>PVIA01002987.1:0-185488 GCA_004024845.1 Tonatia bakeri | reverse complement strand
AAAAGTTCTTTTCATTGAAAATACTCACCGTTAAATTGTAGACATACTAACCCTAAGGTCTTTATTACAAATACTTATTCATGCATACATGATATAAGATAATTATTTAAGATTGAAGTGTTTATGTTTATTGATTAGAAAATTTAAATATTTGTGTTTTTTTCTGTAGAATATATTATAAATTATTTCAGTTATTATATAACACCACATATAATCTTGCTAACTTTCATACAAAATGATCTTTCTACAAACATATCTAATCTAATTTTTAACACTTTAACATATTATCTCACCTATAAGTGGAACCCAATCTACAAAAAATCCCCAATGAGCAAAATAGAACCAGAGACATGGAAATAAAGAACAAACGGACAGTGACCAGAGAGGAGAGGGGAGAGGGGGACAATGGGCAAAGGAGGGGAAGGGTCAAGTTAAGGAGCATGTATAAGGGACCCAGGGACAAGGACAATGGGCTTGGAGGAGGACTGAATGTGGGAGGTGGGGATGGGTAGGGCAGGGGAGAGTAGTGGAAGATGAGGACAACTGTAATTAAACTACAATCATAAAATTTTAAAAAATCTTTTATAGTTACCTCACTACCCACAGGAAAAAGTCTATTCTTAGCATTGCATAATTTCTGGTCTGGATCTCAAACCAGACTTTATGTTTTCCAAATCATAGTCTAATGAATGCACTTAACTTCCCGAGTAAAATAAATGTTTCAGTTTTCAGCCTGCATGTCCCGCGTTTTCTTCTTTATGCATGTTTACATTCCATTCGCTCTTCCACTGGCCAGAAGTAACCTTCTCCCTCTTCTATTTTCTCGCCTGAAGGTAAGATCCCAAATGTTCAATTATCTGTGAAGCCCTTCTTAGACAACTTAATCTGCCACTTTTGTCTGAGCTCCCATGTCATATACTACCTGTCTAACTCTGAGTTACAGGACTTTATTTACCTGCCTATCATTTCTGAGCGACCGTGAGATAGCCAGGCAGGTGTAGTGCCCTATTTACCTGCATCTGCCTAGAGGTTGTGGAGATGCCCTCTGTCTGCTGATAAAAGGACACATGAATACTTCCCTGGACATCAGGCCGATGTTTTTGGCAGAATTTTCTAGATCGATTATGTGTTCCCTTCTTGATTTTTCCGTGTAATTTTGAACAAAATGTATATCTAACTATAACATTGTTTGTGACAAAAAAAATCCCCCTTCTAAAGTGGTCATAATGCAAGTCAGTGTTTTGAGGATGGAAGAGGCAGAGTGGAGGTGCGGCATTTCCTACAGCAGCCACTTACAGGCTTGTTTCCTAAGTGTCTGAATGAGCACAGAATGCCCCACCTGATAGGAGGTCAGAGTCTCCACAGCAGCAAACCCTTTGTGAAGTGATAGCACGCCCAACTGTCATTCAGTTCAGTGCGAATCAAAGACCCCAGACATTTGGTGAAATGCAGTGGAGGGGAAGCTGCTTTGATATGCTAATGAGTTCATGTGTTATTCATGAAGTGTCACTCACCCTGGACACTGATATCAACTCGAGTGGAGAAAACAGTTATTATACTTTGCTTCATTTAATTTCCATACTTTACTTGAAAAGGGAATATGAATGAGGAGAATGCTAACCTTTGTTTTTGAGAAATCAAATAAACCAACTCTTCAGGGAAGCAACAGATTTTTTTTTCATAGACCCATTTCAGATTTCTAAAGGCTGTATCACTGTTCACTGATACAGTGACACCCTGTGTCACTGAGAAGTGTGTTTCCATTCCTAGCAGGATTCTTTGCTCCCACACACTAGCCAGATGTTCTGAATGAGTGAGTTCAAAGCTATACTAAAACCAATTTCTAATAATAGATAGCAATGATCGAATGCCTTCTATATTAGGTATTTTGTATGTATTATCTCTAAGAATGAGAACAATTCTATAAAAAGTAGACTCAGAGAGTATGCGCGATTGTCTATAGTCCCCCGCATGAAAATGTGTGAAGGCATTTAATTCATGTCTACCTAGTTCCAACAGCAATGTTCTTTCAACACACATTGTGTTAGGTGAGATGGGCTAACTTTTCCTGTAGAATCAAACACCTGCCCAGTCTCAGTGACAGAGCAGAGAATAAATTTATCCCCTGCTCATCTTATATGTCCTATGTGTGCTAACGGGACACTGCTCAGAAGGACGACAGAGTTCCTGTATCGCCACAGCAGTGGGCAGAGGATACGGTAAAAGGCACTCTGGTCCTTCAGGTTCTGGCATGTAAGGAGAGCACTTCTGTTTGTGTGACATTGACCGAGACAATCCCCATGGTTACCACCACCTCTTGAAGAGTCCCAGGGAGTTCACTCTTTCCGTTAGCCTGGAAAAACAGAGCTGTAAATATTTGATAAACAGAACAATGACGGCTGCACCACGTTAGGGTCCATATTTGATCGGAAATCTCGCATTGGTGGTGTAAACAGTCAATAGCCATACTACAGAGTGGGGCAAAAATAGGCTTACAGTTGTGAGTGCATGAAACAGTTTATTCTTGTCTCACTGCTCTTTTTTTATTTTAATGATTGTTCAAGTACAGTTTTCTCCCCTTTACTCCCAATCAAGCCCACCCACCCCCTTCCCATCTTCCCTCCCATTACCACCCTCACTGCTTGTTAATTATTGTATTATTTCCATATGAACAACTGTAAACCTACTTTTGCCCCGCTGTCTGTGTATGTATGTATGTGTTCCTTTTAAACTTGGCCGAAATCAAACACACCACAAGAAATAGTGTGTGGAAGAATGAATAATGTACATTTTCAATATTTCCTAGTAGAAGATTTTGAATACTGTGTTCCAGTTTCTCTATTTTATCCTTTGTTTTCCTTTTATCCTTTTCTGAAAGTGAAAATTATACCTTATTCTATGCTCTCCACATTTTGAATAATGCTGAAAAGATGTCACCACCTTAAGTGTCCTCGGGCTCTGCTTATTCATCTCACTCCTGAGCGCACCCCTGTCAGAAGCGTCTCGCGCACAGTAGGACTGGTTTGAGTGAGGACCGCAGACCAGGTGCGGATTACCCCTCCTGACCTTGTCAGCTTGGCACTAGCATTCGCGTATGCGGTTGGTAAAGGCGTTTTCCGAAACCCTGTTCCCCGTGGTTTGCTAGTGACAGAAGCTCACGTGGAATCTGCGTGGTAGAAGTGAAGAAGACCCTTGGCTAGTCTTGGCAATGACGCACGGGGTCTTACACAGACGGAGGTCTCCTGTCACTGCGCCGTGAAACCCTGTCCCAGTCAAGGCTGACGTCACAAAATCTCCCCAGGTTCCTGTGCTGACCCAACTCGATGGCCAGAGGGACCCACGTTCTCAGACTGCACTGAATGCCCCAGCTTTTCCATCTGCACTGACGGTCGGGGCTGGAATATTTAGTGATGTGTTCCCTGATGAGTCCAGCTACCCCTTTGCACACATTCCTGTGGATCCCCGGTCAGGCAGCCGCGGTAGGTCTTTTCCAGACCAATCACACGCACCCAACACACCCAACTCTTCAGCCTGGTCCACACTCAGCCATAACTACCTTCTATACTTTTTCTTATACTTCTTCTTAAACAGGTTACACGCAAAATTAAATAGTTACTGTGCTATTTATAGCAGTCTTACTAATTTTCTATGAGCTATTTTAAGTGCTACCTCCTCTTGATATTTCCATAATTACTTCAGACAGATATTCATATGGCATCTTACATAGCTTCTTCATTGATGCATTATCATATTAATCTTGTCCTTAAAATAATCATACACATATTTAAGGAGATTAAAAACGGGGGCTGGGATGCAATATTTCTTGTTTGCATTCTTTTGCTTTTCTAGTTTTGTTCTTGTTGGGATAAGACGTGAGTAGATGTTGTTGGAATGATTTAAAGTTCTGATGAAAGACAAGTATTTTTGAGATAATAAAATATTTTTACACTTCTCATCACTTGTAGGAATTATACCCAACCAAGAAATATACATGTAGTGTCCATGCTAGCAATTAGATACGAAAGTGGAGGAAACAAATATTAAATACATTCAGACTTTTCATAAAACCTGATGCAAATTCTAAACTTAAGATTATATCTTTGAGCACACTGAGTTTTCCTATCTTTTCTTAGTGGAAGTAACATTTTACAGATCTTGGTTTAGTGGCCTCTCAGTAATGTTTGACACTTATGAGCAATTAATTAATCTTTATTAAAAGACTCTTTTATTTCAAATATGTGGGTCAGTTTTTTCCAATCTTCTTTGTGCTACAATCCACATTAGGATTTCAAGTCTGAGTCCTCAGTTCTCTGCTTTTATTCTCTGTCTCTTATAAGTACCAATCAATTTAATGATCATTTATCCATACCTGGCTGGTACTAAGCTATGCTTTGGCCAACATATATAATTTGACCCCTGAAATGTCATGCATGTCACACAGACACCTTACATTCAAAAAGTCCATGTGGAACCCCAGAAATGTTCCTCCCCCACCATTACTTACAGCATCACAATACATGCACGTGAAATCCAGCTCTACCAAGGAAACCGTGTTGGTATTCACTCTCTCCCCAATGAGTTAATGGCTTCCACATCTTACACATTTTGCCTTATAAATATCTCTTGCAATGGTCTATTTTCTTCTACCTAGAGTAGAAACAACCTGTTTTCTCCTGGCATACCACAATAGTGTCAATGCATTCCTCAGCAAGTGAGATCTCATGAAATTGCAAATTTTAACAGGCCTAAATCTTTAGATGACTTTTCGTTTTTTATGCAGGGGAAGTCTGAATTGGTACCGTGACCTTTTCATGTATTTATGATTTATATTTCTGTAACTTACCTGATCTCTTACCAGCTTCACATTTTCCCCATTCTCATTGCACTTCGATATTGTTGTTTCAAGAAGATACCTCGTTTACTTCAGTACCTAAGCATGGTGTTCACTATGCTTTGAACTGCCACAGCCCTTCAATGCCAATGTCATCTGTTTTCACCAGCTGACAGCTGATGCCACAGAACCTGTTGTCTTCACTCTCCTTATTCCAGGGCAACCATCCTTGATCACCCCCTTCCTAATAGACCACTGACACAGGTGCACATGAAGCATTTCGTATTTCTAATTCACAGCAATATAATGACTGAATTACTGGGTATTTTAAAATAATTCACATCCTGGACTCCAATGCTGAGAAATGTTCATACTTTTAAATATAAACAGTAAATTCTAAACATAAATTACTTTTAACTTTTAGGTTTTGATATATAAGGTCTGTTCAGAAAAAGTCCAGCTATTGTTAATACAACAAGAACATTTTGCGTGACATTAATGTAACCTGGCAGCCAAGGAGAGTGGACTGGAATGCGCATGTGTGAACAATGACAGCTTCACTGTACTGGTCAGTGGGGACGATAGACGGCTGCTGAGTGAGCATGTGTACTGTGTAGCTGTTGCATTAAAAACAACTGAGTGAGTCAAGCAATGAATCTGCATCAAATTTTGCATTAATCTTGAAATGTCCTCTGTGGAAACTATTCAGATGATGCAGAAGGCTTTTGGGGATGATACACTGAGTACAACAAAGACTTCAAAGATGGTTAAGAATCTGTTGAAAGTGATCCACATTCTGGAAGTCCTGCAACAAGCAGAACACCTGAGAGTGTTGAGTGTGTAGGGGCTGCAGTCAACACAGATCAGAGATTGACAGTGTGAGGACTAGAAGCTGATCTGGGGATTCAGAAAACTACTGTGCCTGAGATTTTGATGCAGGATCTTGGCATGAAATGTGTCATGGCAAAATTTGTTCCCTGGCTTCTGCTACCAGAGCTGAAGGAATATGAGAGTGTGGTTGCTAATAACTTGATTCAAACTGTTACCGATGAACCAGATTTCCTCAAGAAGGTCATAACTTTGAAGGGGACTGAGGTGCCACTGTCCTATGTACAATGCTTCTTGTTTCTTCTTCTATATTTTTCTAAATGTCTCTATTTTTCATATTACATGGCTGGATACTTTCTGGGCAGGTCCCTATATCTATATGTGTCTGTATATATATTCTCTAAGCACAGATGTATATAATACATACTTGTACACATAATTCTATTTAACTTCTCCATGTGCAAAGCATGAGTAATACAAACTGCTCGTTGAGGAAAGGTGGTTTGTGTTAACCCCAGAGGGGCCTACATTACAAGCCAGGAGATCAGAACTAGTATTTGGTAAGAAGAAGCTCTGAAGACAAGGAACATAGTTCAGATAAATCATGGCTAAGGAGCCAGTAACAACTGTCAGGAAATCAGTGCCTGTCATAGAAAGAATCATTATCTATCAAATATGGGTTCAAATAACATAAAAAAAGGCTGAAAATTTGTCTTGGAGATTGTTATGGGATTAAAAACTCCTAGGCAGATGAGATTGTATTTACACAGCCAGGCTGCCTCCTTCCAAACCCTGTATTTATTGCATAGCTCCTTTCGTCCTGAAGTAATTCACAAATTGATTTATAAACTCTCTGGACTGCAATCATTTTCATTTTTGCCATGCACTTTATCCACTATGCATACATATATTGCATTTTACGAATTTCTGAATACGGCACAGTAATCCCCAAATATCGCTTTGAGTCTGAAACACTCTTTTATGGCCCCATGAAAACAACATGACAAATTGCTTACTCTGGTTTCTGTGACAAATCTGTCTTTTCAGTAAGTGGAGCTCCATCTAATTGAAATGTACACTTCAACTCCCAGGCAGCAAAAGACAAAAGTATCAACAGGGGGGCTCCAGAAGGGCTGATGCATTAGTTAGCAGGAAATGTATACAGTTACCGCTGTGTACAGAAAGCCTACTTAGGTGTTCCGCAGGGGAAATAACTAGTGCAGCCGCCAGCCTGGGTGGTCATACAAATTAATTTGCATGGACAAAACCTGTCCACGTCTAGATTTCAGTATTTTCTTTAGGTAATGTACCAGCAGAGATGCACGGATTTAAATTCAATACATAGTACAATGAGAATGGTATAACCAGGGCAGGGCTGACTCGGATTCATGAAGGAAGTACACTCAAACCGGGTTTTAATTAGCAGAAAGGTTAAAATACTGCCAACATTTACTGGTAGATTTGTTAATACACACCTAAGTCCACTTTGCACCTTCATTGTAATAGCACTATGAAATTAGCACAGTTTCTGTATTTCTTTCCTTATGTGATCATTCATTCATTCATTTATCCACCCATCCATCCATCCATGTGGCCTCACAATCATTCATACATTCAGCTATCATTTATTAAACACTTTTATATGTCAGGGCAATCAGAAGATGTCAGTTACAATTTAGGAAAAAATGCAATTTATGTCTTTGAAGGATGACTCCTACTGCTAATATGTTTTCCACTACCTGAAAACACAGATTTCAACAATTGATATATACTTAAAATATCAATAGCTAAAGTCTGTCAATACTGGTTTATATTTATGAGTATAGTAAATTTGGTGAGTGAGTCCCTCTCCTCACCACCAAAACTCATGTGTTGCAGTCCTCATTGAGTGTAACTGTTGTCCTTACAAGAAGAAGTCGTTGGGGCACAGAGAACACTCAGACTGTGTGAGGACATAGTGAGAAGGCAGTTATCTGCAAGCCCAGGCACCTTGATCTTGAACTCCAGCCTCCAGAATTGTGGGCATACAAACTCCTGTTGCCATGTTCCCACTGAGTCTGTGGTAGGCTGTTTTGGCAACTCTAGCAAACTAGTAGTAGATACCATCAGTATGTAAGTCAAGTCCAACGTGATCACCTCTTTTTCTGATCTCTGTGCATTACATTGTGTTCCCAGGGGTTGACAAAACATTAGAAAAGAGTTAAAGTTTTAAAATGGCATTTCAGAAAAGCATCATAGTAACAACGCCCTTCCAGTATCATGAAAACAGTAGTAAGAACTATTTTTAAAACTATGGAGGAAATTTTAACATAGTGTGTTATATTTCCAAATTGATCTTCAGTATGAAATTGAAGGTATATTGTTACAGACACAATTTTGCTCTCAAGATACAATGAATCGTCTTTTAAAATGTAGAGAAAAGAAGAAAGAAATCCCAGAGCCAGATAAGAAATGAGAGAAATAAGGGAGATGGACTATGAGAAGAAATTGTGGTAAAATAAGTACCAAAGAAAACATAAATATGGTTTTTATTCACATGGATGATTACTATTTCTCAAATAACTTTAGAGGAATAGATGATAAGGACAAGGAAAAGCTGAATTTCCCCAGATCTGTTTTATTTCCTAAATGCATTCTTTCATTCTTTCCCTAACTGTAAGGATGTTTATCTCGAAAAGCCTCCTCCCTTTACAACTTCCTCAGGAGACACAAAGCCCATCTCTTCTCTGTGAACGTACATGTGATTTCAGGTGTAATGGGGAAATTGCTATGTCCGCCCTAAAATTCATGGAAGTCATTGTGTTGTTTTCCAGTAAGTGTGCTCACGAGCAATATTCCTTTATACAATGTAATCATACTTGTACGTGCACTTATATGCATTTACACATCATGAAACTAAATGAGAATTTCATTTGAGTTATACAATAGTTATTTTTCCATGTCAAAATTTAAAATGCAAAGTTAAACATAAGATTTTGTACATTTGTACTGCTTCCGCTGTCAAAAAACTGTATCTGAGATTTCAGATATGAAAAGTAAGAAAGTTTGAGGTTGACGTTATTACATACAGAAATGTACCCAAGTAAAACAATGTTATGTACAATTAGCTTCTCTGAAAAAATCCTCTCCTTAAATAAGTGCTTATGTTCTGAAAACACGTTCTGTCAAGCAAATCAGGGTCATATACAACTTCTTGATATTTTTTGAAAAAAAGATTTATTTTGAAAACTGCTGTTCACAAATTGTTTTTCTCTTCCTGAATATTTTAGGGAGAGCATATTTGTAAAGCAATATTCTCTCTCATTTTTGATTTACTGGTAGAAACAGTACTGTGTCTGGGAGGTGTTTGCTTATTAAATATGCCTTTAAATTTTTAGTAATAAGACTAAACATAATATCAACATTTGCTTGGAAATTACAATGATAAAATAAAGAATGGAAATGCAATTTTTAAGTGTGTTAAAATCATTCAATAAGACAAAACATCTAAACTCAAAAATACCATCTTAAAATGACTATTTCTATTGAGTGATTCTAATTACTGGGTGCCATTCACTATACTTTGCTATTTATTGATTATTCACATACTCTCCATGATCATGTGTGTTGTGACCATTCAAAGCACACACTGCAATCTGCGTGTCACACAGCAGGAAGTCCCAACTCCCTTCTATACTAAATGCACACAAAGCTGGCAGGATGCCAAGAGATCATGTAACTCAGTGTGATTCTGTGCATGTGGGCCCGTTCAAAGCTATGGGCGTGCTGCTTACTGGGCCCAGTCTCAAGGCTGTGAGAATGCTGCTGATCTTAGTGGCCCAGACATCTGGGCGAGAGAACCAGACTCACTCACTTACCCTACAGCGTGCAGTTAAGAACATGATCTTATTGATTATATGAAGATCTTGCAACTACCGGAGGCCTGAACATTTGTTGCAGGTCACCAAAGTAATGAGAGATCCAAAAACTAAATGTAGCATTAGATATAGAGATAAACTGAGGTGGGAAAAGGGAGAAAAAGTAAAAACAACTGTGATAGAGTGAACAAAAATAAATTAATTAATTAGAAGAAAGAATGGACTTTCAACAAGAGAGACAAGTTATATTCAGTCACATAACAAGAGGAAATTTGTCTGAGATGTAACTCAATAAGTCCAAAAGCTTTTCTAGGTCATAAAATTACTGGTTTCCTCAACTTCCTGACAGGCTTATTTAATGAGTGGCAATTAAGGGGCCATTGAGTGAGTGTGAAGGATAATAGAAAATGTTAGGTGACTATGGAGGAAATTAGAGAGAAGTGGAACTGAAGAGACATCAGAATGTAAGGAAAGGAAAGTGGGATAATTAGGAAGCACGCAGCAAGCATTGAGCCGGGAGTGGGAGGTGTAATATAAATTTAGCCAAAAATTGCTTCGAGTGTCCTCTCAACACCGAGGACAAAGTGTCACTGCTAATGTGAGTTTTGTGACTGAGTCTCCCCTGACAAAAAGCTAAATGAGTGATATTCCTGCCTGTTATCTCCTCTCCAGTATGCCACTTAACTTTTTAAATAAAGTAAATATCCCCATGACAATTCAGCAAAAGTAAGAAACGTAATGATTACAATGCGTTTGCTTTGGCCGTTTGCCATCGAGCTCCATGGCAGGCCGTGTGCCGTCAGCGGTCGACGCACTGATGGAGAAAGTGCAGCATGACTGAGCCCCTTGCTTTGGGAGGCACTTTGTCTTCATAGTGAGAAACGGAGAGACGAGCTCCATCATTGTCTGCAGACGCAATTAAAGAGATAATGATCCATATAATCTACTCACTTCTTTTGGAGTAAGCAGAGAGAGAGTATACATTATAATCTTTCCAAAGTACTTTTCTAGAAGTTATCCTTGAAAAGTATGTCGAAGGAATTCCTAAATCTCTCCTATGAGGTCTTTTCACAAAGACATAATGGCAGAAGCCCACAAATGGGGTTTTCAATCACGACACAAAGGAAACATTGCCTTAATTCATCCCGCAGACAAAATGGATGAGAGCCGAGTTTTCCTCCAAATAATTCTCAAGAACCTGGGGCTTGAGTGCTTCATCAATTTGAAAGAGTGAAGAGATACTTTAAGAACCAATTTGCAACATCAATAACTGGGGTTGGCTATAAATACTTGAAGCATATCTCACAGAAGAGGGATGTAAGTGCTTTCTCTCAAAAGTTTCGAGTTCATTATATTCAAAGCTTCAAATATGTTCTCCACCTATAACAGTCGGGGCCTCCTGAAAAATGTGATTTTTTAAAAAGTATGAAGCAGGCACTTCCCAGTTATTCCAAAACCAGGTAAAGTTGTACCATAGATTCATAAATCTATCAAACTAAATTTCCTGTGGACAAATGAAGACAATGAACATGGGCACAGAGAAAAAACAAAAGCTCTACCTGTCATTCAAATGTGAAACCAAAAGCCGTGTATGAATTACATTATTTTTTCCTGAAAAATTAGATAGCTAACATACTGCATTTCTTATTAACTGTATAGTCAGCAGTGATGTCACAGTTTATCTTAGAAATAGGTGTTTTTTCCTTATTAGTTTCTGCCAATAATCTTTATCATGTGTCTCGACTTGAAAAATAGTGTGTAATCCACACTTTCTTATAACATAAAAAAATACCATTTTTTGTCTGACTTCTAATTCTTTCAACATAACATAAAACATAAAAAGCATCTTATAACATAAAAAATACCATTTTTTTGTCTGACTTCTAATTCTTTCAAATTTGTATTCTGCTAACAGAAAGTAACCAGGGACAAATGAATTAAATGTACTTAGTACTGAAAGTATTTCAGTCATCTGCATTGTTCAGATAATGACTCCAAAGATCAGAAAGGCATATGGATTAAAGCTGAAGCCAGGTTAAATCCCAGCTTTGTGTCTTCGATGTTTATATCTGATTAACTCAAACATGTTACATGGTTCTCTTCTCTGAGAAGAATATTATAATTAGATGTATGCTTTGATTTCTTATTAGCCTGTATAGATCACAGTCATATAGCTCTTAACCTCATTTAAACACATTGATAATGTTATATTCACAAGTTATAATGTCTTTAATTCAAAGACAATACATTTTATGTTTGTATCTGTATATTATCATAGTACCTAAATATAACATTTTTTCAATTGTTGGCTAATATGTGGCCTTTAGCACCTACTGTTGATACAGAGAATATTTGTATTTTTTTACTTTAATATTTACTCAATTTATGTTCACTGTGTAATTCTGAAAATGTTAATGTTTCAATCAATACTCCCAGATTATCATATGCTTATAACATATAAGAGCTATCTGCAATGTAGGTACTAGTTGTCAAAACTATTTAGTAACAGAATTACTTTTTTAAATCAAAATTTGCATTTTGAATATAAATGGTATTCTCTTAAATGCCTGACAAGTGTAAGATGGTGACATTTGTGTATTGGATACAGAATTTATCCTTCCAGTCAAGATGGAGATGTAGGTAAACATGTGTTGGCTCCTCGCACAGCCACAGCAGCAGTTACCACTGGGCTACATAACAACTATCGCCCAGAACTGTCGGAAAATCAGGCTGTATGGAAGTTCAACCACCAAGGAATTAGAGAAGCCACGTTCATCCAGATGGGTAGGAGGAGCAGAAATGCGCGGAGAAGCGTGGAGACACAGAGACATGGAACAGGCAGTCCCACACCATATGTGATGGATAAAAATTGGGAGGGATATCTCACGAGCAAGGGATTCCAGCCCCACACCAGTGCCCCCAGTCTAGGGTTTCAGTGCCAGGAAGATAAGTCCCCGTAACTTCTGGCTATAAAAACCAGTGGGGTTGGGACAGCAGAAGAAACTGGAATTCTCAGGAGTCTCATCTTAAAGGGCCTGCAGCTAACTTAGGACTTACACAGACTCACTCCCTTTGGGCTTCAACCCTGGAGCAGCATCTGGAAGGGCACCAATGGCATATGGGGAGATGTTGAAGTATCTGGCTTTGGGGCAAGTGCAAGGGGATACTTTCCTCCTGGACAAAACCCCAGAGGCCAGGCAGCAGTCATAGCCCCTTTTCTGAGCTGTCCCCCACACAGAGCCACAGAATGATGACACCATATCAGAGACTCCATCAGCTGGTTCACACAGGTTGCCTTGCCCTGGAGATTACCTAAGGCTCTGCCCCATCCAACTTACCCATGCAATTTTCTACAATAGTTCACACTACTAACACAGGTAGTCAAAGCAACTCTGCCTAATCCATAGAAACAAACAGGGAGAGGTTGACAAAATGAAGAGACAAAAAATATGACCCAAATGAAAGAATAAAACAAAATCCCAGAAAAATAACTAAACAAAATGGAGATAAGCAATCTATCAGTTCAAACACTGGTTATTAGGATGCTCAAGAAACTCACTGGTACTTCAATAGTATAAAAAAGACCCAGGCAGAAATGAAGGTTATGCTAAGTGAAATTAAAAAAAAAATTATAAGGAACCAGCAATGGAGTGGATAAAGCCAAGAATCAATCAATGATTTAAAACATAAAAAAGAAAAAAACATGCAAATAGAACAGCAAGAGGGAAAAAGAATCCAAAAAAATAAGGATAAGCAGAGGATCCTCTAGGACACTTCAAATGTACTAACATGCAAATCATAGGGATGCTGAAGGGAAAAGAGAAAAAGCAAGAAATTGAAAATATATTTGAAAAAAAAATAATGAAAGGAAACTTCCCTAACTTGGTGAAGGAAATAGACATACAAGTCTAGGAAGCACAGAGAATCCCCCCTAAAATTAGACCCCAACAGGACCACATCAAGACAGATCATAAGTAAAATGCCAAAGTTTAAAGATAAAGAGAGAATCTTAAACGTAGCAAGAGAAAAGCAGGTAGTTACCTACAAGAAGTTCCCATAAGACTGTCAGATAGTTTCTCAAAAGAAGCTTTGCAGGCAAGAAGGAACTGGCAAAAAGTATTCAAAGTGATGAAAAGCAAGGACCTACAACATAGATTACTCTATCCAGAAAAGCTATCATTTAGAATGGAAGGGCAGATAAAGTGCTTCTCAGACAAGGTAGAACTAAAAGAGTTCATCATCACCAAGCCATTATTATAGGACATGTTAAAGGGACATATTTAAGAAAAAGAAGATCAAAACTATGAACATTAAAATGGCAACAAATTCACAACTATCAACATTTGAATCTAAAAAACAAAATGAGCCAACAAGCAGAACACAAACAGAATCATGATATGGAGATCACTTGGAGTTTTATCAGCCCAGAGTGGCATAAAGGTACCACTTTACCACTGTGGGGTAAAGGGGATTAAGAAGTACAAATTGATGGGTACAGAATAGATGGGGGCCTGTTAAGAACAGTATAGGAAATGGAGCAGCCAAACAACTTATGTGTATGAACCAAGGGGGGGATTACTAGAAGAAATGGGGCATACCAAGTGGAGTGGGGCAAAGGTGAGAAAGTTAGGACAACTGTAACAGTGTAATCGATAAAATATATTAAAAATTCAAAATTTGCATTCTGAATGTAAATGATATTTTCTTAAACACTTTAAAAGTGTAGGGTTGTGGCATTTGTCTATTGTAAATCCTGTATTGGAAAACCATGAGATCATTGCAACAAATGTATTACTTGAAATAAGAAATGATGAATGGCATAATCTATATCATAGTTATTTCTTTGTTCTCTTGTGATTAAGATGAATCACAGGCTAAGGATTTATTTATATAAGTCTTTGAATATAAGAAGGCATAATAATGCCTTCTTTGATTTCTCGTAAATTTCATTAAAACTGATTCAAGAACTCAGAAGAAATGGAATGATTCACTTTCATTTCTGTGTTTGTTTGAAAATTGTTAGCATGATCAAACTCTTAACAATTCACTATTTTATTGTTAAATGTCATTTTAAGGTAGTGGCTAAATATATTATCAGCCAATTTGAATTTCACTATTTATCAGAGGACTTCTTAAAATTTTAATGGGTATTTTAAAATGTCTATTAAGTTATATCAGGCACTTTAGTGATGACATTCCTCATTCAGATTTAAAGGTACGTCTATTCTTTATGCTATAATAAGCTCAGGCAGCACAGTGAAACTCTAATAACTATTTAAATTCTTTCCACTTATCAAACATGATCAAAACACTTCAAAAATAAAAGAAAAATGGAAAACTTAACTGTTTAAAATACCATCTTAGAAGTGATAATGCATTGAGCCTAACTTAGTACCCCAAACATATGTCTGAGTCTTGAATTTTGTAACAGTAGACCTTTGTAATGCTGAACTTGAAAATATTATTTCATATTTTAAAATATTGTTTTATTTATTTATTTATTTATTTTTAGAGAGAGGTAGAGAAACATCAGTGTGTGGTTGCCTCTCTCACCCCCAACTGGGGACCTGGCCTACAACCCAGGCATGTGACCTAACCGGGAATTGAACTGGTGACCCTTTGGTTCATGGGCCAGAACTCAATCACTGAACCACACTGGCCAGGGCTGTTTTTATTATTTTTTAATAAATGCTTTTAATTTCTGTAAATTTCTCTCCAACTCTCTCTGTATTACAGGACCTGTTTTGATATGTATTTCTTTCATCATAGTTTAATGGTTTAAAATATTTTATGATTTTCATGTTGATTATTTAAAAAGTGTGTTTTTAGTTTCTAAACTTTTTATTTTTTAAATTTTATTTTAATCATTGTTCAAGTACAGTTTTCTCCCCTTTACTCCCAATCTAGCCCACCCACCCCTCCCTCCCAACTTCCCTCCCATTACCACCCTCCCCCTAGTTTTTATCCATGTGTCTTTTAACTTTGTTCCTGTAAACCCTTCCCCTTTTCCCTGAACCTCCCTCTTCTCTCTCCTCTGGTCACTGTCAGCCTGTCCTCTATTACAGTGTCTTTGACTATATTTTGCTTGTTTCTTTGTTTTGTTGTTTAGGTTCCTGTTAAAGGTGAGATCATATGGTATTTATCTTTCACTGCCTGGCTTATTTCGCTTAACATAATGCTTTCCAGTTGCATCCATGATGTTGCAAAGGGTAGGAGCTCCTTCTTCCTTTCTGCGGCATAGAATTCCATTGTGTAAATGTTGTTTAATTTTGTAAATAATAGAGAAAGTAGTTCACTCTTCAGTTTCTTTCAAGTTTGGTTGAACTAATGACTAAAAATATGGTATACTCTGATTTTCTTAAAAAGACTTTTTTCCTGTCATTTAAAATAGGAGACCCCTTAAGTGGCAATTACTATAATGTGTTCAAAAATAACGATGGCTGGCACCGGGGCTGTCATGGAAACCAGAGAAAACCCGGTACCTCTGGGTGCATTTCTGCAGTGTAGTCCACCCCTGCCAACAGTTCGGATCCGGACGGGCGGGTGTCAACAATGTCTGCAGAATTTCGCTCTGGGCAGCTGGATTGAGTGTTGCCGACGGCTCTTCAAATAGAAAAGTTTAGGGAGGAACATACTGAAATGTGTGGAGACATTAGATCTTAGGAGTTTGAATTCTGGGGGCTTCTAATACACCCACACAGAGGTAATAAATTGGGTATGAAGGCTTGAATTTCAGGATAAGGTCTGTGGCAGTGTTATTTGGTAGTTGTAGTATCACAGATGGGTAGATTGTCAAAGCAGATGCATATGGAAAAAAATTGAATGCGGCATGGAACTTCCCAAATGATTAGTGAAACACATATGTAAAAAAGTGAGGACAAAAGTAACCTCACAATTTTCTGCCTCAGATCACCATAAATGAAACAGAAGAAGCTTCTAAGACAAACTGAATCAAAGACAAAGCAAAATGAAACAAAATAAAACAAAAAACCAGACATGTTTCCCATGAGCTTTGATTTTTGGAGAAGGAGGCAGACACTACCTATGGGTATGAGAAAAGCTGTTCTAGTCTGAGGTTTCTTGCTTTCTATACTGCATTAGTCGCACAAGTAGTCTGTGCAGCTAACTTCCATTCTTTGGTTAGCTTTGCCCTATAAATCTATACATTATAGGTTAATTTTTTAAAAGATTTTATTGTTTTTAGAGAGAGGTAAAGGGAAGGAGAAAGAAAGGGTGATAAACATCAATGTGTGGTTGCCCCTCACATGACCCCAACTGGGGACCTGGCCCACAACCCAGGCATGTGCCCTGACTGGGAATCAAACCAGCAACCCTTTGGTTTGCAGACCTGGGCTCAATACACTGACTTACACCAGCCAGGGCTATAGGTTAATTTTTAATAAGCAATGGGAACAGATGGTATGTCCTGCTTAAAAAAAAAAAAAAACAGCTAAGAACTTCCTCAGCTATCATGCTTCTATAAATCCCACTGGATTGAACAAGTAGATTTTGCTGAGATCAGTATGACCTCTTGCACACCACATGGACGGTTGCTAACTCTTCTCTTGCTGGAGTCATCAGCACACAGATGATATTTAAAGCAACGGCATGGGATGGGCTCACCATGGTGCTCCCCGCCAGAACGAGAAAGGATGTGCCATAGTGCGCACTTTCAGCTGCTCTTCCCCCAGCGCGCAGTAGAGAAGGCATTGCATCCAACGGGGCTTGGGGATCTGCGTGGGGAGTAGCATGAAAGGAAACGCACGTGTTGTGGAGGAGATGAGAAAGCAGGATCTGGCAGTAAGGAGGCTGCCACTGATTCCCTTTGTTTCCTTGCCTGTCTCATACCCTGGATATCTGAGATTCTAATGACGTGGCTCCTCCGTAAGAAACAGCAAGGGACCTCACACAGTAGTCAGAATCTAACTGTGTGGGTCTTCAAAAAAAAGTAACAGGGAAGCCGAAACCATAGAGAACAACAAAGTGCATTTACATCGTCTTTCAGGTGGGATGGAAATCTATTATGTCATGAGACAGACCTCTGAGCACCACAGATCTTCAGATCAGTACTACGACTCCAAAATGTAATTTGTACTTCTTCCATAAATATACAAAACATGTTTGTGTTTACATAAATATAAAGCATATTTGTGTCTTATATAAATATAATGCACTTATATAAAATATAAATATATCCTGCCTTTTATATATATTTATATAAAATACATAAATGCATTATATTTATAAAGATTTCTATATAATATGCAAATATAAAACATGTTTCCCCCTAATATCTGTGTTAGAACATGATAGAATGTACTTCTTAGACTTGTTGGAAACCACTTTCAAACCAATGTCCTCCTTTTAAAATTCCATAAGATGTATTTCTGTGACCATGAAACGTAGCTCATCCATATAGAAATGGCCTAGTTAACTGTACCTTTGCTGACAGGGGTTGGTTCCCTTTTCCCAGTCAGTATGGTTGAATTTGAAGGCAAAATCAAGGTCATATATACCAAGTCTATTTGTCTACATTGCACATGCCAAAAACTTTGGATTTCATGAAGATTACATTTAAATTAATTAAGAAAGAAAAGCTTGCTATCTACAATGAGAACAATATGTATTTATTTTCAACACTAGGTTAGGCATAATCAAAGGCAACAAATGAGAAATTGTATTATAATTACCATCTGTTAAATGTGCCTGCCCAAAACCTCATTTTGTTGTTTATCTATATTTAAATCATGGATTCTCTAGGCAAAATCAAAGAATGAAGTGTTTTGCCACAAGAAAAGTCCAAACAGCAGCATCTGTTCCAAAGATTTGGAAGTGGGAGTAAAGGCAGACTGCCCTCGGCTTTCTTGGCCATATTCGTTGTGGAAGGTATGGCTCTCTCCAGCATTTTTGGCAGAGATGCTGGCTGTCTGGCATCTGGACCCTGGCTGTTGGAGTATCTAGGGGTATGCAGGGATATGATTCTTTCTGTTAAAAAAGACTGCTGAGTTCAGACACAAGCAAGTCCTGGCCGTGTATCACAAAGTTTGATTTCCTGGCCCTTCCAAAAACTGTCAGCCAACAAATAGCCCATGACGTGACCCTTTCTGCTTAGACTGGATGAAATAGATTCTGTAACTGAATCTTGGCAAACACATAATAGTTACATCCGTTCAATACTGAGCAACTGGCAAAAAATACTGAGCCATATGTGGCAAAGGTAATAGCCTTTGTTTTTGCCTGGTATGACTTCATCTGCTGTGTCTGGAGAATTAGTGCTAATTTTCTCTTAGACATCCTGAACTGTTTTTGCCCTGGGTTTATGTGCACCAGGATGGCTCTTTGCCATCATTTTCCCTTGAGCTGATTTGCATCCACTTTAAACGGCAAATCTTTGTTAACTGTATACCTAAGATTTGCATTTTATTTGCTCTGTAAAAGGTTTGTCACAGAACACGTTATTTGGAGAGGTGGTTCCCCCTTTTGCACGGAGCTCTGCCTCACCTCCCACGTGCTCTCAGTTCCATAAGCAGGTGGACTCCATGCTCTTGAGGGAAATGTATGCAGAGGCAATGGCAGGAGTATTTTATACTCCATCCCCTTTAGAAGAAAGGGTATCTTACTGAGCTGGGTAGGGTCACATTTAAGAGTAATTTTTCACTGGGGAGAAATATTTATATCATAATGCTTCATTCTTCATCCATCACAGTCTTTAGAATGATGTGTCTTCCGTTTAATGTTTCTGCTTTCATGGAGAAAAGGAAATAAGTGAGGGGCCTGGGCCTGGAGAGGCTGCAGGACTGGGGGTCTGTGATCGCCACCACAAACAAAATGAGATAATTCTGGGAGTGCCCCAGAGGTGCACATTACAGGTTATTTTCAGCATTACAATATCATCTTCTTTCAAAGCTTGCTTCCATTGAGATACTGTTGATATAAAACACTGCATGTGTTTAAGGTGCACAGTGTGCTGACTTGAGTATTTATTGCAACAGGGTTACCTATGCAACATCAGCTACAAATAGAACTGTTTTTAAAATATATAATACTAAGTGTTTAGAATAATGTAAGACATAGAGTAAAAGTTGTTATTGGTTAGTTACTATTTCTCTGATGCCTCGAACGGGATCTAGTCATTCCCAGGTTATAATCGATGCATAAATCATTTTTAAATAGAAAAATGCCAAATACCCCTTAATTGAGAACATGAGCCTATAGAGTGACTTCAGTGCATATATGAAGGGAAGGCATGTGTGTGCATGCACGCTTACACGGACACACCACATACCAGTGTATGTAGGATGAATGCACAGCAGCCGAGTTACCTAGTCACCAGCGGATGGGCATTTGGGGTTGTTTCTGTGTTTGGGCTCTAATGAGTAAAGTTCCTACAAAGGTTTCAGATAAAGGTTTTTGTGACGAACACACTTCCGACTTAGTCTTGAGTAAATACTTAGGAATGGAATAGCTACTGTCACGGTAAGTGCGTGTTTTACTTTATAAAATGTTGTCAATTTTTTTTAAAGATTTTATTTATTTATTTTTAGGGAGATGGGGCAGGGAGAAAGAGAGGGAGTGAAACATCAGTGTGTGGTTGCCTCTAGCACACCCCCTACTGGGGACCCGGCCTGCAACCAGGCTTGTGCCCTGACTGGGAACCAAACCGGCGATGCTTTGGCTCGCAGGCCTGCACTCAGCCCACTGAGCTGCACCCGCCAGGGTAAAATGCTGTCAATTTTAACTGAAAGTTACAGTTACATTTTGCAATCTGATGAGTAAAGTATGAGTTTCGTTCACTCTACGCCCTTTGCCAGCACTTTTAGTTGTTTAGTTTCGTGTTTTAAAACTTTTAGACATTTCCATCTGGCTGGAAATGTAGCTCAGTGGGTTGAGCACAGGCTGTGAAACAAGGCATCGCAGGTTCGATTCCCAGTCAGGGCACATGCCTGGGTTGCAGGCCACAGCTCCCAGCAACCGAACATTGATGTTTCTCTCTCTCTTTCTCCCTCCCTTCCCTCTCTAAAAATAAATAAATAAAATCTTTTAAAAAATCATTTCCTAAAAAAAAAAAACTTTTGGACATTTTGCTGGGTTATGAAGTGGTATCTCAGTGTTGCTTTAAATTGATTCCCCTATTGACTAACTGCATTTAACATTTTTTTCTCATGATCATATTTCTCCCATGTACCATTGTTAGTAAGGTTGTCCAGTTTTTATTGGGTGTTGTCTTATTGTTGAATTTGAAAAATTCTTATCAGCTTTGTGTTTCCCACATATTATCTTCTAGGTTGTAACTGTCATTTTCATTTTATTAAGATTTTCTTTCAAGGAACAGAATTTTTTAATCTTTATGCAGCTTAGTTTATCAAAATGTTTCTATACCATAATTTTTATGCCCTAAGTAGTTATTGCATAACCCAAAGTCACAAGGGATTTATTGTATATTTTCTACTAGATATTTTACAGATTTTAGTTGCATAATTAGGGCCATAGTTTATGTTGCAGAGTATTTGTGAAGATTTTCTCCCCCCAAAATGGTCCAAATACTCCAGAACCTTTTATTGAAGAAAACTATAATTCTCTCATTGAGTTTTATTGACATCTTGGTCAAAAATCAATTGGCCATATATGTCTCTCTCTATTTCTGGACCTCATGCACAGAGCAATATAGTTGCCCTAAAGAAATCTGTCAGTCCTAAAGAAATCTGTCACTTGTTATGTCTAAAAGACCAACCTCATTGGAAATTAGTCAAGTAATTTATTATGTGGATTTCAGAGTTACAGGGTAATTCATTAAGCCTCTCATGTGAATGCCAAGGAAGGAATATGGTCCTGAGTCTATAATTCAAAATTATAAGGGTCTTCAGTATACCAGAACTGATAATATTGTTTATACAAAGAGGAAAACTTAAAATATCACACAAAGGAACAGATGACATAAGTAAATAGCCATATCACTAAAAAAAATGTGATACAGTTGATTGGCAATTCTTTATCTGGAATAGGATTCTTTCTTGGATGTTAATTTTTAGACTCCTTCTCAGCAAAAGGGTCCTAGTTGCTCTTTGAAGCTTAAAATGAGTGAAAAGTGAGTTAGCAAATATAAACAAAGCATTGTTGTTAAAAAGTGATGAAAAGTCAGGCTAAATATACTCTAGAAAAGACATAGATCTGAGAAGACCCAGAAAGCCAGAACTGGTGCATGGTTTGATGATTTTTCTGTGCTACCTGAAGAATTAAAACATACTCAACAGAATTTGATTACTCTATGAAAAACCTGTGAAACCACCATACTACATAATCTGATAAATGTGACCTAATCAAGAGAAGAAAACAGAGTGAGATAAACAAACCAAAACATAACCCACATGTAACTGAAGATTGGCCGTAAACAGAAATGGCTGTAGTTATTGACATCTCTGTGTGAGAATTTGGTTGGGTTTGAGATTGCTTTTACTCCCCCTGACCCCGATGGGAAACTTCTAATTCTCAATGCAAAATGTTTTGCAATGTACAGACGAGGTATGTGGATGTTATACTCTGCCAATTTCCTCTCTTTAAATAGACGGGCAACTGACAATGAACTTAACCAGAACAGAACAAATAACTATGTTCTGGAAATCGCTGCACCTAACCGAAGTCCTGTTTTCCAAGCTTAGCTTTTCTTTTCTTTTTTTTTTAAGATTTTATTTATTTATTTTTAGAGAGGGAAGGGAGGGATAAAGAGAGAGAGAGAGAAACATCAATGTGCAGTTGCTGGGGGCTGTGGCCTGAACCCAGGCATGTGCCCTGACTGGGAATCGAACCTGCGATGCTTTGGTTCGCAGCCGGTGAGCAATCCACTGAGCTACGCCAGCCAGGGCCAAGCTTAGCTTTTCTATTGAAATGTTTTCGTTGTCAGCACCGGGGAAGGTGCCCCTTACTTACACCTGTGATGCGGCCTCAAAGAAGTGTTGGTGTTTGTCTGCTTGAGGTAGCACACCTCCCGATAGCCTGGCAGAGGTGAGAAGCTGACACACCTTGGGAGAGCTAGAAGTGGTGAAAAGAAAAGATTAACTCTGCCTTGGAAGGGCAGGGATCATTCAATCTACACTATCAGAAAAGAGAGCCTTGGTGGGGTTTTTTTGGTGGTTTTTATGATTATGATTATGATTATGATTATTTTAATTGTTCAAGTACAGTTTCTGCCTTTTACCCCCATCCCAGCCCAACCCCAGCCCTCCCCACCTCCCTCCCATTTCTGCCCCTCCCCCTTGTTATTGTCCATGTGTCCTTTATACTTGTTCCTGCAAACCCTTCCCCTTTTCTCCTGAAATTCCCTCCCCTCTCCCTTCTGGTCACTATCAGCCTGTTCTCAATTTCAGTGTCTTTGGTTATATTTTGCTTTTATCTTAACTTATTATCCACCCTAAAATAAAGAATGAGAAAGTAGACATTATGGCTTTTTCAATTCAATGTAACTCGAACATTTTGACAAAGAAAGAGCATGATCATTTTTCCCAATAAACTTTCCAAGTCTGATATCTGATAATATGCAAATCTCTAAATGTTTCTATTTTCTCCGATAATAGTGCAATTCACAGAAAGTCAAAGCTGAAGTGATTTGCATTGCTTTAAGGAATACAATTTCTATGGCATGTAATGACATTGTTCCTTTGTGTAAGAACTGGGAGGAGTAATTATCTTAGACTGATTTTAGTGCCTGTTAGTTCAATTAACTAGAGAATGTAGGAATAACAGTGTTAGTATTCATGGGAAAAGAAGAAGGAAAGAATGAACAGTCTCATTGTTTAAAAACCTAAGGAAATACCTCTTTGGTGACAATGCAGATGGTATAGTCCTGTATACAATCAAGTTTTTACTATACAATATTTTGGAACACAATTGAACTCTGTCACATATGGTAGTTCATTGTATCATGATCTGCAGCTCTCCATGGTGTAGGTAAACCACATTTCCAGATGGCAGAAATAAATACGGACTCCCTGTGATAAGAAATTAAAAAAAAAACACTAGGCAATTTTAGTTTTGGCATACTGCATAATTGCTAAACAGCAAACACAGATGAGAACAAAGAGACATTTTTGGAAAGTTAATTGATTAGCTCTTATGGAATGCTCCTGACTCAATAAGTAACACATGCTCAAATAGAATAATTTAGAAAATGAAAATATTTTGAAGTCTTGGAAATATAGTGGACACAAAAGAGAAAATAAAAATGACCTCCAAGCATACAACACAGAGTGTACTGTGAGTACAAGGGTGCATGTCTGTTTGCGTGTGGTCTCTGTGGGTTAGAGAGAAGGCATTGGCACACGCGTACCATAAATTTGGGACTTAATGAGTAGGGAGTTTTATACTGTGTTTGCAGAATCATATTATGTAGTGTTTCAAAATGAAATTTGATAAATACTGTATTTTTGGTAATATACCATTGTAATATTCTAAACAGCTCAATGATGTAGGTAAAATATTCTCTCTACTTTATAGATGCCCAAACCAGAAAAATAACTACACATAGCGAAATCATGGGAGGCTGTCCAGAGATAATTGTCTCAATAACTATGCTACAATAGATCTTGAATAAAGTTCTATAACTAGGTCAAGCAATATAAAATTGCTGAACTTGTTTCCAAAAAGATTGTATGACTGAACATTTTGTGTAACCAATAAAAAGAAAGTTTAAAACACTTTTAAATTTTGAAGGAGTTTAACATTTTTAGTTGAACCAGCTGTTTTTATACTTACTGTAAAGAGAGAAATTATGCACTACTTATTAATTTATTATGTGTATAGATGTGTTACATGTATAGATATTTGTTAAGATTTTTAGGAATTGCTTATATAATAAAGGTATTCCTTTTTCCCCTGCAATGTCTGCTATAGGCATTTAATCTCAATATCTTCTTTAAATATAAATTTTATTTTGATATGTTTTCAAATAGAAAATTTTAATTTTTTATTTTGAAAATTGCCAATTATCCTTTAAGACCTTACAACTGTCTTCCCAATTGTTTACTAGTTTTTCACTTTCATGGTTGAAATTACTTGTATGAAAATATTTAGCTCTGAAGCAAAAAATAATCTTTATATATTTTTTCTAAATAACCAATAAATCTATTGAACACAATTAATTTAATGATAATTTTTATCCAATAATTTCTACTACCAAACATATATTTTCAAAATAAAGCAAAAGTTTTTCTGAGCTCTCTGTTGTATCTTATTATTTGTCTACAGTTTAATCTCACAGAAATAGGCTTATATATTCTATCTTATTATTGGATAAAATGCACTTATCTTTTTTCTCCCCATTTTCCATACTATTTACATGCCAAAAACTTTTTATATAGAATATGCTCATTTTAGCCAAGTGCCTTTTCTATATATAAACATCCATGTCAGAAATAAAAAATAATACAAAAGTACACAAAAGAGAAAAAATGCTGTTCTGTCAATAAGAGGGAACTGCAGAAAATAGTGCCTCAGGGTTTGTGTGCAATATGTGTATTTGGAATTCCAGGATGAAACAGGGAAGAAAACTATTTTAAATACCATTTCAAAATTATTCCAGTTGGATGTTAACTGGAACCCACAGATACAAAAGGTTCAATAAACACTGATCAGAAGGATTAACATTATGAAACAGCAAAATTGTTGTAAATTACTGTTTCTGGCTCCATGTAAGAAAGTAGACATTAGACACAGTTCTTCCTATTCCTCCTGCTCAGTACAGCTAAAAGTATATCATCATATCATATCATATCATTTATCATATTTATACATACATTCTCTATGGAAACATAAAACACTCTATACATTGAAAAGAAAAAGTCCTCCTGGATTGGAAAATCGGCAACCGAAAAACAGCAGGGCGATTCCATGGGCGCTCTGCATGCTTCTTGTGTCTTGAACTTGGAGCTGAAGAAGCCAGCAACCCCAAAATGCCATTAAGCACAAACAAAAATAATTAAAATGAAAAATAAACAAAAGCCTAATTCATCTAGGCAAGAGACCAGGAAAGGGGAAGCCTAATAAGGCAGAAAACCTTTAGACAATAACTGCCTTTCTCCAGCCAACTATGACGATACTTGGAGCACCTGCATCCCGGCCAGCAAAGGGCGGTGGGGACCTTAGACTTCCGCCACGGCCCGGCCATCACGGGGCAGACCTCGCCGGCGTGGGATCCCAGGCAAGGCCACAGGAGAGACGGAAACACCCTCCCCGCCCGGGGCTCTCAAGGATCCCGCACTCACACCGTGGGCCTGAAGAGTGTCTGAGGGTCCTGACGCCCACGCCCAACACCAAGCAACAGGCAACCTCTCCACCTCACTTCACATGGAATTCTAAAAATGGCTCCTAGCCCACGGGAAGGCAGAAAGGAGTAAAAACAGCAATAACAAACAAAAAAAAGAACATACACAAGAACCAGAAGTAGACTGCTAGTTATGCACTTAGGCCTTCACATAGCATTAGTAATGCTGAGTATCAACATAAACATAGCTTTTAGGAGAGAGATCGGCAGAGTAAAGAACCTGTACCATGTAATTTCTGTCTACAAGAAACACCAAATATTGCAACAGTGTTAGATTTAGTAAAATAATTGAAAGATTTGGGATGCATATGTTAATCAAAAAGAGCATGAGTAGCTACATTAATATCAAATAAAATTCAGAGTAAAGAAAGTTACCGCAAAGCGGGACATTAATAATGATAAAAACCTGGTGAAAAGACAGTAATCCTAACACCTATGCATCAAGCGATAGAACTGTTACATGCAGGAACACATGTTTAGACGTGAGAGAAGAAATTATAGTTCTACTATTATAATTTTTGATTTCCTTAGCACTTTTCTCAACTATTGGTAGAACTGTTCAGATAATTGATGGAATACAGGTAGAAATCATCAAGAAATAGAAAAGCTCAGCAACATTATCAACCAAGGGGCTCTTACTTTTAATTATAATACTTCACCTAATAGTAGAATATATATTCTTTTCAAATTTCCAGAGAAATATTTGTTAAGAAAGTCCATGTCTTGTGTCTTAGAACAAGTATCAATAAACATAAAATAATTAAAATTGTGCAGAGAGTGTTTCTGAATCACAATGAAAAAGAAACCCACAAACTAGAAATCGATAACAGAAAAATCTCCTGGAAACTAAACAACACACTGCTAATAATACATTGTCAATTAGGAAATCCCAAAAGACATTTAAAATGAGGATGCATCATATTAATGTGTATAAAATGCAGCTAATGCAGTGATGAAAGATAAATTAATAGCACTGAATACACACATTAATAAAAAGTCACCAAATAACAGTATAAAATCACAGGGAAACAAGAAAAAGAAGAGCAAAATAAACCCAAAGCAAGCCGAAGAAAAGAAATAACAGAGAGAAGAGCAGAAATCAATGAAACTCAGAAAAATAAAGAAACAAATACAAAAGCAGATAGTAAATGAAACACTAAGCCAGTTCTTTGAAAAGACCAAACAATTGACAAACGTCTAGCAAGACTAACACTCTGACTCAGGAAAATGAAAATGAAAACCATGATGGATAGTATGATGGCAATGCAAAATGATACAGCAAATTTGGGAAATAATTTGTCAGTTTCTTTGAAATTTAAATATGTGTTTACTCTATGGCTCATCAGTTGCACTCCCAGGTGTTTATCTTAGAGAAATAAAACTTACATTTACGTAAAAAAAAAACTGAACTAATTTATGCAGACAAAATTATTTCAAAGTAATCAGCTCTTTTCTTATGAACCTTAGAGTCATATGGTAAGGTTGATGTTAATTAAATTATCACCCAAATATATGAACAACTCTGTCTATTCTGTGAAGGAGACATAGGTGATCCATGAGATAATGCAATCGAATAAATTTCCAAAACCCAGAAGTAAGAAAACATTTTCTGTGGAAGAGATGATTGAATTGATATCTGAAGGAAAGTTCAGCCAAAATGTCTGGACAAGAAGAAGCTGGTATGGAGGAAGCGGAGAGATGTTTCCTCTTTATAATGAAAGTGTTTGAAGCAGGAACTGTGTGCAAATGTGTGTGCATGTGTGTGCTGTATCATATCTCACACGTTAAAGTCAGGTCGGAAATGATGCCATTTTGGACTAGGTGAAGATGGTGGGAATTAATGAGAAAAGTAGACACATTTCAGAAGACAGCAAGTGAAAAGGAAAACTGATCCAGAATCCAAAACTCTCAATGAATGAGGTTAGGTGTGTGTTGATTTCTTAATATTTAGGATACTTTGTTTCCTCGGAAGGGACAGGAAAATAATCACTGAAAGTCCAGGGCACCTTGTACTTCAGAGAACCCTGAGGTAGAAAGGATCTGGGAGGGCTACAGAATAACCTGAGAACTGTGCATGAAGCAGCTCGTATTTAATTTTACTTGCTGTCTTCTAGCTTTCTGCATCCATCTCAGTCTAAAAATGAGGCCAAAATGAGTAGCTACATAACAACTCACGCTGCTACTCTCTGTTTAAATTTCTCCCTAGGATCTCAAGATAGTACACACACATCATTCTATCAATCTTCCTAACATTGCAAGTAAAAGCACTGACATTCCAGGAATGCCAGGAAAGAAGAAGAGTACTGTACGTGTGATAACGGTCCATTGATATTTTAGATTAGTTCCAGTAGCTCAGTGCAAGCTCATTAGGCAAAGGTTTGGTTTAAGACCTATATATGACTAACTTTGTTATAAAAGTTGAACAGTCATATCAATTAATTCACATTCCCTCTAGTTTCCCTGTCTCTGCACTGATTTTAAAACAAAGTCTCTGATATAGGTCAGGGCATGTATTAAATAAAATTCTTGGGGATAACATAATAATACATTATTTTCCATGTGTTATTTTCTCCCTTTTGATTAATTCTCAGGGGCATTTCTAGTTTGATGGAATACTAATACTGCATTGATGGTAGTCCTTTTTGAGGAGCTGATCAAGTATTGGAAAGCCCAGCAGGACCAGGAAAGCCATCAGATGAAAGGCCATAAATTGGAAAATTTCAGCTCATTTTCTTCTCTTTGATTTGTCTCTTCAGCTTTTACTGTTTGAGTGAGAAAATTCAGAGGGTCAAATTCAAGATTTGAGCCCAAGGGCTGTGAGTGACCAGAAGCCTAGTTCAAGCAAAAAGAATTTTTATAGATTTTTCATGGTTCAAACAAGTTCACGGAGGTTGAAGACTGCATGCGCCCTTTGGTCATAGTTCAGATGCACCTGGCATTCTTTTGATGGAATGATAGTAAACAAAAATGTTTGCACATTGTCATTTAAGAATATATTGACCAACCACAACACAGGGTATTACACACACACACACACACACACACACACCAGTCCTTGTAGAAGCACAACAAGAAGAATTACCTTTCTCATTCTTGTCTTTGTCCAGCTAAAGAGAAACAAGGGCAAATGCATTGTCTCATGATGACCCTGACTCGTGGTTTCAAATTAATGTTCTAGGACCAGAGGGCCTTGGTGGGCTCATGGATATTTTAATCATTACTACTGTCTCTTGGAAAAATATTCTATATGTATGAAAAGTGAATCAATTGTCCTGCTGGGATCTCTCTAGAGTAGACTAATTTTGTGTCATTGTGTAAGTATTTAAGTACTGAGAATTGTGGTCCTCTTGAGTTATAGCTGTTTAGTATTTAAAAGCCTCTCAGAATTTCTCTGTTACCCAATATACATATGTGTTCAGTGGGTAATTGAATGCCTGGTGTTTAAGAAGTAGAACGTTAGTTGGGCACAGAATACGATATGTAAGGAAAGTGAGTGTCATCACAAAGTCACCTCACTATTGGTTTTTGGGGGGTTTCCTATCTCAACACCCCCATCTGCTATTACCTGTCCAGGATTCCAGACAATCAGAATGATTATATTTCTCTAAATGTTCCAGGCTCCATTGGCTAGTTCATAGTGATCCTTTCTCCAGAATGGGCACTAACGTGCTTCATCATTATGCCCAAACACTATCCATCTTTTAGTCTCAGCACACGTATTTTCTGATTATTCCAGAAGAATTAACCTGTCAGTGAGAATACATGTACCCCATGTGCCACCCCAGGAAGGCACAGAGATCTATCTCAGAACACTTGACTTTGGATAATTCTTTAAAAAGTGGACTAAAGCAAACGAGAATGAGCAGGAATGGAATGAGATTGAGAACACCTCCACAGTGGGGCCTCCACTAACCTAGAATTTATGGTGATTAAAAGTATTCTTTAGAAGAATTTTCTGAGTGTGTTCTATATTTAAAAAGCATTTGCTTAAGCAAAGGCATAAAAATGAAATGTGCTTTGTCCTCAAGGGCTTTTTTAAAATTTAATTCATCTACAAACACTAGAAGCATCAGTTAAGTGCAATTAGGCCAGTTAGTTGTAATTATACATTTATTTTTTTCACTTGTCTAACAAATGAATTGAGTCACTATAGGATGCTATTATTGGTAAAAAAAAAAAGAAGTGATCAAAACAATCAGATTATTTGACACCCTTATTTTAGTAGTACTGATTAAAAATAACACGCACAAATAAAGAAATGTCTATCATGCCACATGGTGATAAAGGCAGTTAAGATGGAAATGACCCTAATGAGGTCCTATTTAATCAGAGACCAGTACAAAGTGTGGGAGTAACTAAAAAGGGTTTGCCAGGGGGTGGGATTCCCCAGCAGTAGGAAAGCAATTTTCAAAGCTAATGAAATGGATCATTTTAGGACTACCTGAAGAACATCAAGAAAGCCATTGTGGCTCCAATGGCTTTAGCCAGGGAAAATGGGTAGGATACATGATTATCGAGATATTTTAGGTTCTTGTAGAACAAGTAAAACCTTTGCCCGATTGTGAGTGAGGTGACATTTTGGAGCAAAAGAACACGATTGGATGCGTATGTTAAAATGTTCTCTCCAACTACTGTGTGGATAGACTGTATACAGCAGAGTGAACCTTTATTTTTTAATTTTTAAAGATTTTATTTGTTTTTTTTTAGAGAGAGGGGAAGGGAGGGAGGAAAAGAGGGAGGGAAACAACAATGCCCCCAACTGAGGACCTGGCTCACAACCGAGGCCATGTGCCCTGACGGCGAATCAAACCAGTGACCTTTCAGTTTGCAGGATGACGCCCAACCACTGAGCCACACCAGTCAGGGCCAGAATGGACCTTTAGAAGATGATTAAAATAAGAGAGATACATAATTATGTACCTTGGTTAGTGTAATAATGGAGGAGGCGCTAAGAAATGATTACATTCTAGGTATAATTTAAAAGTAGAACCAAGAGGATTTGAGGATTTTCTAGTGGTTTGGTAGTAATAATTCTAAGTCTTCCTTCTCCCAAGGATGAGCCAGAAAAATGTACTGGCATTTACCAAAGTCAACTAAGTACTACAGAAGGGGTTGTGTGCCAGATTCTCCTTATTTTTGGACGTGTTGAGTAGCCTTGTGGAGTTACGGGTACTTGAGTTATATGAAGGCATCCGTAGTTCATGAAAGGGGACTCGCCTGGAGTAAACAATTAAAGATCTTTTGCTCTGAAGTCTTAGTGTATACATGACGTTTAAAGCCATAAGATTACTGAAGAGGTGGAAAAGGTAGGTAGCGTGGCCCTGGGTACTATGTACGCAGGTAAGGGCAGTTGGTGGAGCTCCGAAAAATAAGAAACCAAACTCAGAATTTAAAAGTATGGCTCTTTTATAGAACCTCTTTTCAAATTCAAAGAGCAGTTTGGAGAAAAGTGTTCCCCTCCCAAAGTGTGTGACTGGCACGCTTCCGATCCTTCACATGTTCCGGACCCGGACTTTCATTTCTCCTTGTGGACGGCACAGAGTCTCTCCGGACACTCGCGCTGGGGATGCCCGGGCGGCGGGGAGAAGACAGAGATGCACTCACTCTGCATCATGGCCGCCCGTGGCCTCTTGGAGAGGCAACATGTTGCTAATCCAATGGACAGGTCTGCAGGAAAGGGTTTCAGAAGTGTAAGACCCCAAATTAGGGCCTGATCCTGTGCTGTTTGGACATTGACTGAAACTGGTAGAGCCCCACCACCTGTCCCTTCCCCACACTGCTCTGGTGGATGAAGTTCTCAAACCAAACCAACCTCATTATTCTTATTCCTAGTATCGGCTTTCAGTTACCTGGTAGCTCGGGAATTACTCAGACAAGCTGATCACATCTTCCCATGGGAACCTGGGGTCACTTCATCACTTGAAATAGCCAAGCCTGCTTCCCACGGTCCCTGCTTTTTCAACAGCCTGCTCTTAAGTGCAGCCCCCGTGGGGTCCTGTCTGGGTGTGTCCTTTTCCTCCCAGACTGACAGCACAGGTGACTTACGCACTACTGCCGGTGTCCTCTGTCCAGTGTTTGGTGATTTGTGCCCAGGCCTCATTAAAACTCTAGGGCAGGGATTTCTTCCTCACAAATGGGGTGAATAGAATGTGATTCAAATAAGAGAATCCATCCAAATGTTTTTAAGTGAATGGACACTAGGCCTAAGGGAAGCACTCCAAATCAAAGGTAAATAACAACCAGAGAAAACTCGGACATAGGGATATACACCCAGAACCTTAAACCAAGAAGGAAAAAAAAAGTCTAAGGGATTGATATGATACAAAGATGGGGAAGAAAGACACAAGGACTATCCCTGAAAACATGACCTGTTTTTTTGAGAAAACACACTCTTAACTGCTACGGTAAACAAAGAAACGTTTAAACCGACTTTGCAAAGAAGAGGTGGTGAGTAATTGAAGGGCATGGCAGCAGAGGTGGCAGTGCTGAAGGAGCAGCCGGTGTTAGACATTACAGACCAAAAACTGCATTAGAAACAACGGGACATACAATTGAGGGAGCTGAGTATGTACCTGACTGCATGGCGGGCTGGCTGGAGAAAGTGGCGTGGAATAGCAAGAATAACCCAGAAAAGAACAAGTATATAGAAGAAAGAAAACATTAGCTTCATTTAGGTTTCCCAGAAGCATATTTTAAGAGTGGGTTCTGTGTGCAAATGACTTATATGGATACATTCTTAGAGGGAACCAGAAAAGGGAGAGGGTAGAAAGCCAAGCCCAGTGGGTGTCAGGAAAATGTCCTATGGAGGGCAGGCAGGACCTTGCTCCCAGGGAAGAGTGTAGATGGAAATTACACCTTACGGTTTTCCAAAGAAAAAGAATTGCGATTCCATAGGGGGGCAGCGTGGTCATTGCTTAACTGGTGTTCAGGGGGCAGAGGTGTAAACTCTTTGGTATGTTTTCTCTGTGCCTGCTGATAAGTGCCTCCAGGGACCCAAGGGAGTCCTCCAAAGAGCAGGGCCAGATGCTGGCTTCCTAAAGCCTGCTGGAGCACCGGAAGTGTGCAGAAAAGGTAAAATAGTAAAATCTTCAAGAAGACGGGCAGAGCGATATTATTGTCTGCCGCAGATATAAGTGATGGGGCAGGAGGATGAAATAGTCTGCTGGAGGATAATTTACTATTCCAAAGAGACAATAAATAAAATAAAACAGAAAAAAGACAGCAGAAGAGAGATACATTTTAAATGACCTGTTTTTCCCCACACTGCTCTGTTTCTACAGCTCCTGAGACTGTAGAAACAAACAACTTATGTGTTCAAGCAAAAGTAAGTCGAAATAATCAAAATTGAAATGTCCCAACTAGTAATACATGTGAACTCACTGCAACCAAGCATAGGAAGTAGATCAGCTTCATGGGAAAAATAAAACATTTCCTATTAATTTCAGAAATCTCAGTAACATTAAGTGACAGAAGATAACAGAATAATATACCATGTATTAGTCACATGTCAAGATGGAAGAAAGAATTTTCAATAATCTACATAACATAGAAATTTAACACTGAAGAAGTCTTTTTGAAAAAGCCCTTCAAGATGTAATCCAGTCAGTTGAAAAATAAAGTGGAACCTGAAAATCACAAATAGTGGAGCTTTGAAATGAAATGATTGATGGACTTCAGATCTAGGACAAAAAGAAAACTGTATATTGCTTATTGGAAAGTATAACCCTATGTAGAATGCCATTGTTAATGACTATATTTTTATAGGAAAACCATACGATTAAAAATGCCACGATAGATTCAAACATATTGCATAATCCATTAAGAACATACATCTATTAATAAATACCATCCCACAGACAAACCCACTGCTGAAACCTAAGAAGCATCTAATGAGAAAATAGGACCAACTTCTGCAGACCTCTCCAGTAAGTGGCAAAAGAGGCAACATTCCTTAACTCTTTTTTAAAAAAATTTGTGGCTCACATAATCCCGATTTAAAAAACTGGGCAAGTATATTATCAAGTAAGCGCTACATGGAAGTTTCTGTAATAAAAGCAGACGCCTAAAGGAGCACAGCCAGAGATGGGTATCTGGATGCTCATGAAGGTCAGGAGCACAGGGAGAACTTTCTGAAGGAAATGGGACCCTAGTGATCTGCATCAAATGGCGTCATGGGAGTAACCTGTGTTTGCCTTGTAGTGGTATCACATGTTACTTGGTTACTAGAAAAAAGGGCATTGGAAAACCAAGTGACCATGGAAAAGAAAAGAATCACGCATGCACACAGACTGGACCTTTCTGCTCAAAGCACTACTGAAAAAATAACCTTGTATGTGTTTGTGTGTGTGCTCACCGGACAGGGTTCACTATTGTGCCCTGACTGGGCCCAGCACTGGATGGCTTGGCTCCTTGAGTTAAGCCTGCTGAAGGCACACTCTAGCCACCTGTGGTTATTTGCTAAAACAAAGGGTGGCGGGGAGGGGGAGGAGCAGTTGAATAGAAAGAAACAAATGTGAGAAACTTGAATAGTCAAGCTTCAAATTGGTGACTGCCAAAGCAAGACTTCCTCCAAACTTAGGAAGCTATCATTTTCATGGGAAAAAGAAAAAGGCAAACAGATTTTGATTACTTCAGGGAGTGGACAGTCAAAGGTATATTTATTCTTCTTAAGTCCTGTCCCCAACACATCGCATTGCTTCTAGAACCAAAACAAATCTTAGCAGAGCCCAGGGAAATATAAGATCTTTCATATTACTAAAACCAGTCTCTGAAAATTGCCACCTAAAAAGCAAATAAAAATCATAGTGCCAAGGTTAATAGGAAAGTCCCATTTCTTTGAAATTAGAAAAATAGTAATAAAAATTAACTGTGCAACATTAAATTCATATATATATTCATTATTTATATAAACACAGTGCAGTTTTTTGGTATCTGCTGAAGTTTAAAGTGCTAATCCTAATGTATTTAACAACTCTGGATCCATAAAAAGCTCTTCGAATCAAGAGCATATTTTTAATTACTAAAGATGATCAATACCATTAAAAAGGGAAAGGAAAGAATGAGAGTTGCTGAGAAGGTATAGTGATTCTAAAATGAATGTTAGAACACTAGCAAGGAGAGAGAAACGTCAACATTTGATGGACATTTTAGTTATTAGAAGTAAGGAAGAAATAAAGTAACTGTTATAACAATGAAAATCCAAGTGAAATCAATTATGTGTAAATTCTTCCTGGGGAAACATACTGGTGTTCAGGATGAAACAGAAACTAGAAAACGAGTCTACAGGGCTCCTGTTTGACGTTATTGCCTTCTCTGCTCTTGCAGAAGGTCACAAGTTATGTATCAAAATTCCTGCCTGGATTAAATGGGCAAAAAGATATTACCTTGATGTTGTATGTTACAGTGCATCGCTCCCATCAATGACTCATAAATCAGAGCCAGCACAAATGCATTTGCATAGAGACAGCTCTAAGTTCAAGGACAAAGTTAAGCTGCCGTGCTCAGGAAAACCAGGGTCAACCTCAGAAAAGAAAAAATGGTGTATCTGTCAGTTCATGTATTTGTTTTCTTGCTGCTGATATGAAGGGAAATCTTCTAAAAAAATTTAGATTGCTTGGACTCCTAAAACGGTAACAGACATGTAAACATAGCATTCCTATTTTTATATGCTTCCCCAGCTTGTGATTATCAGTTCAAATTTATTGTTATTCCTTTATTAAGGGAGGCATTATCATCAATACACAATCATTTCACTCCATTCCTGAGTGAATCAATGAGAGTTGATTTTGATGTAAACTAAATACAAATATTAAGACACAGCAGTTTGTTAGGCAATATGAATAATACCTACATGTTCCATAACTGCTGCTTTAAAGCTACATCTGAGCTTTAAAAAATAATAACATATATTGAACGTATCAAACAGGGATGAGATAGATGATAAATGTATGAGTAGCTGACAGAAAAATATTCATAAATATTATATATATTTAGAGATAGAGATAAAAAGTATTCATAAATATTATGGATAACCACGTATAGGGATAGAATAGACACTGAGGATTAGCAGAAGTCTCAAGTTTTATTTGAGTTTGAAGTGGTAGCTTTGGTATTCATACTATTGAGGTGACTTTAATTAGTTATGTTAAACATACTAAGTGGCATTGTTCATGAAAGTTGATGGAAAATTTTTGTTAAACAGAATGAAGAAGCAGACTCAGAGATCAATAATCATGTGTTGTCTTGAGGATAGAAATTTCCCACATTAGCATATTCACCTGTAAAAGCAAAAAAGGGAAGCTATTGGTATCATCAACAGAAAATCCTCAGAAAATCAATTTTGTTGCCAAGATATGATGCACAGCGACACGATAGTTAAAAATGCAGGGTTCCCTATAACTGTGTAAGGCAATCATCTGAACAGGATGAGGCTGAATAAGCATTCTTGGTACCAGACAGACACTCGCCAGGATTTCAGAAGCACACTTAGCAGGCACGTGGACAGCCCACTCATGTACTGTCCATTTTTATGGCTTGCTCTGACACAGATTATTTTTCATCCTCAATGAGCATTGAGTCGTATGACTTTTATTCAATATGGATTCTGAGCCAGTACTTTAGTGGGCACTGGTCATAAAAAATAAATGAGAAATATGTCCTAGTTTCAGGAAACCCGCAGCTTTGTTTGGGAGGTAGAGACCCGCTGTCTTTTCTGTGAGCCTGTGAAAATGTGCTCGCTTCACAAGCAATAGGGAAACTCTAATGAAAACCACAGCGTGAGAGCGTTAATTTTCACAACCATCACAGTGGCTGTTTTTAACACTAAAAAATGCCAAGGTTTGACTCGGGCCCACAGCTGATGAGATTGCAACTTGGTGGGACCAGTTGGGAGAGTCATTTGGCAAAAAGTATCAAAGCCAAGCAAACACATGCTACCCAGCACATCACTACACCCCAGAATTGTTCTTTTAATTTTACTTTGGGTAGGAAAAAATAATACAAATTTACTTTTTATATATTTATACAATGCTACTAAAACCGCAGTCTGTGTTTTTACTTTAAAATATATTAAGAGTTAGGAAAGAAAACATATTTAGATTTTCTTAAATGTAATCATAACTATTCTCTAAAATTTATTTTCTGAATACTATTTTTGACTACATTATTTTTGCTTTTGCCTAAGACTTTCTGTTCTCTCATTTTAAGAGCATAAAAACCGGTGTTCTTTTGTAGCCATTAAGCTTAGCAATTTCACTGATTTCTTTATTCCAGAGAAATTCATTTATTGATTATAGAGACATTATGTTTCATTTTACTGAATAGAGAGAATCAGGGTATTGACTAGTGAGAGCTTCAGGTAAAAGGCTTTAAAATAGTACTGATGATCAATAATTGCGTTGTTAGAAAACATGCCTATTCAAACAGAGCTTCTGCTCCCGTAGAAAAAGCAGAGGTCTTACTATCATGCATCTATACATATCAGACTATACAGACATACATGTCACATGCATTTAATAAATGTGTATGCATACCGTGTGTGCATGTGTGTATACTCATTTCTCTTATAAACCTGCAGAAAATTCTTTAAATAAAACCCTCACAGTCAACCCTTACTTTTTATGAAATTAATATATTGGACAAATATTTTACCTGAGGGTATCCAGAGGGATTAAACATTAAAATACTTACTAACTTAATATTCCACATTATTGGATAAAGAAAAAATGACACGGTCATTTTAATAAATGTGGATAAAGCTTCCAGTAATGTGTAACACTCAGTGTCCCCGAAATCTAACAAAATGGAGTTCGTTCCTTTCTATGGCATCATAAAATATTTACCGCAAATACCGATGCTTTATTGACTATAACATGAAGAAGCAATGAAAGCTGAAAACTTCCCCAAAAGGAGTTTAATCTCTACACATTTCAATAAAGATCATCATTACCAGAGAGTGTGTACAGATTTATCAATATTAATTTTAATGAATAATAAAACTAAATTGGATTATCATTTTATAAAATATAGTGGGCATGTGAGTATTTAATTTTTGGTTCCATCTAGAAGGAGGTGGGATTAGAAGTCTGGGAGATCAAAGGGAGAGGAACTGATTGCATACCAATATATACTGTTCTAAAGTGATTACAGGACCATATCTGTAAAGGGCAACTGAAGGGAGACTTATGGACAGTTGTCCAAAGAGTGACCTTCTTAAAAATTGGTCGTTGATGCAGGTGGAATTTGATGATGACCTTTGGTATCACAGGAGGAACCAAGTATTTTGTCTTTGTCACCACTAGAAAAAGACTCAGAAATCCACACTTATATATTTCTTATAAAACCAAAAATGCAGTCCCTTTCAAAATACCACATGCATATATTAAGCTATTGCTATTATATCAAACTTAATCATGTATTTACTGGCGTTTTTGCTAGCGTGTCAATATTACTGAGAACATTTTTTTATAGGACTTATTTAATTCTAACAACTACTCAACTCTGCCTTCCAGTTCTGGAGTATTGTCATACAGAATGCTTTCGGTTCCTATTATAAACTTCATGGATGAGGAGTCATTATGTTTAATAGAGGAACCGATTGTTGTGTCCTAGATGCATTAACGTAAGTGCAACTCATAAAAGTGTTCTGAGGAACGTGACTTCGACAGGCCATTATCCTCAAATAATACTTTCTGCTCTCCCACTGGACACTGGCGTTTGATTACCACTTTCTTCCCAGCTCTCGTGCCCATCGAAATACATCCACTTGGGCTATATGTTTGTAGAACATATATTCATTATTATTCAACTCACAACGTTTAACTTTTATTTGCCACTGGTTTTTAAAAACGAATGTGTTATTTAGAGTTATGTATATTACTTTATAGTAGGTATAAGTTAATAATAATGTGATTATTGCCTGCCTGCATGAATGCTTTATTCATCTATTTGATCAGCTTTTTGACTATGTCTAGAATCAAAGAAATAGTTGTTTTTTGACCTGGAAATTGCTTTATAAAAGCAATTCTCATAAATCATACAAAAGAAATCCCATTTTAATCCTGTAAACTAGTTTGGATAGATTCATAATAATCTCAAAATTATTAGATCAGCCTGTATCCATTTTTTAACCAACTACAGAAACCAGCCAGTCAGTTACTGATTGATTTACTTTCATTTGGCAAATAATCACTGAATCTTTATTATGTATCTGTATTTATACATACAGTTTTCAGGTAATTACAGGGAGTAGAGATGGTCTATCTATTTCTTGATTTCCCAGAATTTTTGTTAAATAAACCCTGAGTGTTTTTGTGTGTGAATATACAAATAATTTCAGAAACACATAATAAAATTAAATAAGTAGCAAATATATGTAATAAAAAAAAGATTATATCAGCTTCTTTCAGGCCATCATAGTGTCAGTTTTGGGATTCTTATTCTATCAAGTTAAGCTATGGAAATTAAGACATTAATTTCTTTTATGTCCAGAAATTACCTCCTGAATGCCAGTATCACCTTACCTCCTGCTTTTCCAAATCTATAGCATAGCACATACTGTAATCACTGGTGGCCTCAGTTACGATGTTAAAGATGATGTGCCATGTGGTCCAGCAGGGTCTCCAGTAAAGTACATTAACTGAGGTCTGTCATATTAAGTGATAGATTGTGCAATGAACAAAGGGTAGATTGTCACAGTTTGGTGATTTTAAGTTCGGAAAGGTGGGATTGGATTGTCAAAAATATATGTTCATGAACCAAAAATAAAGTACATGGTGAGATAAATCAACTACTGGTTATTATGCACTGAAGGGTATCCCTACTGAAAACTCAAACGTTCAACCCCTATTCTTCAATGGGACTATATTTGGAGATAAGCCCTCTATGGAAATGATTAAAGTCAAAAGAAGCCACTGGTATGAAGCCCTAATCCTATAGAACTGGACTTCTCCTAAGAAGAGGAAGAGACGGCAGCACTGTCTCAAAGTGCACAGAGGACAGGCTTTGTGAGGTCACAGCAACAAGGTAGCCATCTGCAAACCAGGGAGAAAGCAATCACAAGAAACCAAGTTTGCTGGCAACTTCACCCTGAACTTGTAACCTCCTAACAGTGAGAAAATCCATGCTAGCTTTGTAAGCCAACCAATCAGTGGTATTTTGTTATAGCAGCCCAAGCTGACTGATACATTGATCCATGCATTTGTTTACATAAATAATATTACACATAAATATAATTCAATGATATTCATTTTAATTAATTACTAAATGTGTTCTATAGAAATATGCCATGTATTCACTGTAGCCTTGGAAAATATTTGGTAGATCTTCTAAAACAACAAGGACAAACTTGAGTTAGCACTCTATGGAAACTTAAAGGATGATAGAACTCCTTGATGAGGACGTTATGAAGGACCGCAAGGACTGGTTGGGATTTGATGTAGACATCAACGAATAGGGAGCATTTTGACAAGTGGATGTTGTGGTCAAGGGATTCTGACAGAGGAAACAGGCTAAAGGAAATTTGGGCTGTGAGCAGACAGAATAGAGGATCAAGAACAGCAAGGGGCCTCCCTGGCACACCCTGAGCTCACCCTCTCTCACAGCAGCGGGCAGTGCTGATGTGCCCAGCGTCTGGCCCCGCTTCTCTACATTGTTGCAGTAATAACTGCTTAGCGCTTACGTCACACAATTGTCAAATATTTTAAATCCACCTTTCCCAGGTAACTGTGTAGGCCAAGACTCATCAAATGGTGTACTTTAAAATGGATTTTTGTTAAATTATATACCCCCAAATGGGGGGAAATATGAAAATGTATAGGTTGAATAATATGTGCATCAGAAATTTTAGAAATGACTTACCATAATGCAAACAACTCACTTTCAGTTATAATCACATAATCTATGAATAAATAATGCATAAACAATAGTTATTTATTTTACTGCTTCAGAATAATTTTCCATATTGTTCATGTAGAATATAATTCAAAATATAGAGCTCTGAATAACTTGACCTTCCATTTGTGAAGGCAGAGATAAAAAATAAAATTTGTAAAAAAACAGAGAAATGTTTTCCTTTTTAAAATAATTTTATTTTAATTATTGTTCAAGTACAATTTTCTGTCTTTTACTCCCATCCTATCCCACCCAACCAGCCCTCCCCACCTCCCTCCCATTTCCACCTACCCCTAGTTTTTGTCCACGTGTCCTTTATACTTGTTCCTGTAAACCCTTCCCCTTTTCCCCTGAAGTTCCCTCCTCCTCTCCTTAAAAATAGAGAAATTTTTAATTTGAAAAATGGGAGAAATCCAGACAGATATGTTTAATTTGCATGACAGCAATAGGAATAACAGGAAAGCAGACATAGTCTACAAGAGTACTAATGTGCTTCTCTGGTTTGAGGAATTGTGCATTCCGTGTTTCTGCTACGGGCTATTTGCTAAATTCACACACATACTCAAATACATAGCACCGCAGACCCCAAACACGGAAATTCTTATCATTATGAATGCACTACAAAAATTACCAATGTCAACTTAGTATCATTTTTCTTTTTTTGCTAATTGAAAAATGCATGAAATCTCTGCGGAATGCCAAAATAAAACTCTCATGTAGCTGTTTATTTTTGTGTTAGGGGAAACAAGAAGATTCAAAGCAAAACGTGAGAAATTCTATTATATCTGTACAAAATCAAGTTGGAGCTCAGAAGAAAGTGAAATTTATCTGGCAAATGGTTAGGAAAACATTCATGAGCTTTCTTTTCATATTGGCAGTGCCTTTAAATAAAGATGAGAAGTGATGATAATTAAAAGGTCAGGTTATTAAGCATTAACACCCTAAATGAGATGAAGAGGAGTAACATGTGTCCGAGTCATAGGTTAATATTTATATTTTGACCAGCATTCTAGGTTGAGAAAGAAATATGAGAGACAATATTCAGAGATTTGTTTGAGGGTAGATTGTGAAGGCTGTTGAATGCATCACTGAGATCATTCTATTTGAATATAAGATCTGAAAACTTATGGGAGAGTTTTAAATGGAGAATGTCCATAACTATATTTTTAGCAAGAGTAGTCTGTTGCTGTGTTTCTGTTTTTGTGGGATGAGCTAAAAATGTAATATTTAAAGAAAAAAACAAGGAGGTTTTTAGGGCATTTGTAAAAGCACAGGAAAGAGCTTCTACTGGGGTAGCGAATATATGATTTAGAGCTTAAGATAAACATATATGTTAATATACAAAATCCTGATGTAAGAAATGCTAGTGAAATTCTGGGTATGTGAAATATCACCAAGAAATAAAATTTGGCAAATAACTATTGAAAATTAGAGTCTTGGGATGTACTGAAGATTAGGAAGATATGGAGGAAGAGGCAGCAGAAACGAAGAAGAGATAAAGACAGAAATCAAGGCGACCCTTCTAAGCATTCGTCTCCCTTGTTAAATTTGACATGTCCTGATAGCATACAGAATAATACCTTGTTTACTCTTTCTTCTGTTAAAGATTAAGAATATTAATGAGGCTTAAATTGCAAGCATTTTTAGTGACTTCAGACCATAATGCGCATTCCTGCTTTATACTATATCATTCAAGTTTTCAGGAAAAACTATATTTCTATGGAACAAAATACAATGCAGTTACCAGGCTTAATTGTAATTCACTGCAAATCATTAAAGCCATTTAAACTGTCTTTGGAGAACAATAAATTTAAGGAAGTCATTGTCATAACATTAAATTTGATGCATCATAATAAATGCTCTTCCAACCAATTAAAATATGACAAAGCAAGATAATTTTGAAAGATATACTAAAATACTGTTATCACAGAATAAAAGGTAGAATGTAATCTGACCTAAAATATGATTGGCTATCCCTGGCAATATTCTGATTGAAGTTTTACTATTTTTAATATTTAAAGTTGAATTGAATTAAATTCATTCAAATTTACTCAGTTCTGTCTTAGGTATTCTAGTCCAATAATGATGCAAATGAAAGGTCTTGGTCATGAAAATTAATACTTTGGATATGCAGACCTTTTGATGATATGATGGTGATTGTGTCAGATTTTTTGTTTGTAGTGCTGTGGTGTTACCAGGTATTTCCAGTAGGAAAAAAAAGTGACAAAAAATTGTCATTATTTATTCATTAAAATGGAGCTGGAAAATGTTGATATGATTATATAATGATTAATAAACTTCTTGGATTTTACATCATTCTGTTATTAATTTATAAAGCTAATACTTGTTCAATTGGAATACTGAGTTATACATAAATGTAATTTTATTACATATCACAGTACAGTGTATGCCTTGACAATCTGCATTGAATTAGTCCAAACAGTTTTGTCATAACGCCCCAAAATGTTAGAAGTTTGATACAGTTAGAAAATTAAAACAAATACAAAAAATCAGAAGGAAGCGAAGGGAGAAGAACTCTGTGGGTCTCTTAACTGAGCGTTTTATCCTTTGGCCTCCCGACACCTGTAAAAGTCCGCCGCATCCTCAAGATAGTCCGTCTGCCTGGTAACCACTTGAGCTTTGCCCAACTCAGCAGCAGTTTGGGTTTAGTTGTGGCTGTTAAATGCATCTTTGCTTAAATTTCCAGCAAAGTTATTTGGTCATTGAACAGCATTGATCACAGATGTAACAACTGAACGTCTTCTGTCTGTGGTGGTTCATGTAGTCCTTTTATTCCATTCCAAAGATGTCCTGTAATTGTGTCAGCTACAGCATCTTATGTCCACCTCGGAAAAGTTACAATTCAGCTTCCTATCTATTACTTTTCTCTAGACCAGAGGTGTCAAACTCATTTTTACCGGGGGCCACATCAGCCTTGCAGTTGCTTCCAAAGGGCCAATGTAATTTCAACTCCTTAATTGATAAGTGGTTACATTTGTACAGTCTTAAAATTATTTCAGCCCTTTGAAGGCAACCATGAGGCTGATATGGCCCCCAGTGAAAATGAGTTCGACACCCCTGCTCTAAATCTTTCAATTTCCTTCTTCACTTTTTGTTCTCTTATCCTTTTCTCTTTCTTCTGTGAGGGATTTTCAACTCTGTATTCATTTGATTCTTCTTAATTCAATTTTACTCTTTATGCATTCCAATATGATTTTCAATTTTACTGTTACAATTTGATAGCTTTATCTGAACTTCTTCAATATTGCCTTTAAATTTCATCCTGTTTTTTTTTCATCTCACTAATGCTACTCATGTTTCTTAGAAGCCATGCCTCATTCATGTTATAATGATTTATGTAAAAAACTACTTCTATTTTTAGGAAAACATGCTGAAATGTTCAAGTTCATTGTTAAGAATGAAGAAATGATTCTAAATTATTGTAAATCATTTTCTTATTACTGAGAATGTATCATCTGATGTATACATCTTCTTAAACACTGGAATATTTTCTTTAGAGTACTGTTTCCTAAATGATATTCTTTATTTTATAATACTTATATTAATTATTAAATACACATATTTATATAAAATTTATTTTGTAGACAAGTAAGGGTGTGGTATTCCCTTGCTCCTATACATTACCTACTTAGAAGTTGATACAAGGGGAGGTAAAAATGAAACAAATTATCTTCTGGAGGGTGAGCTCCTTGTAGAACAGGCTTCCCCCTGTACATGAGTGTTCCATGAACCCATCTGTATCAGTGCACCAGCTGGTGTTATTGTGAGAGGCTGCATTCTGCTTCAGTGAATTCTTTTGGAAGACACTTTCAACGTGTTTACCCCATTGCATGATGGGTGATGTGTGAGCACACTGGTCCACATTGTGCTGAGTGGGCAGCTGTTTCTGACCAAAAACAGCACGACCTCGGTGCCCCACCCTCCCTATGCACCCAATCTCACCCCTAAGCAGCTTTTTTTTTGTTCCCCTGGATGATAAAAGTCCTCAAAGGGAAACATTTTTTGAGATGGAAGAGGTGAAACAAAAAACAGCAGAAGTGCTAAAAGACATCAAAACCGATGAGTAAATAAACTGTTTGGAGCAGTGGATAAAACATCTCAATAGGTGTATTGCATCAAATGGAGAGTACTTTGAAGGTGACTGAAGTTTAAACATGTGAGAATACATACACAGTTATTAAAAATAATGTGAATAGGGAGGGTGGGGCACAGGGGCCGTGCAGTGTTTGGTCAAAAACTGCTAAACAGTCAGCATGGTGTGGGCAGGTGCGCTCATAAATCACTCATCATGAAATGGGCTAATGCATTGAAAGAGTCTTCAAAAAAAATTCATTGAAGCAGGACACAGCTTGTCACAACAATGTCAGCCGGTGCACTGACACAGATGGGTTCCTAGAACACTCAGCTAGTGGGGGAAGCCTGTACTACAAAGGGCCCACTCTCCATGAGATAATTCCAGTTTTTATTTGGTCCCCCCTTGTACAATGTTCCCCTAAGTCTATAGCCTACAGGACACCTTGTTGCCTAAAAACACCAAATTCCAATATTTCCCCCAAATATTCCTTTTACTCCTATCAGTTGAGAATAGTCGCGCCTTTCCTATGGACCACATAATAATCTTACTCGGAGTAGGAACCCTGTATGTGACCTTTGTTCTCCCCAAAATCCATCACTTCCCTTCCCTTTCTCCTGCAAGCCAACACTCATACCTCAGTTTAGCCAGAACTGAGAAAAACAAATGACCTAGTCACCAGAGAAATTTCCAGAGCTGTCTAGTATAAACACGCAGGATCTGGGGAAACATATGTGGGAGAGGAAGTTTAGAAAACAAAATATAAGGACTGCACAAGGAATACACTACTGATTAGAAAACAAGCCACACATGTTTGGCAAAGACACCTGCAGTGGGTGCTGGTATTTACTGGATGGCGGCTTAAAACATGGGCTGAGTGAAGGTCCTTCTTAAACTAAATGCAGAAACCAGAATTTCCATCTGCCAGTGTTGAATAAAGGAGCATACAGCTCCCGGAAGTGGGATGGTCAGCCTTAGTTTGCCACATCTGGCCTGAGGCCCACCATCTGATATATTTATTGGATGGTCCAGAGGGGTTTATTTTGATTAAGGCAACATCCAACACACTGTGGCGGGACGCACTGGGATTCCGGAGAAAATCAGGAAAGACTTTGCTCTGTGGACCACATATTCTGCCACCAAGGTGGGCTCTCAAATAAGAATGGGAAGACCGGTGTCGGCCTCTGTCCCAGAATGACAGGGAGAAGTGGCAGCATGTGACTTGAGGTCCGAGGTGAACATAATTTCAAAATGAAAAACAGGGCCTGAGTGGGAAGCAGGATCTCTTGACCTGCTACAATTTATGGTTCTGGCTAATAGATCTTGAAGTCACTAGTGCTGAGATAGATAAATAGCTAATAACGGTGTAGCTTAATTTATATAAGAAAACAAAAATGAAAGTTAGCAGACAGAAGGTTAATGAGTCACTACAATGAAAAATTAAGCCTCTTACCCACATTCCAAATTGAAGTCAGTTCACTGACCCAGAATGCAGAAAAGGCCAGGTCTGTTTGAAGTGAGATGTTGCAAATCCATCACAAACATACTCAGTGCACTGCAGTCAGCTAAAAGATTACAACACTGTGACATGCTCCTACACGATTGAAGAAAGGACAGAAAAACTTCAAGTCCCTAGCACCAAGGCATAAAACCAATAAAAGAATGAGGGTTAATCAGAATAATATAGAACACTCTAACCCCCATCCTTACTACCACATCACAAGGCTCCAGTTTAATAACAGTGGATTACAGTGAAAAGGGCAGACATACAATCACGCCCACCTAGAAGCAATACAGAGGAAAGGCCAAGACAAGAAAGGCCATAAAACAGGACCCCAGAGGCAATTGGAACCTATGACAAACATTAAACACCAACCACCTCCTGAATCCTGCCACGAAAGTCCTCAGTTTCCATTAGCTGGTGCAACGTGCCCCACGAACACCAAAAATCACAGGGCATAACAGAAGCCAAGGGAAAGATTAGTACGAAGACACAAAGTGAACCTCAGACCCAGGCTCAGATATGATACAGACCTTTGAGTGATCAGTCAGGGAACACAAAATAACAATTTTAAAATACGTTAAGTACTCTAAAGAAAAAAGGAAACGACATACAAAAATATACAGGTAATATATGCAGGAAAATGGGAACTCGGTGAAAAATCGAAAGGAACTACTAGGAATCGAAGACCCAGCAACAGAAATGAAGGCTGGTTTCAGTGCGCTCAGCAGTAGGCAGGACCTGAGCAAGCGAAGAGTCGGTGAGCCTGAAGACGTGTCAGTGATCTAAACTGAGGTGCAGAAGGAAAAAAGGAGAAGAGTGCTCAAGTCCTGGGAAATTGCAAAAGTTGTAACGTACATATCAGGAACATTAAAGAAGAGAAATAGAGAAAGAGAGAAGAGCAGAATATTTAAATTATATAATGGCCAAGAGCACTCCAAAGTTTACTGACGTCTGCATTTGGAAAGCCCTAAGATGATTAAGCAGAACAAATGGCAAATGCGCATGCGTGCACGCACACACACACACACACACACACACACACACGGCGGCTGACATTTTTAGAGCACATCATCCAACGGCAACACAAAACGCATTTGCAGGCACACGTGAAATATCCACGGGGAGAGAACGTATCTTAGTCACAAAACACATCTTAACAGTTTTTCTAAATCATAGAAAGTATGCTCTTATACCACAGGAAAATTATTCTAGAAATCAGTAACAAAATGATCGGAGAAAAACTAATATATTTGGATATTAAATAATATCTTGTTAAAAAACACATGGTCCAATGTAAGTTCAGCAAACTGAACTCAATTGAAATTAAAATACAACTTCTCAAGGGATGCTGATAAAGTGGTGTTGAGAGAGGAAACAGCATTAAGTGCATTGCAAGGAAAAAAGAATGAAGTGAAAGCCATAACCTAAGCTTCTATCTCATGGGACCAGGAGAACCATCAGGTATAAAGTGAGCAGCACACTGGAAACAGTGAACACCAGAGCAGCTACCTGAAATAATGCAGGCAGAGAAAGACATATAACGTATACTGCCACTTATAACATATAATGGATGTATAGTGTGGAATCTATGTGTGGAATCTAAAAAAAAGAGGTCCAACTGGTAGAAACAGGTGATTGCCAGGGGGCTGAGCAGTGGGGAAACTGCGAAGAGGATAGTCAAAGGGAACCAGCTTTCAGTTATAAGTTGAGTGATTTCTGAGAATCCAAGGCAGCGCACGGTTACCATAGTGAGAATGTGGTAGGAGCCTAGAGCTTAGGCATCCTCACACACCAGCACCAGGGCTGTGCAAGGTGAGGGATGTGTTAATTAACCTGATGGTGGGAATCACCTCATGATGCACATCAAATCATCACCTTGTACACACTGAACAGTTCAAGTACTACACCTTTAGTTGCCAGTTAAGATTCAACAGAGCTTGACAGAGAATGGTTGTTTCTGTGCTTTTAAAAAAAGCAGCAATACAGAAAAATTACTAAAATCCACACTGATTCATTGAAAGTATCAATAAAATTGATTCAACTCTAACCAGACCAAGAAAAAATTTAAAAATACTAAAATTAGAAAAAGCAACCATTGTTATGAATCCCATGAACGTTAAAAGATTAACGAAATAGTACTTTAAAAAACTCTATGCCAGTACTTTGATATTAAGGTGAAATGGATCGATTTCTTAAAAGAACCATCAAACACTATCTTCCATATTTCTATTTCTCCCTTATATGTAACAGGGAAATATAGATAATAATTAAATCCATTCAATTCTTGAGAGAAGGGGACAGCCAGTGAGGCACTGGCAGTGCCCCTGACAGCAGGTAGGAGGGGACCCCAGACACTGGCAGTGTGCCTGGGCAGGGTACGTGCACTGTCCAGGATGCATACGAAGGGGGAAATGTTGTAATGCCTCCTAGGCTGCTGTTTTGTTGTAGGGCCCTGTGATTGCTTGCAGCTATGTCTACTTTCAAGGGTGAGAATTCACACCATGTTAGAACTTGAAAACCTCCCTTTTAGACTATAAATTGGATGCATCAAGATAACAAGGTGGCTCAGATCTGGAGCTTAGGTAAGTTTTGGAGGAAAAAAAAAAGAGCAATGAAAACAGCACACATGCAAAGCAGAAATTAGGCTAGATCAGATCCCTGTTCTAACTCTTAGCAACATTTATTTTCTTTCTGTCACACAAAATAAAAATAAATGTGCATGCAAATTTTCATTTTAAAACTTCTGTGATGACCGCCTTTATTTTCTTACAAAGTATGCAAAATTGTTGAATGTCACGCATAGTAGATGATAGAAACGAGGCACTCATCAACTCCCTCAGTGACAGCATGTCATTTAAAATCAGTGAGACAGTGAAGATATGTGCTTCATCTGTGATGACAGGGATTTCTGATGGAAGAAAGAAGCCTTGACAAACCTTAAGAAATCAGAACAGAAATCAGGTCTCTTACAATAATGCCGAAATCACAACATGTGTAAAAAAAAACTTATGGAAGATGCATAATGCAAAAGAATTTGTTATTATTTTGGAAACAGACACACAAACCAATAAAAATGTGAGGTCTGTCCAGAAAGTATTCATCCATGTGATATAACAAGGAGACATTTATTGAACAAGATACAAGATACAAGAAACACTGTCCATGGGGCAATGACATCTCAGTCCCTTTCAAAGTAGGTGTCTTGGGACCTCACGTAGTTCCAATTTCCATCAGCTGCCCTGTTGTATTTTCCTGAATCTCACTGACTGTCTGAAATCTCTTCCCTTTCAAAGGTGATTTTAATTTTGGGAAAAGCCAGAAGTTGCAGGGAACCAAATCTGGGCTGTAGGGAGGTGAGTCACCTGGGTGATTTGATGTTTTGCCAAAAAACTCTGCACGAGACATGATGCATGAGCAGGCATATTGGCATGATGAAGCTGTCAGTCACTGGTGGCACATAGCTGCGGCCTTCTGAATCATCTGAATAGTTTTCATGGAGGATTGTTCCAGCCTAACACAAAATTTGATGCAGATTTATTGCTCTACTCGCTCAGTCATTTTGAATGCAATGGCCACACAGTACACACACTCACTGAACAGCATCTACCACCCCCACTGACTAGTACAGCAAAGTCATCAATGTTCACACATGTTCATTCCAGTCCACTATCCTTGCCTGCCAGGTTATATCGATGTCACACAAACCGTTCTCGTTATATTAACAATGGTTGGACTTTTTCTGGACAGACCTCATGTATTCATAAAAACTTGTAATCCAATGCCAGTTTAAACTAAGATTCCTATTAATTTCCAAGGAAATCCAGTTTATGCTGAATATAGGAGTAAAGAGATGAAACCTGTCTACAAGTTGTACTATGGATAAATGACTTTAATTTCCCAATTTGCCATGATATCCATTAATTAAAATGAACACTGCTATGAGAAGCAATGATTGAAAATATAGATGAAATGCACAAGACTATTTTCATTACCTTTTTTTTTTAAGATTGTGTTTATTTAGTTTTAGAGAGGGTGGGAAAGAGGGAGAAAAAAAGGGAGAAGAAGACTCTGTGGTTGCCTTTTGTGCGCCCCCTATTGGGGACCTGGCCTAGAACACAGGCATGTACCCTGACTGGGAACCGAACCAGGGACCATTTGGTTTGCAGGTTGGCACTCAATCCACTGAGCCACACCAGCCAGGCTGTTTTCATTATCTTTAAGAAGGATGATCATTTGTAGAAGTATATATTTCCTTTTCATAAACTTCATTATGTTTGCATCATCCCCATGCTATGGACCAGGAGACAAAAGATGAATAGCTGTGATAGTGGGACGCAAGACATAAACCTGACATTTTCCTTTTGCTGTATCACCTACCAGCCAGCTGAAGGTTTCTAAATCAACTAGAGGTGGTATTGTTTCTTTCTCTAATCATTTTCTGTTAGTTTTTATTAACTATTTTTCTTGCTTATTTAATCCAAGTTTATATTTGCTCAGCACCTTAGGGTGCTCTTTAAAGATGTCAAGTTAACTGTATGGCGACCTCCTGTGAAAGAACGAGGAATCTCCAGTTGGCATCATCCAGTAAGCAGACACGCACTCATCCAATGGGAGGGCGGGTACCACTGGGACTCTTGGCTACATGGTGCAGAGCTGGGAAGCAACCCTATGATGCTGTTACAAGAGAGGAGTTTGTAAGCCTCATCACAAACTAATGAATGATCATGTCCATACTGAGTAGACGGGGCCCTCTCTAAAAATGTTTCTGAAGCTGTTTCCAATGTCTTCATATCATGTCATGTTACTAGTCATCAAGAACAAAATTAATCCCCACAGCTTTTGAGAGAAAAAGGCCAGTGGTCACTGATTGTGCTGCCCAATCACAGACCTGTCACTAATTTTATTGAAACTGCTGTTGCACATCTAAGGTCAGGAATGCTAAAACTGTTAAAATATTTGTCAAGTTTGGAATTTCAAACTAGTGAAGATTTTATATTTTCAACATTACTTTCAGTAGTTAACAGAAAAAGATTAATGTATAGTGATTAACTTTCTATTATAGAGGTCAGTGTTTTCAATTTTACAAATAGAATTCAAGAGTTATTTTTTAAATTATATAAGTTACATTCTAATACATTAGATTTTCTCTATTCTTCTCAAGAAAATTATTCATGTGATTTATAGCTGTAAATATCATTTTATCAATGTTTTCAAGCTTAACAGTCAGAGAAATCAGATGACTTATTTTTTACACAACCTGAACACTAACTACAGAGTGAATATTTGGGGAGCTATGCAAGCCAACAGACATACTTGTTGATTACTGAAAGAGTGTGCTAGTATCTTACATGTACTCAGAAAATGTACGTAAGAAACAGGCTAGCAGCAACTATTACAGTGTAGTTATATTTTAAATGAGTTATATTCTTTATTGAGATAACTACATGGTAGACATTTTAAAAAGTACTTAGAATACCATACATATGAAAGATAACATAAACACTATTTTTACATATAAAAAAATTAACAATGGAAATATTTGTGATTCTAGGTACTTTTGAAGAGGTGGATCATAATAAGAACACTATTACAAATGAAGTACACAATATAAACTATAAAATGAATCATATGTTGTCATTATAAGCAATTATTTCCTCTTTACTTTAAAAAAAATTTATGGGTAGTGTCAAGATAGTCCTAAAATTTCCATAAACAGCACCTGCTTTCATGGTTTGGTGTATAATTTCAATGTTTCAATTCACTGAAATGTTACATATAAAAATTTTGAAAAGGTACTTTAAAAACATCATAGTTACTATCGTAACAATTTCCTACCAAATATGTATATATTTGACTCAGTCACATTTATAAATAAATTACTGCAAACAGTGGCTTAAACAATGTAAGTGCTTTGTCTTACAGTTCTAGAGTCTGAAGTTCAGCACAGGGCTCATTGGGTTAAAATCCAGGTGCTGGGTGGGCTGTATTTCTTTCCAAGTGTTCAGAGAGAAACCCACTTCCTCGTCTTCTCCAGTGTCTACAGGATGTCTGCTTTCCTTGGCTGGTGGCCACCTCCCTCTGCCTTTAAACTCGGCTCTTTTCACTGTGTCGTCTTGTCCTCTTTGACCCCTTCTTCCATGTACAAGGGACCTTGCAAGTACAATGGGTTCACCCAGATTATCCAGGGCGACATTTCCATTGGAAAGTTGGCTTTCTTAACCTTAACTCCATCTACTACCCTAGTTCTCTTTTCCCCTGTAACCTAATATAGTCATAGGTTCGGGAGGTTAAAATGTGGACACCTTTGGGGTGCCCATTATTTTTTCTACCACAGAATGACATGGTTTGATGACAATGGGTTTCTGTAGTTTTCATCACAGCACACACTAGTCTCCATGGTTTGTCCTCCCCAGGAATATATCCCAGTCAGCTACTATGAGTTAAATAAAAGTAATTCTCTGAAATAGAAAATAATCGGGTAAAGGTAGCAACAAATACTCATTTTCAGATGATTTGCACTGGGCACAAATCAAATAATTAAATTAAAATTTATAATAGTGGCATTTATCAAAATCTGACCCTCAAGACTGACAAAATTTTATGTTATTCTCACATTATTAAGTAACGCACATTCACTAAGTATATAATATGTAAATGTTATAAATAGAAATATAGTATAATATGCATGTTTATATTATATATTTATATTTATATCATAAATATATATTAAGTGTAATGTTTGTAAAACCATAGCACTGTGTCTAGTTTTTGTATGGTTTTAAAAATACTTAAACCTTATGCTAATGTGGATAGTGATTGACATAAGTTCAACCCTCTAGTGTTGAAGGACTATTATCCTCCGAGATGCTCTGTTTTTTTGTGTGTGTGAAGGCACATGCCACCTAAGTTCACATTTATTATCATTCAGTATCACTATGGTGAAAGAATGAAATACAGTAATAGCCACTTTACGTACACGGGCTATAAATATGCATTATTCAATCACTAGATGGCAGTCAGTGTGCAGCTCTGGGCCGTGGACTCCCCTGCATCCTCCAGGAGATCTCAGAGCACAGGCAAGACTATCGCTGCTTGACAGCTTGCCTTACAGGCCAGCTACAAGGAGAACATAGCCCATCACAAGAAATCACTGCAGAGTATGAGAATAAAATGTCGCAGCTTGATAATACAGTAAGAAATATCTTCAAATAGTAATTAAAAAAAAAAACTTTATCTGAGGTGAACAGAGTTGCCACCTGCCCGTTTAAAACGGCAAGGAAGAAATAAATAATAATACTGTAGATCTAAACTTGTTAAACAGTGATGAAAAAGCATGTATCTTACCACACATATCACATATTTCTGCTCTATGTACAGTAAATTATTTTTAAATATGTAGCAGAAACGATCAAAAGTGATATAACTATTTGTCAGGTAAGATCCCATTGAAAATAATGGTTAAAAGAATCCCATTCCATTATTTTTAATGTGACTGAGTCTGTGTATCCCATGCCAATATATCCTTTGCAAATGGAAGGAGCTTCCCTGCATACCCACACAGTGAATGAGGGAAGGAAATGAGAGCCCTGTAAATGGACATCTATCCTGTTTCTTGTAAACTTTACTTGTCATCAGGAACTTATTACTTAACCCATAGCTACATTACTTCAGGAATAGTCATGATCATTTTGTCTCTCTGTCCATCTAAAATCTAACTGGCAGAGGGGTGATAATTTTGTTATTATTTGCAGATTTCTAAGTAGAATAAAATTTAAAAGCATTTTGAAAGACATGTATATTGTTTTTTTCAAAAATATATAGAGAAACATCTAAGGTAGATGGATAGATAGGCAGATGATAGATAGATAGATAGATAGATAGATAGATAGATAGATAGATAGACAGATAGATAGACAGACACTTCTAAGTGTTTTATGTCACATGCTGGTTGAGCATTATCAACAAGGGTAGTTTTTAAATAGAGAACTGCACCCTTCACAGGCATTGTATGTTTGTCTATAGTTCACGGCAAATGAAAAGTTATGTAGAAAAGAAGTCATAGTGAGTGACACAGACTCCACTACGGATCACATTTGACTTGAAGAGACTGGTTGACCAGTTCTCTGTCATTTATATAAGCCCCAGCTATAGCGAGAGGTAACACTTCAGGGTTGCTAATTTTGAGTCTTATTTGAATAATATATTGACAATTGTTCATACAGGTGAGAAAAAAATTGTATGCCTCATTCACACAAATTCCAGCATGATTAACAAAATCTTTTTTTTCTAATTAGAATTAAATAACCCTCTGCCTCCCAATATTGCTCACTATGGCCTCTGAGGATCTGGAGGATGATTTCAGGCACTATTTCCATCATCTTGGGATTTTTTCAAAATGTCCAGCCCATATTCCTCAGAATACTTTGAAAACTTTCTGGAGTCAGAAAACAGGAAAGGAAGAACAAAGAATAGAGTAAAACGTGGTTTAATGTGCTTCAGCATTTAGATTGGGTTCAAATTGCCACTCTACCTCTGAGTAATCTTATAAAAATTATGATATCCCTCTGAGCCTCAATTTATTTTAATATTCTGTCTATAAACATGTACCACATGAATGTTGTGAGGACTAAATTAGATGATGAGTATAAAATATATCAATAGAATCTGAAACATAGAAATGCCAAACAAATGAATAAAGAAATCAGGCCACTGTCCCCACGGTGATCATTTCCAGTTAAAAATAGCTAATGAATGTTGGGAAGGGGAACTGTGTTTGCTTTTCGTGTCAGCAGTAAAGCATGCAGAGCTCATTTGGAAATACTCTTCTGGGACTCAGACTGTGCGCAATGAGGAAGCCGAGCTGATTCTCTGGGGACAGGAACTCAGTGGGTTTCTGAATCACCAGAGAGGTCTAGGCAGGAATTTAGCTCAATAATGAAGAATGCTGAGTAGCCTCACTCAGAATCCATTCATCAGGTATTCATGCCAAAGCACTTATTGATTCCTTAATATAAGCCAGACTGTGTGATATCTTGCATACATTAGCTCATTTCATCCTCAAAATAACCATATACATTTTCAGTGATTATTCTTACCATGTCCATTTGGAAGAAAAGAATCTTGAGTCATAACATTTACGTAACCTGAGTAAGTAATTCTAAACCTAATTCAGCAACAGAATCAGTTCTGTGAATTTTGATGATTACCAAACATCATGATGAACACAAGGGAAAACTTAAGGACCCAGATGGATGAGGGAAGGTTTATTCTTCCTGTGGTGATTGGGCAGAGGAAGGAAAAGCTTCCTCTTCCAGGCGATGTAGAGTCTAGAGCTGGAAAAATAAGTAGGAGTAGGTCAAATGGAGATATTGGAGGCATGAAATGTGGTGAAGGCAATTCATGACCTAAAACAGAAACCAAAAAGAATATAAAAAACAAAATTTTAACCTAAAGGAAAAGAATAATCTAAAGATAAACATTGTTGGAGTGTAAAGCAGAAATTAGACAGTGACTGAGAGGGTCCTGGGGAATGAAGGGGCCGGATGGAGTGGCCTTCAACTATTTCAGTCATGGTCAGGAAATCATTAAAAGGTTTCATGGAGTGGAGCAAGAAGGATAGAAGTTTCAGAGGGCACATTCGAGAGGAAGTGCTATAAGGAGGAAGAGAAATTTGGAGCATGTTGACAGAGTTCAGTTAAGAGATTTTAGGTTCTAAACTAAGGAAAGTAAAAAATGGCATGACAGATGACGTTTGAAAAATAAGAGTTAAAAGAAGAAAGACCTGATCATAGTTTTGAAATAGGCATTTCGGAGCATAAGTATCATTATCAAGCAAGATAAAACACTGCTCAAGGGGATAGGGAGTCCCATTTCAGACGTGATACATAAAAAGTATTTAAAAGAAAACAATAGGCAAGTGTACGCAGTAGCATTTGAATGTAGGTTTCTGACACTCAGGAACTAGGTATGAGTTTAAAATATATGTTTAGAAATCTTATTCTAAACAGTATGCAAATAATGCCTGCAACTGACACATTTTTCAGAGTCTCTGACTGAGAATATGGATAGTGTGGAGGACCCAAATCGTGAGTGTTTTAAAATTCGCCTTTACCAAAGCAGGAATAAAGGCAGTAAAGATTGCATAAACTGGCTCCGAAACTGCAGAACAGAGACATTTTTAAGACCAGTCTAAAAGGAGATAGGGAGATAAGAAGGTCAAAGAGGATCTAAGAAATTTAATTTAAAAATAAGGCTATACCGGGAATGGTCAAATATTTGTTGCCTCTGCAGGAAAGAATTATTTCATAAGGAATTTGAGGTCTGTTCAGCATCCTTGATTTTCTAGAAAGAGTATCTAAGAAAACCCAGTCTAAATGCTTTCCATTAATTTATTACATTCCTCAATTCAGAATAGTATTTCTGATAAACATATTCCCTAATTTAACAGAAAAATGTTAAAAATGTTAGTAAAACACTTATTCCCCTTCCCTGATTTTGCTAGAGGTAACGGACAACTTGTCACTCATATACTACTGCCCACTTCTGTAACAGCCACTTCCCAGCCATCATTTGCCTGTTTGTTTCCCTCAAAACAGCCACTCCGTAAGCCTCAGATCCCCTCCTACGAGAGGCCTATGGAGGCAGAAGTGGCGGGCAAACTTAGAGTGTGCCTGCACACTCTTCAAAATACTGAATTCCATTAAAAGTTTTTGAAGTTAAATTATTCACAAGGACTAGAGATAAACATTTAATCCTAAGAGAGCTTCGAGGCAGCTCGGGCGCGGTACCAGGTACATGCGCTCACTCCGGCATGGTGATGGAGAGTGGGAGAAGTCCTCTCCTCAAGGAGCTGGTGCTGAACAGAGTTGTTTGTAAAATTATTGTTATAGGATACAAGAAATGCTAGTGTCATAGAAAAGCAGAGTGCCTGTCCATGTGGAGAATGCATTAAAAGGGCATGCAAGAAGCCTGTGGAGAAAGGAGCATTCGGCCCGGGCTCTTGAAAGGGGAGTGCTAGTTGTAAGAACAAGGAAAAGCTAACATTTCTTAGGGTGACAGCAGCAGCAGCCCTGCATGGAGCCCAGGGCAAATGGATTCCGGGAGGAGAAACATTGAGGGAACCACTAAATGTGAGATTTAGCTTTATACTAAAAGTCAAAACATTTTTTTTCTCAATAAATGGATATTTGTTGAATTTCAAGCGCATGGAACGTGATTTGAAGATCCCTAATAATAATCTCTCCATTTTTTCCTTTTAATGGATTTCCTATGGATTCCTCACTGGAGATGTGAACATGAAACTCATACCAAGAATCAAATAAAAAATAAAAATAAATGAAGCCCCAGGTGATATGTGGCTGATAGGGCAACTGAGGGGCCAAAACGGTTGTCGAGCAGTGTGGCAAGACTGCAACTCTATCCTTGAAAATACTCTTAAAGGGCTTTCTCCTCACGAACATCTGTAGCAATCTGCCAAGATTTCCCTGAGCCTTTCATTATGCTAATGTCATCATGTCGATGCATCCAATATTGAAAGGGACTTAATGACAGAATGTTTGATATAGTGATTCTGTGCATGACAATTTAAACTTTATAAAACATCGCATTTTTAAAATTCTCTATGGTACACATTTAGGAGCAGCCTTTTAGATGTATTATGTACATATTACGTTATATGTATTATACACATTTTATGTACATGTATTATGTTTGGAGGCAACAATGTTTAACCATATCCCACTTCCTTTAAATCAGGCTACAGATATAGTCCACTGACTCTAAAGCAAAAGGATACAGTCCTGATTTAGGAGCTCGTGAAAACTGTTTTCTAGTTGTTCCCCTAAGGGACAAGGCAGCTGAAGGTGAGGAATCTTTAAAAATTTTTTCATATAATTTTGAGCACTTGGCCCAAGTACTATTTTTTTGAGAATTGTCAGTAGTCAATTGCATAGTATGTGCAGGGGATTAGACAGGTTGTTAGTGAAATGTATGTAGGAAAGGAGTTAGTTCCAAGATCAAAAGCAGAAAGAGCAAACCTTAGAAATTTGATGGTGTCACAGGTGGGCACAGGTAACCAGGTTCTTAGTGATTGGGACAAAGAATTGAACCGAACACCCAGAGTTCACAGAAGAAAACATGGGAGCAGGCCAGCTCCAAGCAGAGATTGACCTCATGGGCTGGAGGGACTCTATTCTTATAGGGCAGATCCTTCCTGGCTAGTTTTGGTGGGCTTTTACTGCGCATGTACAAGTAGTATCACTTTAAAGCCACTGCACATGTGGTTTCCCATGATATTCCCTGATTGGCCACCAGGGAAGAGGGTCCCACAATGCTACCAGATTGATCCCCGTTTCTCCTGGGGTCCCCCTGTACTAGGTTCACCTTTCCCTTCACCAGAGAATTATAGCTCTCCATGTTAGAGACTGGTGAAAAGGAAAGGAACTATTTATTCAAGTTATACAGACTGAAGAGTAATGACTTAATGTCTTCATTAAAGTCCCAAAGTCCCTTAAAACACCTACAGACACACGCAGTCCTTCCTTCCCCTCTTTGCCCAGTCTGGGGTACCGTATCTCAGGGAAAGAAATGGAAGTCCTTGGCGCAGGCAGATCCCAGTTTTTCCCAGTAATCCGTGCTCGGCTGGTAGGCCTCCCTCGGTTCCCAGCACCATCAGCTGTGTTGCCGGGATCTCCAGCTAAAACCGCGTGGTGGTTCTCTGCTAAAGCTGCGTGGTGATTCTTCTCAGGGCTGCGGGGGAGGGGGGTCCCCCCCACTCTGCCAGAGCACGTGGTTTTCCTTACTGACATAGCCGTATGGTCCTCCCTACATGGCTGCAGCTGTGTGGTTCTCTGTACAATGGCTGCGGGAGTCTCTACTCTGCCAAAGCCGCATGGTTCTCTCTCCCAGGTCTGAGGGAGCCCCCACTCTGCCAGAAGCGCATGGTTCTCTCCTCAATGGCTGCCATGTCTGGGTTTAAATCCCAGCGCCAATCTTCCTCTGCAGCCCCATTTCTGACTCCTCCCACACTCAGCCACACTTGCCCTTAATCTGCTGTCCTTTCCAGCTTTTCTGGTCACCATCATGGGTCTGGGCAAGTGTGGCCCCAAGTTATGGAGCCAATCATCTCCAAGCTCCCATGCAGATGCTGTAATTCCAGAGATCTGCCCCCCAGTTACTATTGGTGGGGAAGTTATTTCCATTCCCAGGCTGAAAGCACGGCCACAGCTATTTAACATATCTATGTAACCAGTGAAAGGTTATAGATATGTTAAATGACCACTCCAGAGGCTAGCTGCAAGGCTATTGCTATGGGAAACAGCTGGTAAGGGGCCTGCTCCATTTGTCCCTTCCCCCAACCCACACCTGGGGCAGGGGTGGCGAGGACATCCTAATATTTTCTGAACACCTTGAGTTCTGGACCCCATCACAAATCCCTCTTTTGGGGGGCCCCCTGGCTGCATCCTCCTACAATAGTATTTTATTGATATTTAAAATTGGACTGTAACTTCATAACAATATTACATTTCATAAAAATCAAGATAAGGAAAGGAGTATGCTGTGGGTACCTAAAGGAAATATGAGACGGACAAAACTAGTTTGTATGCGTCATCGTTGAGAACAAAGGCTGGCACATATTTTTGGCATGGTGACTGAGCCCACCCCTGTAGTGGGGAACTATTTCAAGGGATGGCGGTGGCCGAGATTTGGAAGGAGCCCAAGTGCCCATCAATGGGCCGGCAGATGAAAAAGCTGTGGTACACTCACACAAGGGAACACTGCCTGGCCATAAAACGGAAGGAAATCTCACTTTTCCTGACAGCATGCATGAACCTAGAGGGTATTATGCTAAATGAAATAAGCCAGTCAGAGAAAGACAGATACCATATGTTTTCACTAATATGTGGAATCTAATAAACAAAGTCAACAAAATAGAAACAGACTCATAGATACAGAGAGCAGACTGACAGCTGTGGTGGGATGTTAGGGGGCTGGATGAAGTAGGTGAAGGCATTAAGGAAAACCAAAAAAAACGCTCATAGGCAAGTCATCAGTATGGTGATTACTAGAGGGGAGGGGGCGGAGGAGGTGGGGGAAGGTCAAGGGGACAAATGGTGACAGAAGGAGACAAGACTGGCTGGTGAACACATAGCACAGTGCACAGAGAATGCATTATGGAGTTGTACACTAGAAACTTATTTAATTAAATCGTACAACCCACTGCATTCAATAAAATTACATATTTTAAGAGATGACATTTGTCATTAAAAGCATCCAACTAATTCTTTCTACCTGTATTTGCATTCCCCGAAACAATTGCTTAATGAAGACTTCCATCCAGACTTTTCTATCTAGCGACCATGCACTTCTTTAATTGCTGGTCTCGTTTCATATTAAACTGATGTTAGCGTTTTGATTTCCATCCCAGCCTCTTTGAACACCATTAGGGTAATTTAAGTATGTAAGCCTGACCAGCAATAAGTAAAATACCCACACTTACTATCTGTTCCTGCAAATCTTCAAACCAGCCTCTGGATTTTCATGGCCCTAAAAAAGCCCCCAAATTTTGCAAGCTACATTTGCAATGCCAAGGCAATGTCTAAGATTTAAAATGCTCATTTACATAATTCTCAAATAGCTTATTTTCCTTTCATGCGAGGTGTATCTGTGCTTCATAATGCAAATGCATGGTCTCTTTCCTCTTTAAATCGGATTAAATGTTTACACACATTTCAAATAATCTGAAAATGTTAGAGACGGCTTGCCTACCCTAAATCTAGTAACAAAGAGGCATTGTTTCATTCTTCTCTGCAATTGTCCGATGTGCTTTGTTCAGGGAAGTTCAGATTGCTCAAGGGACCTCAAACTTGGTCTTGCAGCTTAAACTAATTTTTCCACAAATGATAGCATTCATCATGGTGGCAAACAGCAGCCTCCAGGATTGCCAAAGAAAGGCAAGAAAATTACCCGATCTTTCTGATTCTCAACAACACTGTGACTCGGTCCGCGCCTGACACAGGGCACTTGTGCTCAGCGGGATCACCCCAGCCTCTAGGCTTTCTCAGGACTGTCTACTCAGGGCAGCTGTGACAGGGACAAGGTACCATTTTCCACGCTTGTCTGGATGTTTCATCTCAATGTCCACTTGTCCCAGGATTGATGGTTGTGCAAGGGAGTGGAAAGATCAATCTGCTTCATAACACTGCATCAGTCAAATCGCAAACTTCGGCAACACTGCTACGTGCCAGCCGCCCTCCGGTGAGTGCCCCCTGCCCCACGCAAGAGTGAGAGAGACGCAGCTGGGCATGCGGGCTCAGCTTCCCAGAGAAAAAGAAGGGGGCAGGGCGCCAGAACCGGCAGCGCGATGGACTGATCATCACTGAACCACTGAGACGTTTAAGGATGACATAATTCTGAACTATTAGATTAGTCGAAAGGATGTGTTCCATTAATTCTTAGACAGTTAACATTTCATATATAAAAAGAGGTTAATTAGCACCAAAATTGTCTTCAATCCCATGAGAAGTTTCTGGCCTTAACACCACCTGAAGCTGTGCTACCCAAAGGTTGCAGTTATTTATTGCCATGCGTTCCCACTTAATGGGAGTCTCTTCAATAAAAATTACCAGGAAGACTTTTCTGCTGCTTTCTTTAACGTCCTGAAATCAATGGCTTGAAATAAGTCCATCAGTTAAAGGCTAAAATATCCTTTCTACAGATATTCTTTTTCCCAAGATATAAATTGCCTTTTTTTTTCACCCCCAGGAAGGATCAGTGGTGAATAATGATTTCATTTTAGGGGGAAAAAGTTTGTAAGGACTAAGGATGGAATAATGGCAGCGAGTTGAACCCATTCGAAATGAAAATAATATATGTTAAGCAATTGAAATAAAGTTGGCATTCTTTTTAAAAAATTTTTTAAAGATTTTATTTATTTATTTTTAGAGAGGGAAGTGAGGGAGAAAGAGAGAGAGAGAGAAACATCAATGTGTGGTTGCTGGGGGCCTTGGCCTGCAACCCAGGCATGTGCCCTGACTGGGAATCAAACCTGCGATGCTTTGGTTCACAGCCTGCGCTCAATCCACTGAGCTACGCCAGCCATGGCTGAGTTGGCATTCTTAATTCACTGCAAACTTTGTGACCAAAAATAATAAAAAATATACTTCCTACATTTAATTTGCATTTGTATGCCTGAAGACTAAAAATAACCCAAGAATGTATTCAAATTTAAATGATAATATATTACATAATTATGACTATGTCTTCTCCTTACTTATTTTGAAACACATGAGGATAGAATCTTACTTGTTATTGCCTTTTTAGCTCTATTATATAAATAATTTAATTCCACACACTATTTGTGAGTGCCTGCCACATGCTACTCCACACATATGCCACTGTAAAAAAGTAATAATAAAGTAGTGATTTTAACTTCCATAAGTTTTAATAGGATGCATAGACAAATATAAAAATATATTAAAAATAGGTAAAAGATATGTAATGCATGCAGTTCAGACTTTGTATAGACTTTTTAAAAGAAAATAAGTATATAGAAGTCTCCCATGAAAAACAAAGTTGCATAATTCTCACTCAAATATTAAAACAAAAAGAAATGCAGTGCAAAAGTCATGACTAAGTGCACTGCAAATACTAGCCTTGATGGTTTTTGTTCTTCAACAATTTTATGTTCTATGCAGGTTTTCAGACTATTGTAGTGTGTTGTCTACTTTTGTTTTATTTCTGGGAAACACTGGGAGACATGCAACTTCCGTTGGACTGTCTCATGGAAACTCCCAGCATCACCAGTCTGTTTGGGTGTAGACGGTTTAGGGACTGGATTGTACTGCCTCATTGTGGATTTTAATGTGCAGACAGGGATTTTCAACAATTTTGCATGTGTTTAATAGTCATTCATATGTTTTCCTGTGTGAAATTCCTGTTGAAATCATGGATAATTTTAATCATTTTATCTTATTACTAAATTGTAAAGGTATTTACCTTTCCAGAATTCATATGTATTAGTTCTCCCAGTGTCTTCCATATTCATTCATTTTCTTAACATTTTCTAGCAGAGTGGAGAGAGGTATTTCATGCCTATGTACTTTAATTTATCACGTTTCTTTTAATGTTTGAAAATTTTGTTTTTTAAGAGTGTCTACCCCACTTATTTTTTAAAAGGATTTATTCATATTTTTTTTAGAGAGTGGGGAAGGGAAGAGAGGGAGAGAAACATAAATCAGTTGCCTCTCACATGTGCCCCAAATGGGGACCAGGCCACAGCCCAGGCATGTGCCCAGACCAGGAATCGAACTGATAACCTTTTGTTCTGCAGGATGATGGTCAACCAGCTGGGCCATGCCTGTTAGGGCTACACCATTTCTTAAGATTTTACATTTTTACAGATTTAACATAGATTAGTTTTACTTGCATATATTGTGATATAAGAGATAATATTGTCTATTTTCCCTATAAAAGATCTGTTGTCCTAGCATTTTTGTTGTTAAAAACTTTTATAATTGAATCATCCTGACAACTGTACCAGAAAAGTTCATTTTGTGGTTGGGGGTTTTCTGCTGCAAGATCCACCTCTTCCACTGACCTGTACATTCCATGGCGTCCTTATCACTACACAGCTTCATAGCAAATATTGGAACCAGCTAATTTATGCCCTCCAGTTTTCCCTTCTTTCTCCAAATTATTCTCTTTAGTCTAACTCAGGCTCAGGTGGTTGGAGTATCATCCCTTGTGCCTGAAAGTTGTGGGTTTACTCCAGGTCAGGGGACATACCGAAGTTGTGGGTTTGATCCCCGGCTGTGGCACATATGGGAGGCAATGGATTGATGTCTCTCTCTCTCTCTCTTTCTCTCCTCTCCCTCACTCCCTTTCTCTGGAAAATCAATAAACATCTTGGAGGAGGATTTAAAAAAAACACAGGGCGACAGTATTTCTGCCAACATTTCTTTTTCAAACATTTTTACTGTATCCATTTCTACATTGTGTATTCACATATATGATGTGTCATGATGGTTATACCTTCATTGTAGCTGCCCTCTTCACGATTGTGGATTAACTTTCACACATTTGATATTGTTTTTAAAATATGTTCCCACTCCTGCCCTTTATGCAGGAGAAAATTTACTTCATTTCCTGGTTTTAGTTCTATTCACCTGTAACAGGTATCCCTGCCGATAGTTCACTTTGCATTAATCTGATTGTTTTCAGCCTAACTCACGACCCCTATTTTCTTTCTTTTGTCTATTGTCGTCATTTTCAACCGTCTTCTCATAGCTATTCATTAAAAGTTTGCTATGGCACTGCGAATATATCTTCCTGTTACATTTTTTCTATAGCAAAATAACAAATTACGGTGAATATTAAGTAATTAGTAAATATGGTAAAATGTGGTATCTAGCCTTTCTACGGCTTGCACTTCTGTGTGTCTCTAAAACCCTATGACTTTCAATCACATCAATTTCTTTGACGTGAAGCTTCATTCTAAACTTTCCAATCCCTTTCTTATTCTTCTAAAAGAGAACTTAAAAGTAACAATTAGTACCATAGTTATCTACTCAGTCTCTTATATTTGACATTTTGACGAGCAGACAAAAGCTTTTGAAAGGTTTGAATTTCTCACTTTCCCAAACTTTCATTTTCTTTTCTGTTTGTTTCTTAGATGAAAAAAAAAAATGGGGAAATGATAAAAGACATCACAGAGAATTTTTTTTGTTTCTTTCCAGGTTTAGGTCAGTTTTTATATTACAAAAATTTTGCTAAGGACATCTCGTTCTACATATATTAAAACAAATAAATAGTATGTCCTGTTTATCAGGGTTTTTTTATGGCTACACTATAAAACACATAGCAAAACTATTTAGTTTGGGTTACTTATGCTAAAACATTAAGCCATTTTTCTAAAAATTAGATGACAAATCATCATGCTATCATGAGATGCATAGATTCCTAAATATCAGTTTTATATATAACTTCTGAAGAGATCAACATTTATATTTGAATTACATGTCCCTGTGTTCTTGTTTTTCTAACCCAAAAGAAATGCAGCTGTCACATTGTTCCTTCTCTGTAAAGTCCTGTTCCTGAAATAAACTTGTCTGGAAGCAGCAAAGATCTTCCCCAGACAGATTGCAACTTTCCACCAATCCCCGCTAGCACAGAAAATGGCAACATCTGCATTTAAATTACTTACTTACTCAACTCGTTTATACAAAAGTATATTAAACCTAAAATTCAGTTCTGGAACGCTGCTCCGAACCTAGAGGATATCCCATTTCATACAGTTTCTCCAACCACTTGTCTCTGGGAACGTCAAGTCGGTAATCTACTCAGCGTCGCCCGGCATGCTGTATCATTCCAAAGCTGTGCCTTGGAAAGCCGAATAGGAAACGTTACCATAAAGCAGGGTTTTCTAAAATGCAAAAAAAAAAAAAATGTTATTACTATTTGAGACTATCTGCCATCCTTTCAAAACATCTTAGCAAAGCTGCTTCCTTCTGGCTCCGATGATCATTGCACGCCATCTGTTCATGAAAAGGGGTGCTAATCATTAACATTTAGTAGCCACTTTGGAAATAATTTCAAAATGTATTTTCTACAACATCAAGCTCATTCAATCACACTTACTCCGTTGGGTGGTTTCTGTGATAAATACATCATAACTTCATATAAGAAACAATTTCTAATTACCATTTCAGTTACATTAAGCAAATATTGAGAGGCTACTATGTGTGAACTCTGCTGTGGTATGAGAAATTTTAAAAAACAACAAATTATATTTGGATCTTTACTAAAGAAACTTGCAGGGCAAACCGTGTGGAGAGAAAGGATTGTAATCAACAAGGAGGCAGAATGTCCTAACTGACCAACCAAGCATATGAAGTTCCGGCCATATCCGAGAGAAAAGGTGGCTTTGCTGTTATTGGGAGAATCAAAGAAAACTTCTCATAGAGGAGAGTTTATTTCAGAGTATATGTCACAGTTGAGATACACTCTGAAGAATTTTGGTTAGTTTATAAGAAGTAGACACTTAAATGTTAGAATACAAAAGTGGTGTGGAAATGGATTTAGGAAGAAAATGAGTTCAGAAAATAACAGTCTCTATATGTGTTAGTAAAAACTTGGAACAGTGGTGTGAAACATTCTGAACAGTTTATTATCTGTGTTAGAAAGCAGGGGGAGATGAGTGTCATATTCATATGTTCTGTGAAAATGGATACACGCCACAGGTTACTGAGGTCGTCCAACCTTTATTTTAAATATACAAAAAAAACAACTTTCAATAGGTGAGAGAAGAAATCAATAAAAAAATGATATTTGAGGCAGGAAGACCATACTGCTAGTGAGATAAATGAAAGCCTAAGACAGTGATGACAAATATAATCATACATATTGTATTTATTCCATTTATGTGTGTGTATGTGAGTGTACATGTGTGTAAACAAAAATGTTAATTATTGCTCAGAAGCATCTATATAAACTGTGAATAACCCCATTTAACCCAAAGTGGTATCAGAATACTAAGAATTTTTTTTCTGCAGGAAGTTTGTCTTTTTTTATCTCAATGACTCACTGTATGAATGGGTCTTGTACATCTTTGAGATGTTCCCCTTAGCACTTAAAAGTCAATATTCCCAGAATTGTAATTACTTCTCTTATTTAATTATACCAAGAACTTGAGAGTTTAAAATTATATAAGTATCCTTTCCTCTGCCCCTCCCATTCACTTAATCTTTGCCATTTACTGCGAAGTCCAGTCTATTTTTCTTTTAAAACTATAATATGCCTTTTTTTTAAATTTCAGTGCAAGCATCTTAATTCATGTCCTTAGGGGTTTGATATTTTTTTCCCTACTTCCACAAAAAATAAATCTTAGTGTTCCAATGGGAGATCAGTAAGTGTATGTCGAGGGAAAGTAGGAGTCAGTAGGGTGTCGTGATTGACATCCATAAACGTAGATGTCAGGGAGAGCGACCTAGCTCCAAGTTCAAGTTCTGCTGCATTATATCTGCAACAGTGACCCAGCAGGTTACTTATCTTTGCATCAGTCAGCACCAGACTTCATATCAATGCTACAGGACGCAAGACACCAACACTCAGTGTTATTTCTTACAAGCAGTTACTTCTCAGTCAGGAGTCTCCAGAGCAGCAACAGTTTAGCCATCTTAGCCCGGAAGTGCCTGCAACCTGCGCATTTGGGTCAGACCTGCTCTACCTGGGTCTTCTGTGTTAGTTTTCTCTTGCTGCCATAACAATTTCAACAAGCCGAGAGGCCTAACACAACACAAAGTTTTACCTCACAGTTTGGTAGATTAGAAGTCTTGTATGGTTCTCTGTGGACTAAAATCAAGGGCTTGGCAGGCTGTGTGCTTCCCCAGGGGAAAACATGATTCTGATCATTCGGATTGTTGGCAGAATTCAATTACTTGTAGTTGTAGGACTAATGCCCATTTCCTTCCTGGCTGTGAGATGATGGCCATTTGAAGGCTAATTCAGTGGAGAGAAGTAGTATATTCTCTTCATGAAGACAGAGGGAAGAAAGAGAGTGGGTATTGGCTAACCAGTTACATATTTGATGATGCTGTTTGAAACATTCAGCAAATAATCCATGTTGAGGGCTTAGTGTTTTCCCTGATGTATAGTAGTTGGCACTTGGCTAGTGTATCAGGATTCTCCAGAGACATAAAATCAATGGGATGTGTGGATATTATACGCATGTGGCAAAGAAGAAAGCTTTGCTTCCGGTGCCAGAGGTGTGGGGGTTGACCCACAATGAGCAACTCCCCAACAATAGCTGCATGTCCTACACTTGAACTCAATTCTAACACAATCTACCTGCAGGTAGCGCCGGGTTCCATAGGTTAAGGACTCGGTTCCACAAGACTGCCCTCTTTAGGATGCTAATCACAAGTGCATGTTGCCACCTATGCTTCTGACTGACCAGGTATAAAACAGAGATTCCCACCACCTCTTCCTTTGGTTTGATCGTTTGCTGGAGCAGCTCACACAACTGTGGAAAACTGTTTTTGTACTAGAGTCCGGGTTTATTACAGAGGATATGAATCACAACCCGGATGAGGAGATACGCAGGCTGAGGCTCTGAAGGGTTGTGAGTGGAGAAATCTCTCTCCCACAGAAGCTCTCCAAACCTTGTTCTTTTTTTTTATATGGAATCTCTATTATACTAAAACAGTTGGCAAGTGGTGATTAATACAACTCCCAGCCCCTCTTCCCTCCCAGAGGTAGGAGAGCAGAGCTAAATGTCCAAACCTCCAATCACATGGTCAGTTCCCGTGGCAACCAGCCCTGATTCTGTGGTTATCTAAGGGACTTTCCCAAATTACCTCCTTAACGTAAATTTAGGTAATAAGACACCCATTTCACCTTTACCACGCTGAAGTTATTTCAAAGATATAATTGTTTCTACACAGTTGATATTACGTGTTGGATAGTATTTTATTTTATGTAGAGTAACTGAGGTAATTCAACCCAAAATTTGTCATAGAAACAACTTGCAGGTAGATATCAAGCACAATGTGGAGGTGCAATGTCAGGGTTCACAAATTGGTACGTGCTTGACCTGCCTGCTGTTAGGAAGCTTTTCACAATGTGCCTCTCGCACTCCCAGAGGTTTGGGGTGGTGCACTCAGAGGATGGGGGCTTCATCATTTCTGCCATCCAGCACAGTTGTCAGGAGCATTTTATGCTGCTGGAACCTTTGAAAATATGATCACAATGGTGTTGTTATGAAAATGGAGTAGGTCTTCCTGCCTCCCCCGGGTTCCCCTCCTGGCAAAGGAAATGTTTTTGCACTTGCTATGGAGTGCTAGTTCTTCAGGGTCCAGGTGCCTCACCTGCAGTGCCACTCACTGCGTAGGCAGCATCTGTCTAGGTTCATCGCGCTGCGCCATGGGGCAGGGCATTAAGTACAATGTTCTGCCGCTTCTGCTGCTAAGGGTGCCGGCACTAACACAGTTTTGATCTCTGACACATGAGTTTCTTGTCATTGCCACATCCATGGGTCTGTGGCCCATTAACTTACTAGAATTTATGGTTCTATTGTTGAGTGTTCATTTAGGAATGCTTCCACATTGCCCAATTTATGTAAGGTAACAGCCCTATAGGCGGCCACATAGGTAACACATTGTTAGAACATGGTTTTGAAAAAACAATCTTTGTTTTGTAGCATAGTACTGTTAGAGGGGTAGGTGGTAAACTAAGGCAGGGAAGAGGAGGTAGACATGTCTCACCCATCGACTCAGCAGTCCTGAGCCTAGACCGGTGAGACTGTCAGGCATTCGGAACGCCACAAGCAGAGATAGTGCACAAGGAGGGGAGTCCTTGAGACTCTGTGCCGGGAAAGGGGTCCTCAGTAGCAATTTCATTAATTAAGACAAAGAGCTTTTACTAGCTGAGAACGAAAGCCTTTGTAGTCGTACTTTATTCTTAAGGTTTAGAAGAGGAAGAAGGAGGGGGCACCTAGAAGCTGACTAAGGTATATAGCCCCTGAACCCCAGTAGTCTGCACACTCAGATTAGCTGAGTGCCTGCTTGTAGCCTTGGCTCAAGTGTATAGAACAAACTCACTAATGACTGTATTTCCTTTATACATGGGGCATTCAAACTAACTGGGTACCTGCTTGCGGCTTCGTGCTTGTGTGTGTTCCATAAGTAAACTTCCTACCCCATTTCCTCTATATGTGCTGTCTCTCGCTTGAATGCATCGCTTCTGGGTGAGGTAAGAACCAAGGGAAAAGCTTGGGGGTCCTAACTGGGGTCTCTCCCCAGTAACAGTAGCAGGTGATTGAACTAAAATGTTGCACTGAGAGTAAAGAAACCAGAATTCTTTTTTCTGCTTTGCCAATACTTAGTCATTGCGAGTAAAAGGAGATGTAGCTAATATCCATTGACCAGTTGCTATGTGTATGTCATCCTGCTAAGTTAATGTTTCATTTAATTCTCTCGCATGTGTAATACCACAAGGAAAAAATGTCGTGGAGGCAGAGAGTGTTGGCTAGTTCACTCGAGTATTCAGGGTCAATGTGGAGCAGATAGGAGATTTGGACTGAGGCAGTTCAGCTTCAGAGCTACCCTTTTAACTTCTATTTTTTATTTCTTTGTAAAATAAAGATTACGAATGCTGGAAACAGACATACCTGTGTTAATATATGGTTCTACCGCTAGTCTTTTTGCGGATCGAGGCAAATTATGTAAGCCTCTAAGCCTCATTTCCTGTGGTGGTAGCGTGTTGAACCCACTCTGAAGGGTGTTTATGTGAATTAAACCCGATCATAGAGGTGGCATCCCGTGCGCGTTGCTGAGCATGTTATTGGCTTCCAGTAAATTTTAATGTACTTTCTCCAAGTGCTTCTAAAATATGTATGTGGCTTCAACTGTTTTATGTTTAACCTTGTAGATCTTGCTTTAAAGTGTTAAGTTAATGTTCTCATTTTGTATAACAGCTTTTTCAAAATTATTTTTGCATTTCAAAAACTCATTTTTTCTACTACTTAGTTTAATGATGAAAGTAAGAAAGTCTTCTTTTACCACACTCTGTGCTTTTTGAAATAACTCTCCAAATGGAGGATTAAATGAAAATTCCTTGACTCTCAGATGTACCTAAAAATAAATGTTAGATGTAGTCATATAATTTAATGTTTGAAAATGACACTTTTGGAAATAATTTACTTAGGAGGTCAGCTAATTCTTAGAAGATAGATATTACAACTCTTCATTATGAATGATTGTAAATTCTAAATATTTTATAACACACATATAAAATCCTGGTTTCATAATGCTTTTTCTACCAGTTAACAATGTGCTTGTTATAAAAAAAGCTATAATGCCTTGACGAATACTGAGTAGTGCATAAAATCTATGCAGCTCGAATTGGTCTCGTAACCTCTTTGCAGTTACAGAACAAAGTGGCTTATGTCAGTGCATGTAGTATTACTAATTCCGATCATTTAATTATCAGTTCAGTTTAATCCAAATATAAACTTTGAAAGTTCATACATATTTTAGAACAAATGTAAACAAAAACATACCTTCGGGAGTGGCTTACCATATTGACATAATTACTCTGCAGGCTTCCAGTTAAGAACACATGTATTTTTATGAATTCCTAAGCTAAAAGATAAAGGAAATTACATAAATTCCAAGAAAATGGCCTGACTAAAAACTGAAAGAATAAAACATCAAGTGATGGTGTATAAGCAAACATCATGACTGCATTCTCTTCCCTGAACAGAAACAATGTAGACTTAGGCCGTGACATGATAAACAAGGTAATGTAACAACCAGTTATTAAGTAATAAAAGGTTCTATTTTAAATTTTTGACTAAGTGTTTGTGATGGCTCAGTGTGAATTTGAGAATACAAAGCACAGCAATGAACTTTCGACTTGCTTTGTGCCCTGGAGGTGCATTTCAGGCGCAAGTGCTGCCTGTCTCATGGAAATCGTGGAAGTTCAAGGTGCCAAGAATCCCAAGATTGAGTAGATAGGATTCTTTTCACAAAATCAATCAAATTGCTCTACCCATTGTTAACATTGCCTGAATAGTATCCCTGAGTGTGTTAAATACTGCCTTAACGCTTTGCTGTGGATTTATTTTTGTCTGCATCTGGTTAAAATTTAGCTCTTATAAGTTTGTCTTTCTAGGCTGAATATCTTTACATTGTGACTTTTCTTTAACTGGCAGTGAAGACCGCACAGCCAGAGGCTTGGGATGGAAAATGTATCTATTTACTGTCTGCATCACATTTTTTAGTTACTAACCTTCAGGGAGACACAGTTGCATCATGGATTATTTTAAAGTTTATGTTGTATGGATCTACTTTTTGCATTCATTATTTGGCATAGCAATCAATCAAGTGATACACTCTCAGCCTAACTGGTTCTTGCTTGTAGAACTGTATGTTTCAGTATTTTTCTTTTTTAAAAAATTTTTTATTTATTTTATTTTTAGAGAGGGAAGGGAGGGAAAGAGAGAGGGAGAAACATCAATGTGCGGTTTCTGGGGGCCGTGGCCTGCAACCCAGGCATGTGCCCTGACTGGGAATTGAACCTGCGATGCTTTGGTTCACAGCCCACACTCAGTTCACTGAGCTATGCCAGCCAGGGCTATTTCAGTATTTTTCAAAACGTGACCTAACACTTCGCAAAAAGTTGGAATCTTCCTTAACAGTGAATACTTACCAGATGCCACAGCAAGGGCATGTGCAATCAGGGACACCATGTGCTCACATCATCATTTTAGATGGATGGTTATCCACCGTCTAGCTATTTTTATAGTGGTTCTAATCTTTAGAGCTACCCTTTTATTGTTTTATTGTTATAGCAACACTTATCCGTACCATTTCTTCGTGGATGCCACTTAGCCTTTTATTTTACTAGGACGTGAGAAGTACAGAAACTCCTACTTGAACTTTCCCAACACAAAGCCCCTCATTTAGTGACACAGGAAGAGAAACGCATCTGTTTCATGAGTTGCTGAATTCCACCCGAGCGGTTCTTCCGACAGCTACAATGTATCTCCAGGCTACAGCCAATGACCAAGGCTGCCCACTGACCGTGAGACGGCCTTTAGACAGTTTTACACATCCTCTATCACTGTACCCAATATTTTCTCATAAAACGCAAGCCCCGCCTGAGTCATCCCGCCTCCGCACTGTCCTTTCCATTTGTCTCCGTATCAGGTTCCTTCCAGGAGAGCTTCTACACAATGAATCACCTGTTGCCAGGTGGCAAGTGGACACAGAAAAAGCTACTTCTCGTTTTCATTTTTATTGGTCATTATTTCGTATTTTACATTCCCAAAGGTGCCACCATCCTCGCTCTGCGTGTTTACTAATGTGGACCGGTCTCCTCGCTATTTCGGAGGTGCTGGCTTTCTGCCAGGTCCTGGTCACTGGGAACCTCAGCGTGTATCTCTCACCCTGTCGGCGACACCAGCCACCACTCTAAAATAAAGAAATAGTAAAGGCACGAAGCAAGGGCGAAAGGAGGATTTATTCTCCACCGTCCTCAAGTCAGACCTATCCTGTTGGGCAACCAAGTAGAATTAAAATGGAACATCTTTGCTCTCTAATCTGGATTCTCACTGGCTTTCCCCACCCATCTAGCTGTTAAGTGAAGGTTGTTTGAGTGGTGTGGCAGCAAAGGGCTCATTAATCAATACTGACCTCACCATCCTTTTCCGTGTAACTCACACGATTAGGACTGTGATTTTTACAAAAGTATTTTCCTGATTTACGTTTATACCACTAAAATTTCATCAAGAAAGGTTGTCACTAAAACCTATCTTGGCAATCCCTTCATTTGTGAAAATTTACATCAACGTTTAGAATTTCTGAAGTGTTTGCGTTTTCCCTCAATCAGACATTGCCAGCGGGGGAGGGGCGCATTAAAACTTTCAGGTGAGGATTTCTTACATGTTTTCAAATGAAACAGATTTCTGACCTTATCAAGTATTGCATAATTGACTCACATTGGTAGATTTAATGAGTTGAATGACACAGATGCCCGTGCAATTCTCTCTCCCTCCCTCTCGCTCTCTTGTTCACATGTTTAGTTTTTGCTACATTTTTATGACTCTGGAAGTGACTGTGCATTTGCAGAAAAGTAAATTACGTTGTGAAAAAAGCACTGAACTCCAATAAAAAAAAACCCTGACCATTAATACTTATTCTACTACATCACTACCATATGATATTGGGCAACTCATTGACCTGCCTGAATACCTTATTCATGCTCCAAAAAAGTATAATGTTAGCAAAAATTATATTTATGATTATTTTCTAGAAAATAACCCTAATACCATTCATGGAAATGAAAGAGGATATACAACCACACATAACCCATGATCACCAGAGTATGCAGATACATGATATTTACATAGAAATGACATTAATAATGACTATAAATCACCAGTGGTGGTGAACTATAATGGATGAATTACAATGGGCATAGATATTTTACCATGCAAAAATATTTCACTGAAATTTTTAGAAACTAGAAAAATAGTCAAAGTTAAATGGGCAAGATGAAAAATGCACATGTTTACACTATGTAAGTTTTAAAGATTAATAAAAGCATATGACATTATGGTGGAAAACAAATATTAAATTCACTAATAGAGTTGTTTAACAAAATCTTTAAAGCTGTGTCTTATGACTAATAGTAGCTTATTTAAATTGATAAGAAGAATCAAAGCATGTTTAGATGAAAATTAGTAATGCATAGTGTTTTCATTTTATTCTATCTCTTCACATACATATTTCATTAAAATTTTATGCATGCATGGACACATAGCTACAGATTATATTTTGCTTTCTCCATAGACAGAGTTGTTGACTGCAAGTATGTAAATTAGTTGAGAAGAACTGCCAGTAAGTCATTACATTGTCCTAGGGAGTGTGGGTGGAAGGACAGCTTCAGGAAGAGGAGGAGATGGGGAGGAGAGTGGGCGGGGTGTGGCGTGGGTACGGCTGCACGGGACTGGACGTGGAGGGTCAGCATGGGATGCAGAAACCCCTTCCTTCGCACGGGCCTCCCTGTGAAGGCTGCACATGAATCAATAGCTTGTTCACACGCCATCATGTTGTTTACCAGAGGAGTTTCTATACTGTTAGTACGTCTTCTGAGATTAAAGTTATTAGTCTATTAAACCTGTCAAAATTGTATCACTATTACTTGCCTTTATTTTGGCTGCTATCAATATATTTTTAACTTAAAATTAACAACTGAACAAATTAAATATTAAATATCTGTAAACATATTTGAAAAGAGAGATTGTTTTTAAAAGATTTTATTTATTTATTTATTAGAGTGAAGGGAAGGGAAGGAGACAGAGAGAGAGAGAAACATCAGTGTGTGGTTGCCTCTTGTGCACCCCCACCTGGGGACCTGGCCCCCAACCCAGGCATGTGTCCTGACTGAGAATCGAACCAGTGACCTATTGGTTCGCAGGCCCAAGCTCAATCCCCCGAACCATACTGGCCAGCACTGAAGGGATCGTTTTAATGGAAAAAAAATATGAGAAAGATGCCATAAAGCTCGAGTCCCTTTTAAAGGTATCCTGGCATATTTTTCTCATTATTTAAACACAGCAACTTAGGTAACATGCAGTTACATAACAATTGGCTATCAATTTCTTTTGGTAGCAAGTGTTAAGTGTCACGTGAGTTTATCTAAATATGTCACTAATAATTATAATAAATTGCTTTTCTAAACTAAATTATTACTTAGTTTTTTAAAACTAAATTGTCGGCTTACAATTGAGTACAGGAACATGGTTTATTATTATATTACTTATTACTTATTGTATTATTTTACATACAAACTGTAAACCTACTTCTGCCCATTCTGTATGTAATATTTACTGAATTTCTTCCACTAAAATATTTGATTCACTCCATGAGACATTTTATCATAACTTTGTTTATGAGCATATGAAATGTCTACATGTGTTCGGTTCACTTGCACTCATCATTATATTTAAATGTCCGGGTCTGGATGTTAGCAGGTGTGTCTAACCCAGGCACCAGTGGTCATTTATCAAAAGGGAAAAAGCTGGTGTTCACCATGTTGTGGTTGGATCAACTTTGAATTAATTACAGAGCCACTGTGAAATGTCCAGATAACAATGAAATTCTACCTATCCATTTATAAAAATAACTCTCTTATTCACTTTCAAGTCATGAAAACAGCATCCACTAGGCATTAATTTTAAAAGGACTCCATCTGCCTATTTGTGTAGCATGGGAATTAGACATTTTCTTCATATTTCCAAAATAGACATTGGGTGCAATAAGATTTAAAATTGACCTCACAGTATCAGTATTTTTGAAACAGTGACTATGGCACCCAATAGGGTAACTTAGTGTTCAAAATTTCTAGGTATCTAAATTTAGAAACAGAATTTTAGTTCTGAATTGTGTCCCTATAACAAGAATTGCACTGCAACTTAGCTAATCACTTCACAATTATTTTTAAATGATAAAACTCTAAAGTTTGTGTAATAATCCTAAAACATTAGATCTGATCTTATTTAATAAGTGTCAACTGAGAATAGTTTCCCTGAAAGAAGTTAATTGGTGAAGCAAATCTGAGGCAAGTCAGGTAAACCTTAGGTTTAATTTGCATATATTTACCTAAGTCCTCCGAAATCTGTAGTCATTACACAGTGATAGAATATATATGACTGTGACTGATTGGTAGAAATCTCTTAATTAACAGAAGTTTTAGTTCAAACAGATGCATATACAAAGGTCAGTGTGTCCAGCTGGGTGACAGATTTTAATCCATGATATTGGCAAATGCAAAGTGCAAGAGAATTAAAGGTCCAGAGGCAGATGTGTGCAAGGAGAAGGCAGTGTCAGAAAGCATGATTGAAAAGTGCTCTCAGAATGTCCTAGAAACACATTTCCATGACAATGCAAGAATGCAAATGGCATGCTTTAACAAGTGACAATAAAATGTCAGGAAGACTAAGTTAGATTAGTTGGTGTCAAAATCTGCCTTTGTTAATAGGCTCTGGATATTTATGGTGAGGAATTTTCCTAAGTTAAGTGAAGAAAAGTTTTGTAATTAGACATATTTGAAATGCATTAAGGATGTTCAAATTCTGGTCCTCATGAGGAGCAAAATGGCATAGATATACACAAAAACCATACAAACCACATGCAATAAACACATGCCACAAACACACACACACACCACTCACCACATACAACCTTCATGGTACTCAAGGGAAGGAACTCAATTTTTATATGGAAATAATAAAATAAAGAAAAATTGTACAAATAGTACCTATTAAAATCTAACAGAAATATTTTGATTTTATAGGTTCTGATAATAAGATATATTTATGCTTTCTAAACTTTACCAAACAAAATGTTGACCTTTGAGAAGTATATGGTATTCAGTAGAAGGCTGACCATGTAGAAGCTTCTAAAATCAAACTTAATGTTTGATTTAATATAATAGGTGAAGTGAGGGCAATAGTATAGGAAGAGCAGTAACTGCGGTCTCATCTTCATGGAAACTTAATTTGAGTGACAAAATCCTGGGCTTCCCACCCATGTTTTCAACTGCTTCATCCTTCATGTGACAGTACACACAAAAAATCTGCTGATTCAGTGAGGTGGGGGCTGTGTTATTTATGCACACTGGGAAGTAAAGGTAGATGAACATTGATTTTCACTCAAGATAATTTTATTATTATTAATTATTATTAACAAAAAGAGAGTCTGCCTCTATAGATATGCTTATAACAGAAAGGGCTCTTTTTTAGACCAAGAAACAGTGAGTTGCTTTAATGCTATCAGCCTAATAATGAAATCAGCAGGAATACTTAGAGCCTCAAAAATGTTTTATCTCTTTAATTCTCACTCTTACCCCAAATGTCATTCGCTTTTTGTACAAGTGCAATTACAGGAAATTGCTCTAGCAGAAAGGTTGTTGGCAGCCACAGTCAAGACCGATCAATAGTACGTCAGGCGCATGGTGGCGTAAACTTTCATGGAAGGAGTGAACATTTTGCGATAAATGCTTCTCACCAGAAATGCTGGTAATTACACAAAATATTTAAAGCCCAGTTGTTACTTGAGCAGCAGCTGGGGCTGGTTATGAGAAGGAAGGCTGCCGGACGTCTGTCCCAGAACCGAAGGGTAGCCACACAGCAGTCCCCCTCAGTCTGGTTGTCTTGTCTGCGGCTTGAGTTACGCCCAGTCAACTGCCCGCACAAAACAGAAAATGACAAGTTGTAGGAACAGACAATGCATGTGCTTTAAATTGCCTGTGGTTCTGGGAGCAGGATGAAATCTCTCAAAGCCTGCCCCATCCTGCGGGGGACGTGGACCACCCCTTTGTCCCGAATGTCCACCCCGGGGGCTCTCAGGCCTGAAGCCACTCAGGAGCCGCTTCGGTTACCGGTTGAACTGTTGAGACACTGCAATGCTTGTGTTCCAGGGGCCTTATTTACTGAATTATGGCCCCAAAGCCAGCAATTCGGAGATGTCAGAGACAATCTCTAAAGTGCTTCCTTTAGCTGAAAAGGGGCGTATCCAGAGGGAAAAAATAAAGCAGAGTATACACAGGGTTCGGTACTATCCTGCTTCCAGGCATCCACTCAGGGACTTAGAACATAACCACTGAGGCTAAGGAGGCATTGATGTATTAAGAATGATATTTTGTGACAATAAACTCTTTCTCTAGTCCATGTAGTCTATACAACCTCTCCTTTCTATATATTTTTAGAAAAGCTATTTGCCCTGGTAAATAGGAACATGGACATCTAAATTTTCTCCTATGCGTGATTTGGGAGGCCTTTGATGAATGGAGGCAGCACTCCCAGAGTTCTAGCAGAGATGATAATTAACCAAGACCTGTCCATGAAGGTCACCTGCAAGATGAACCTCACCTACGTAGACATGCTTTGATTTTCTTTTTTCCATTTTTCCTCCTCTATCTCTGCCCTCACTAAACCCCAATTCTTATACCTTCTGTACCCTTTTCAAGACATCTAATCTCTGGTGCTGCTGTAACTAAGCATTTATTAATTTGAAAATCTGATATTGCAGTGTGAACCAATTGGCTAGTATCCTAAGATAAATCTGTTGCTAAAAAAGGCAACTCTGATACATGTGATGCCTTGAAGATACATCTGTGTTTTGATGAATTTTCTGCTTCTCCTTGATGATGGATGGTTACTATCAGAGGGAAAAACATATGAATATTCTGTGTTCCAATACTTGCTGATAATCAGATGCTTAAAATGTAGAACACATATTCTTAGAGAAATAATAGCATCCACGGGTGTTTGAAAGACCATATGTTTAGGGTGAGTCAAGAGTGGTTAGTGCTGCTACTGGACCCATCATTCCTAAGCATCAAATAGCAGCTATGAACCAATGGACAGATGCTTGCCTATAACTGAGTACATTTCTTAATTCGGAAGTAATGTGGGACTGTTTTTATAAAACTTTTAAAAATACCTATTTTTAAATCAACAGTAAATATGAGGCTTGCTAATGAAGTCTTTCTATTAAAATAAGTTCATCATATAACTTTCATCACTGTTGTTTTTGAAAGCCTGATTAGTTCAATAATCAGGAGAAGACATGCAAGATTCATTTATTTAGAAGGAATGAATCTTGTATGTCTTCTCCTGTTTGATATCTTAGCTTTGGAGTAGTAAGAGCATTTTTTGTTTGTTTGTTTCATTTGTCTTTGAGTTAATGAAAGAATCAGGCATTATCCACTGACATATTATACTTTTATCAATGGATAAATAGAACAATACAAATGTTATAATAAACAGAGTTCCTAATTGGACTAATATAATACTCTTTTTAAGAAAAAAACAGTTATGAAAATATTTTATGAAATTGGAAATGTGTACTTACATATATTTTAATAATGAAGATACCTTTGTGGAAATGTTACAAGGACTTAGAAAAGTCTATGACATTTTGTAACTCTAGGATTTGAAATAAGACCATCATTCTCTGCTCATCCTTTTGGATATGCCTGTGATTCTATTTTATTTTTCAGCACTATTCTATATAACCTGGCTATTATCATTTCATCTAGTGTCCAAAGGAAATAATAGTCACAGCCTCCTCTCCTAGCCCTTCAGTCAATGAGCTGGAAAATAGCAAGAGCAGTAGGAACTGGAGTATAGGAAGATGCACCATAGTAGGGAAAATTTAGAAATTAGAGTTTCTGAAATAATGGTTGGGATTCTCTTCTGAATATTTATTTGATATATTGAACAGATTAATCCTATGAAGAGATAGTTCTAGACTATCTTTTAAATACCATCTAATATCAACTAAGTCTGATTGGTTTTGAAATTTACATCATCCAATTGTCAACTTAATCCATATACATTTGTAATCACAGTTAATTATGTTTATGAAAATATCTGACATTATATTTATAATCTATTTTTTTCTGCTTCTGATGTGGACAAAGTAAAGACAAGAATTACTGCTATAGCTTTTTAGAAATTCAAATAAGCAGACTGTTTTCTTTCTATGAAAGAGACAGAGAAAACCTCATATCAGGGCATGACATGTAAAAGATGGTATGCCGACATGATAGAATACTTTGTAATCATGCAGGTAAAATGAGAACATTTCCATAGTCTATATGAACTCTCCACAACTGTACAACACTCAAGGAGTTGTACGAAGCAAGGTATAAAATATAGTACAAAATATTGTGTGATAGAATTGAAATATAACTAGATATCCAGTTTTGCTTGTTGTGGCTTATTTTTCAAAGAAACATTGGAACAAATAACAAGACACCAGTAATACCGGTTTCTTCCGTGGAGAGGGGGCAAGATAATGTTGGGTTATTCAGAATAAGCTTACTGGAGCAGGTGATAATCAAGGCAAGACAGAGACTTTGTGGAAAACGACCAACCGAAAAGAAAGAAGAATTCTTCTAGGATGAGGCTACAGCGTTTGCAAGAGAGCATGGAGCATACAGCTGGTGTTCTGGCAGGAGTCAGGTAACCAGGGGAAGACAAGGTAATCAGTTTGCAATACCCAGGGTCCAGCAGAAGGAAGGTCGACTTGAGTGTGGTTGGTAGGGTAATAATACAGGTGTAATAATTTATAGTTTTAATTTGAACATTTTGCCTTAAATGCCATATGGTGTGCTTGAGTGTGATGTTGCTATGTTACAGATTTACATGCTTATTATTTTGTAATGAAATATATTGTGGTAAAAAGGGCTGTTTTTTGTACTGGATCCTGCATAGTGTCAAATCAACATGCCGTCCATCTCTCTGTTGACTTTTCCCAATATGATACCTTCCTGAAGCTTAAAATAATAATATATAACATCAGTTAGAAATCCCTTTCTAATGACATCTGTTGTAGGGCAGTTAGGCCACTTTTAAGGGAAATAATCCAAATATATCCACAGTGCTTCAAGTGACACAGGATGGTCTGAATTGTTAAAGCTTTATCTTCAAATCTTTTAAATTTGATCTTCCAACATTCCTTCCATGCTTAATAATAAATAAGTGGGGTAAGAGCACATTCATGATTCATGACTTTTCTCCGTTTGTTGTTTTTTAAACCGTTTATTGAGACATAATTGACCTATAAGAAAAGAGGAAAGGTGATTATGCGACCTGACAGCAGTGTCAGCTAATGCTACCATGCAAACCATTTTGCGATGTATAAGTGTGTCAGATCAATAGTTGTGCACCTCTCCATTCCCTTTCCTCAAATACAAGCTACCTCTCTGAAACTTAAAGTGATAATGTTTAACATCAGTTAGAAAACCCTTTTCTAACTACATTTATCACCAAACGAAGTTATTGTATTATAATCTCACAAGTAGGAGTTGATCCCTTCGATGAAATGTAGCTATGAAATATATCAACAAATATTTTCACCCACAGAGCCAAATTTACACATCATCATTAATTAAGATTACTTTCAAAGCAAGCATGGAGATATGTTGTAAAATCCAAATTATGTGCTTTATTTCCCCCCCAAAATTAAATTGTATTACTTAGAATTAATTGTAGTTACTGGAACAATTCTAACTTAATGTCATATTGAATGATATGGGAAGACATTTTTGTAATTATGATATTAAATCACAAGCCTAAATGCTGGCAAAGGTATTTACTGTAACTTCTCAAATGTCACTTGCAGTCAGAAAACATTGTTTCCAGCACCCTTCAGTGTAGACAGGTAGCTTATGGAGCACTCAGCTGTATAATGCACGAGGACCACAGAAGGTGTTTGCCTGTTAGTCGTCAAGAATCAGTTGCTATTAAAAATGTTATGAAATGAATGTAATTATGACTTTTAGAAAAGTTGTCAATATCAACTGGGTTTCATTGTTAATTTTGTTGTGGTTTTATTGTAGATTGTGTTTCTGTGTGTATCCGTGTGTGCCAGTGTAAAAGGGTTCTGCCCTGTCCTCCAGGTTGTGATTCAGATCAGGGGAAGACGTATTTTACAAGTTACTTATGTAAGAAACAGGGTCACACAAGATTGGAAAAATTATTATAAATTAAAAAGGAGATCAAGATAATTAGCATTTGTCCTTTCCAAATGTTCAGGTTAATTAAGATTTTATTTGTAACCTTTCTTTTGTAAATGAATACATTGGATTTGCTGAGAAAGCACCTTTTTTTTACTAGGAATCTCTTCTCTTTCTGCCTTGTGTTTTTGCTCAGCATGCATCCTACTAGCTGACACAATGCAAATTATCCTTCATCTATTTCCATGACTGAACAAGGAGAAATTTATAGTTGCATTAATAAATTGGTGAGATCGTTTTTAAAGATTTATCTGCTTTCATTGGAAAACTTTTGAAGTCCTGAAATATAAGTTTTATGGGAAACTGTGATTTGTTTTTTAAATTGATTACGAAACCAAATTTACTATAACATATTTACATTATCAATAATAAGACCTAAATGAAATAAATAATAACTGCCAAAAACAAGAGTATAATGTGGATACACTTACATCATGTTTTACCATTAAGAATTTGGGCAGACAACCCAGCAAGAATACAAATTCTGCTACTTTTATATGCAATGACCTTGAAATGGTTAATTACTATTTTTAAATAATAATCTGATCATTTAAAAGAGTTAATGTGTTTATAATCTTAATATAGACTAATTAAAAGGCACCTCATGAAACTATTGGGAAGGATATATGACGTAATGCATTCCAGGGGGCTACCACACTGCTGGGAAAAGAATAAATCCTCATGAACTAGACACTGAGAATGAGGAAAATCATGGGATTGAATGACTTTAAAGAGAAATAAAATATGTTTTTTCATTAAAAACGTAAGAATAAGTAATAAATGCATTCCAATTGCATATATATTGCATATACTATACCTGAGTATAAAACATAAACCAGCCACCGTACCGCAGTAATTCTTCAACTTATCCTGTTCTTCTTGTTCTAGAAACAGAGAAAAGAACCATTACAGCAAACCAAGCATACTGTCTAGTGAGAGAATAAGTCTACTAGAGATATGAAAAAATAGCCAAAGCTGATCACAATATTAGCTGAACCGAAGGAAGAACAGCTCCAAAGGATGAAGGATAAAGAAGTTGGGTAATGTCCAATACACATGTATTAGGGGGCAGTCAGAAAGGGGTGTAGGGAAAGTGAGGTGGGCATGGTGGTGACAAGGGCGCTACTGATAAAAGGTCTGATTGTCGTAATGGGATCTATGCAATGTCTGCTTCTCGGATGTGGGGATTTGGACCGAAAATTCCAACATCTTTCGTTCTACAATGTCACTTACAAGTTGTATTATGTATATGTGCATGGCACTTGGCATTTTCGTGTAAATAAAACATGACAAAATCATCAGTAACTGTAATGACCCGCAGCCTGGGATGCGCTGCACCTCAGCTGCCCTGCTTCTGACTAAGAACATAGTTTATCTCTGCTGTGCTCTTTACTTCACTTTTTGGTAAAGAAAAGGTGAAATACTGCTCTTGGCAGGGAATATTCACTTTACCGGCCAAAACTACTCTTTGTAGACAGCAATTCAAATAGTAAATCTATTTGTGGGTAATTAGCTGATTGACTGTGTGTATGAGAATTTTTTTAAATATTCATGGCTAATTTATATATATGAATATTTTACTAATTTCTGTTTTGTCTGAAATAATGAAGCTTCAATAACACGGACCCCAAATATTAACATAAGTAATCTCTAAATGGTAAGTTGATGACGATTTTGTGATTAAGTATTACCCAAAGCTCCCTTGGTGAACAGTATAATATGCAAAATACAAACACGATGGCTCAGGTATAGAGATATATCACCCATTGTTTTCCTTATACAGTGGAAAATCTAGATGCAGAGCCAAATTCATTTTTTCAACATTCTTATGGAATCACTTGATTACGGGAAATTGTCTGCTTTTTGGTAACAGAACCTTCATCCACAGAATGGGTTTCATCACGTGCCTGAGACTGGCACATGCTTTTTTGAGGTAGACTTTCATTTATTGGACAAATACTGTCCTACTCAGATTTGCACTTAGGCACACATGCCGAAATAGTGTCACTGCTTACCTTTGCTTTTTCTTTCGCCAATCTGTAACTGTTTAAGGGCGGACATAGTACACCTATTTTGTTTGTTTATGTGTTGGTTCCTTGGCTCTAATAAAAGTTTTATATAAATAAACAAGTAAATAATTTGCCCTAAAATTCTAAATGTGCTCCCAAAGAGTCATAAGAAAAAGAATTGATACTTAATTCTAAACATCTAAGCATAGGATAATGAAATATTGTAATTATCTGATTTCTTCCAAATTCCTACAAAAGAATGTTGCATACTGTGGGCTGATAGGTAAGCTATCAGATTCTTGACCATAGCTTCTCTGCCTAGAACCCCTGCAACATTTCCGCCACTGCCCAGATCTGAAACAACATCTCCACCACTGCCCAGATCTGAAACAACTCCAGTAGCAAGCCAAGCAAGTGCATGCTGTTGGCCCCCATGGAGACTGAATCTCTGGTCCCTCTAGCTGAAAAATAAGAAACAAATTTCGAAAGACTGGAGGAGCCGAAAATCCTGACTTTCAGTCCCCTAGAAAACTTCTCTGTTAGTACCATTCCGACTCTGTCAGTATCTACAGCAGGAACACTTACTTCTATAACAGAAAACTTAAATTGTAAGACCTAATACAGACTCACTGTTTAAACTAAAATATTTTAAGTGGCTTTATTGAGTTTGTGGTCTCACAAAGCTACAAAAGATGCACATTTCTCAAAATCTCCTCTCATATTTCTCCATTTGGGCTCCCCTATTGACTAAACTCACTTCATTACCAGGAAGCACTGACCTATCATTCAGACAGTCTATCCAGAAGAGAAAACCAGCATGGAAGGCAAACACCAACATTGATCTAAACCTTTGTGTCTTACATTTTGTGAAAGGGAATAGGCCCTTCTGTGAGATCTGTGAATACTCCTCCAGCTTTTGAAATCACTGCCATTACAAAAAGAGACATGCCCTGTTACTCCAGAGAAGCTCAATATCCAACATGCATGTTTTCTGCTTCGGGAAGTGTCAGGTACATAGAATAAATAAAAATAATACAGGACCTTTTGTGGTGAATCTATATTGATACAGAATTCTGCCTGAATGCTATACAACCTTAGTTAATTCAAATTTTCTAAGACATTTCAATAATAAATTATGGTATAAATGTTATAATTTAAGAAGTGGGAGTCTAAAATGCCTCAGTTTCCATCCCTGCTATTCCATATATTAGTATGTAGACAAATGCTAACTATAGTGATAAAAATAGTACGATACTGGCATTAAAACAGGCACACAGACCAATGAAACAGAATAGAAACTGCAGAAGTAAACCCACACACATATACAGTAGACTCATTTTTGACAAAAGCATTAAGAATACATATTGGGCAAAGGTAGTCTTTTCAGTACATGGTCCTGGGAAAAGTAGATAATAGCCCCATGCAAAGGACAGGAATTGACCCTTATCTTACACCATACACAAAAATTAACTCGAAATAGACTACAGGTTTAAATGTAAGATCCGACACCATAAAATTCCCAGAAGCAAACATAGGGAAAAAGCTTCTGTACAACCAAGGAAACAACAAATTGAAAAGGCAAACTATGAAATGGGGAAAACCTTACAAAACCGTGTATCTGGTAAGGGGTTTAATGCCCCAAATACACAGAACCCATACAACTATCCAATTAATTAAACAAGGAGCCATGCGGCTCTAACACAGGCTTCCTAATTAAACAAACATGAACCTGTAAATACGTCAGGGTCAGGAAACCAAAGGCCTGAAGACAACCAATCACAGGCAGCCACTGGGCTCCAAGCAATGTCTTACTTTGTCCCTCCTTTCCTTGGGAAAGCTTCTCCCCGACCTCCCATCAGCAGAATGTCCCAGACCCCTTCCAATTTGGTGCTGCCCCAATTCAAATACATTTTTGCTCACACAAATTCTTAAATTGTTTAATATGCCTTAGTTTCTTTTCTTTTTTTTAATTTTAATTGTTGTTGAAGTACAATTTTCTATCTTTTACTCCCATCCCAACCCACCCCCCCAGCCTTCCCCTCCTCCCTCCCATTTACACCCACCCCTCTAGTTTTTGTCCATGTGTCCTTTATACTTGTTCCTGTAAACCCTTCCCCTTTCCCCCCTGAAATTCCCCTGAAATTCCCTCTCCTCTCCCCTCTGAACTCTGTTAGCCTGTTCTGTATTTCAGGGTCTTTGGTTATATTCTGCTTCTTTGTTTTGTTGTTTAGGTTCTGGTTAAAGGTGAGATCATATGGTAATTGTCTTTCACTGCCTGGCTTATTTTGCTTAGCATAATGCTCTCCAGTTGCTGTTGCAAAGGGTAGGAGCGCCTTCTTTCTTTCTGCCGCATAGAATTCCAGTGTGATACGCCTTAGTTTATGTTTTCACAGCTCTGCTCCCAACAGAGGAAGCTGAAGGAACCCGCCCCACCCCCAACCAACAGGTACTGGGAGGGGAGGTACCTGTCAAGTCTCTGAGCTCACTGCTTCCTCCCAGCGGCCGCTGGAGGTCAAGGGTAAATCCTCCTGGATCCTGGATGTAGCTTCGCAGTTTTGCAGCATGGGCTGCGGAAACCATTTGAGCGTTTCTTTTTTACAGCCTGGGTGCAACTGAGAACCCAGATGGTCCGGGGGCAGACTGGGTTGGATGTAAGCTGGGCTGGAGGCCTCGGGTAAGATTTTGTTTCGGGGTAAACAACCAGGTGAACCTTGCCAAAGATAACCTTGCACGAGAGTGGGCACAGTGGAGGGCTATTAACCGAGACAAATAAGCTTGTCCGTTCAGGAGGCGCACTAGGCAGGAGGGGGCCTCAGCCAAGGACTCGCATAGAAGAAGGTTATTCTTTGTCCTCTACAGTTTCTGGGGACTAGAGTGAGACCCGCTGGGACAGGCCACTTGCCTAGGGCCCCGCAAACAGGATCCTGGGAAACAGCCAGCCTCCGCCAGTGGTGAGAATTCTCGCCAACCTCAGTGCCCCCCTCCCCACGTCTCTACCTGGGCAGGAGAGGAAGCTAAAACTTCATGTTTCCCGAACAAAATTCAGATGGGTAGGAGAACACAATGGTCATTGCTCCTTCCTCTCCAGCGGACGGTTATTGCCTCTTCTTTGTCTCACATTACGTCCTGAGGACTAGGCTGGGCACAGGTTGGGGGAATTGCAAATATGGAAAATAGTGCCTTTCTGTCCAGTGGGGCGTAGCTTTTAGGATGACCTTTTAAATGTGTTCTGTACTTCTGCACACAGCGGTGCGGGTGCCTGTCCTTTGTTATAACTCAAAGTCAATAATCCCAATTTCAGGGGCCCTGTCAGGTGCGGGGGGACAGATGCTCTGGCCCACAGGATGTGCAGAGAGGGACCAGTGGAGGCCAAACCTGGGGAGTGAACTGCGCCTGCGCCGGCCCCAAATCTAGAGCTTTCCAGCAGTTTAAAAGCCTCTGTGTGACTTGGGCTTCTGCAAATAATGCTGTTGCCCAAGTTCGTGATGAGTCAAAGTCCAAGGCTATAGAAACTCGAATGTGCCCACGCCATTGTGTGTCCTTGAGGCCGGGTATTCCTTTCAGAAGCTGCAAGGTGTGTACATATATGCGTTATGTCTGTATAACGGAATTTTATTAGGCCATAGGAAAAGAGATCCTGCCACTTACGACAATATGGGTGAACCATAACCTTGGAGGGCAGTATTCCAAGGGGAATGAGACAGACACAGAAAGACAAAGAGCGTATGATCTCATTTAAATGTGAAATCTAAAAAAGCCAACTCCCAGAGCCAGGCAGTAAAACACTAGTTTCCAAGGGGTGGAAGATACAGAGAGAGATATTGCCAAAGGCTATGATCTTTCAGTTATAAGATATAAAAGTTCTGGAGAGCCAATCAGCAACATGATGATTCTAAGTATTATAATCATAACATTTTGTGTACTTGAACTTGTCTAAGAGAGTAAATCTTAAGTTTTCTCACCACACACACATGAGTTGGTAAGTATGTGAAGTTATGGATTGTTAATTAACTTGGTTGTGGTGATCTTTTCACAGTGTGCATGTAGGTTAAGTCATCACTTTGTGGAACCTAAATGTACACAAAGTTTGTCAATCATGCCTCAATACAACTGTAAAAAATAAAGAAAGGCAGTACTCCAGTCTGAGTCACTGCTCCTCCACATATTAGTACATAAAGAAATGAAAGTTAAATAATTTTGACCTCAGTTTCCTTCTTTCAGCCATATGCTTACAACTACTGAACATATATTTGGGATCAGATATTTAGTAGGTGGGCAGATCACAATATCTACAGGAATGATATGTTTTCCATGAGCCCACAGTCGTTATCAAACCCAAACCCAGCTGCAACAATCATTTTATTTCTTTCAAACTATTTGGCAAATTTTGACTTTATGAATTGCTAATTACTTCCATTTTAGTTTAGAATTATTTAAATGTTTTATGAATTTTATTTCATCATATATATTATGCTGCTTCTAAAGAGAGTTACACACAGCTAAAAATGTAGATGTTTCCCCATTACTTCATTGACAACCAGGGAAAAGCATTTTTATTGTGAAAATATTATCATCTGCTCTTAAAGTCTTCTGTACTTGGTCTTCTAATATGGGGTTGGCCAAAAAGTCCATTTAGTTTTTCACATACAATAAAAGACATTTTCACATTTAGTTTTTTATGTAAAATAAGACATTTTAAAAAATTTTTCACCAATAACTTTATTGATTTGGATATATTGAGTGTGTTGGCTACCTCCTGCTTTTGGCTTTTAGTGAATAGAGGCCAGGGACGCTGCTAAACATCGTCCAGTGCATAAGATAGTCCCACAGCAAAGAGTTATTTGGCAAAAATGTCAATAATACCAAGAAACTTCCCAAATCACTTCTGACATATTTGATCAGTCATAGCACTTTCTCCGTATAATTCACAAGTCTTTTTTTTGCATTTCAGTTGCATTTTTACCTCTCTTAGAATAATAAACAATAATATGCAAAAATGTTTCATATCTTCTTCCACCTTCAATGTTAAAATGGCTGTACAAAAATTTACCAGTTTGATGTTCTTTTAAATGCACACTGCCATGACAGCTGCCACAATACAATATAACAAAATTGTTTTGAATATAGTTAAAAACAACTAAGTACTACTAGAGCCATTGATCATATGGGGAAAAAAAAACCTAAACAAATATTTTGGCCAAGCCAATAGTTTACATCACTGTAAAAAAACAAACAATCAAATGTACTTGGAGTTGAAATTTTTAGGCAGAGTAGAAAAATGCTAAAATATTTTAAGTAGATATTTAAATTTTTAGAGAACCATTGAAATCAATATTAGAACTATTGACACTTGAATTTCTTATCTTGATCACCTCTATGAAAGCAAACAATGATGCTGATACGAATTTTTCACTAACTTCTCTTAAATTGCACAGGCAACTCATAGACTTTTAAGAAAAATGTATTCAATTTATTGTATACATTTCCCCCTAGGTAATGAGAGTTTATAATTTCCCAACCAATATTTAACATACATTTTACATGACTTTTCAAAGGCATGCATAAAATTTATAAAGGTTGAGAAGAGACATTATCTGTACTTGAAAATCAGGGAAACTTCTTACTGCATTAAGGATATTAATGAGCTGAAATTTGCAGGGATACATGCCCACTTGATTTTCTTGTCATAGGCCTTTAACTATTGGTATTTGTTGTCTACATGCTGTAGATAAACTTGATAATCAGGAATGCCCTGAGATGATTCAATATTGATTTGCATCCAGATATTGTCTGTGAGTTTCCCACATCATTCTTCTATTTCTATTTGTTTTCACTTTAATTCATGTAAATCCTGGTATTTCAAAATGTAAACCTCTCCTATTACTCAGCTGTATGAGACACTGGAGAGAAACCATCTTCTTATTTCAGCAAATATCATAGAGCCATATCTACGTCCAGCGCTATCTGAGGTCTTCTCAGTTTCCCCCAAATCTTTTCCTCTAATGTTGCTTTTTTTCATTATCAAATACCTCTGTATAAAGCTGCAGTTAAATTTTAAGAGTTTCTAATGGATTTCTTGTAACTCAAATTCTTATCAAAGTCTCAGATCCAACCAACCTCAAATTAACTACAGTAGTACAATTATTTTTGGGATCCAAACTCACACTACACTGTAAAGTTTATCTTCCTTCTCCTGGAAGACATCTGTAACCTCATTGATTTTTACTTTCTAATAATAGTGGCAATGAGGGTAAAAATCTTCTAAGTCTTATTGATAATAGCAGTCACTATGCTTTAGGCAAAAGGGTCACAGTACTCTCAAAATGTTTGATACTTATAAATTACCATAGAAAACATGTATCTGTATACACAGTTATATTGTGAACTGCATATGTGAGTATATGTGTGTGTCCATGTGTGGTTACTTATGTTTTCATAAACTTGACAAATAACCTGGACAGGTTATTGCTTCCAGAAGTACTTACTTTATTTCAAGATTACTTTAGGAGCAATATCTATCTAATTAATTATGTTCTGCATCCTTAACATTTGTAAGAGGATTCCTTTGGAAATTGATTATAGACACATGGAAATTTGAAAGGAGAATGCTTTACACTTGTAATTTTTTTCTTCCTTTAGTTTGATCATGTATATTTACCATAATGATTGGTTACAATATTCCAATACATTTCCATGAATATTTTAGCAAGCGTTGAATATTTTGCTTACTTCTTTTATTCTATTCTAATAACATTGACTCAGTTAATGTATTTTTTGTTAATGTTTTTTACTGTAATGTATTTTTTGAATATAAAATGCACTATAGGAAATTGATTTCCCTTTTAAGGGAAGAAAGTACCTGACAGATATGTAGACTGAGGAAAAGAAAATTGAATTAAAGGATCCATTTTGAAGATAAAGCCCAAGTGTTTGAATTTCCACTCATAATCCATTATTTTTATAACCCTACATCTCTTTAATGATTCTGAGTAGCAGTGAATTCTGCCTGAAATCTGGTTCAGAGGCTTTTCACATTGCAAACATAGTTTACAAATGTAGGACTCAGTGAAACATATTTAACCACTAGTCTATATGAAAATGCACACTGACCATTAAATAGATCTTAGATAAAATCTGGGGTTGGCCTTACTTTAATTGGAGATCCTGTAAGACCAGAAATTAAGTGAAATTGAATTAAACAGAACTAGTTATCAGTAAGGAGTTAGAACAAGTAGAAAATAAATTAAGGAGAGAGAGATACAGAGGCAGCGAGACAGAGAAAGAGAGTTACTTTACATTCCATAGAAAAGTCTGAACTTCAATAAAGGTAAGTAAAGTGTAATGTAGCAAGAATTCTTCACAGATCTTTTAGCATCCAAATTATGGCATGCGTATTGCATGGCACAATTTTACAAGCCTGCAAAATAGTAACATTAATGGCCCAGCATCCTTGAAATCATAAGTTTGCAGAATGATTCACTTGCCATGCATATTGAATATTAAAAACATCAAGTAGTTGCATTTATTAACCTTTCACATTAATGGTCAGAAATGAAACACGCTGAGAACAATTGCACGGCAGACGGGAGAATGTTTCTGACAACCACTGGGTTTCATTTGAGAGTTAATCAAAACCATCAAGTACATATTATGTTAGATTAGCTGATCTGGATTCCATATGACAAGTCATTACTATTAAAGGCAAATAGAGGGTATTTTCAAATACACCCTGGAGTGAGGTAGACTAAAATATGATGGTGCACTCTTGAATGTCAAGGACATTTTGTGCATTGTGTAATTGAAGACTACATGTAATGTGCAGTTTGGGAACTATTTCATGTTCCTCAGCAGATCTCAAAGCATCACACTGAATATTTTATTGGAATCTGTCACACTGGGCTATAGGTTCAAGTGCATAACAAATATTTATGGACAATAATCATTTTGATGACAGAGGGAAGGTGTCAAAGCTAACTATATCATTATAGTTAGGATATGAATAAGTGTACAGTGTCTTACTCTATTTCCCCTTCATTTCTTTTCCTTAAAAGTAATCAGTCAAGTTTTACATAATCTATAATTTAGCCCTTGTGAGGAAAATCAGTCATGGATGCCTAGGTGATTTTTCAATAATGCAGTGAAGGATAGGCTATGAATCTGACTAATTATTTCTTCTTAAATGTCATCTGTAGTCATTAGGAAGTGTGAATACCATTGGGAGCAGGACAATTTTGCTTTAAGAATATTAACATTTTGAAGTATGCAAATACTGGTAACCTCATAAATAAGTGGTTTCCAATACAGAATACCTAAAACATTGACAAAGACATGTTACTGTTCTCTGGAAGAACTTCAGTACATGATAAAAGCAAAGAACTTGGAATCAGAAGACCTGACTTAGGCTGTGCTCACCAGCTGTTATTTAACATGTGACTCACCCCAAATAAATGCCATTACATGTCTGCACCTCGGGTTGGTTTTCAATTAATCCTCATCTGACCAACGTCAGAAGGTTGTGTCCAGAATAATACATGAGATAGTTTATAAATTATAAGATAATTAAGGAAAGACAATAAACTGTTATTAATAGTTGAAATTTAAATGAAAAGATATGATCATTGATTTCCTGAGGATGGAGGTGTTATTTTCAGGGGAAGAGGCAAGCAGGAAGAATTACAACAGGGTATCAAGAAACTTTGGGGGAATCGTGTACTCATTCATTATCTTAATTGGGCTGATGATTTCATGGGCTTCTGCACAGGCCAAAGCTCACACTACATTTCAAATGTTTGTAGTTTATTCTATGTCAATGATAGTACAATAAATCTGTTTAAAAATAGTAGGAAAACCATTAAAGAAAAGAACATGGATAGGCTTCACAAAGATCATATTAAACAAAATATGCAAAACACCTTATTCATGTAAAATTCAAAATTAGGCAAAAATTGTATAGTATTAAGAGTCAGGATAATGGATACTATTAAGAAAGAGAGAAGGACTACTAATAGACTAGGAACAAAAAAGAGATAATGGGGTTTTATGTCCCTACCAGGGCTGTGATTACATAAGTGATGTTCGTGGTGACTTATGGAGACATGCGTGATAATTTGTGCGTGTTTTCTACACATTTTATGCTTCCATTAAAAAAGCTAACTTAAGAAAGGGATGACTTGTGAGCAAGAAGGGTCCCCTGAGTTGAAATTTCTTGACCATCATGACCATTAATTGCTTACTTTACCAACTAGTTGAATTAAACTGTTTAGCTGGATAAGTAAAGGTCTATGTATGCAGTAGAACATGGCTAAAAGGTTTGGTTCTGTAGTTCTACTGAACACTAACAGAAAGAGTCCTGGTGCTCTCCCAGAGGAAATTTTAGAACAAAACAGGATGCCATCTGATCAGTGGATCAGTTTAGGTTCTCCATAGAAGAAGAGCCGATACCATACATACACATATATTGGTTGTAAGGGATTGACTTACACAGGCATGGAGACGGAGAAGTCCCAAGATCTGCACTTGGAAAGCTGGAGGCTCAGTTAGTGTCAGTGGCTTTAGTCTGAGCCCAAACACCTGGTTACTAGTTTAGGAGGTGGTATAAATTCCAGTAGGAGTTTGAGTGGAAACGCAAAAGATGAATACTTGGTAAAGTTTTACGTAATTCATAATCACCATCTGTTAGTATGTTATAATCATTAAAAATCAAATAAGATTTTTTACGCAGGCAGACAGGGTAAATTCTCTCTTACACATCTGTTTTGTTCTATGCAGCCCTCAACTGATTGCATGAGGCCCACCCCCATGGGGGAGGGCAATCTTCTTTATTCAGCCCACCAATTCAAATGTTGATCTCATCTGAAAACAACCTCACACACACACCCAGAAGTAATGTTTAACTGAATATCTGAGCACCCAAATACCTTGACACAAACCGTCTAGGCAAAGGATGAGTCCAGTGGACACAAAGAATTAACCATCATAACCAGTAAGAGCAAAAGTTCGGAAGAACTTGAGATGCAGCGTCAGAATGGCACCAAAGGCAGTTCAGGGCTAAAGAAAATGCATAGAATGGCCAGAACTGACTCAAAATGACAGGTGCACACTGTCACATCTCCTGTTGTGAATTCTGAAGACCTTGGGTCTTTCTTAATCTCTCCTCCCAGCAATACAAATGGCACCACCAGGCATGCACCTACTTAACTATTGCTCAATTCCTTGTGATTTTTTATTGTTCCTACCGAAAATCTAATTCAATTTGCCACCCCTTATTAGTTGGAGCAGGGGCCTGTGCCTCTGACCTAGTTTTCCTGCGTGGCTCTCGCTGCTGCAATCCATTTTCTACTGATCAGCCAGATTGATTTTTGTAGCACATATATTGGATCGGTCAATTGAAATAATTAGTGTAGGTTTTCCATTCCACGGAGAATAAAACCCCATAGCCCTAGAGTGACCTACGGGGCTTTGCGCGAACTGGTTGGTCCCCATGTCCCTCCGAGTCCATGCATCGCACTCCGTCACTTGCTCTCTCCATTACATTGGCCTTCTCTGTGTTTGGGGAGTTCTGCAAATTAATCCTTGACTCAGAGCAGTCACCAATCGGTGCTGTTTCCATACAAAGCTCTTGCCTCATTCTTCCCTAAACTGACTCCTTCGCACCATGAAAGGCTCAGCCTAAACGCTACCTTTTCAGAGAGACTGTCTCTGTCCACATTTCTCAAGGAAACTCCCAGCTCACAGTTTTGATTGATCACTTCGAGGTAGACACTGTTCAAAAAGAGTATAATTTGTCCCCAATTATCACTTACTTCCATTGTCAGTTTTTCTAAATCCATCTGAAGCCAATTTGGCTGGTAAAAATAGGTGGATAAAAATAGAGGGAATCCTGTGCTATATATAATCTCTCTCTACTAAGCGAGCACTAAGTGTAGTAGCAAGAATGATATTGTCATTGCTAATGTGGATATCTTGATATCATCATCATGAATAAAATTTTGGTTTTTCCATGTTCTTTATTATGTAAGATTTGAAATATCATAAATATTTTATGGGTCACCAAATTAAAATTTATTGGGATCTTTTTTTATTCTGTAATTGAAATGCTGTGAACTAACTTTGATATGTTTTCTACTAATTTCTCTGATGAAGTAAAATCCAAATGGGTGAAAATAGCTTTAAAAAGAGACCAAATATCTATTCCAATTATGTGATTGGTCTGTGTGTCTAATGGAGCTGTGCATCATGGGAAGTATCTCTCTGAAGCTCCTTCCTCACAAATGCAGGAAAGAGGAGGAGGAGGACATTCATGGAGCCATAAACCCAGCCCCTGTTTAAACACTGCCGACTCGGGGCTTTCCTTATTCTTCTACACAAAACTACTTCCACAGTTGGGGCTTCTTGGCAGAAATCGCAAATTAGAAAAATAAACAGGTCAGTTCATGCAGAAGATATATAAAGACAGAAATAACGTACAGGGTGGGGCAAAGTAGGTGGACAGTTGTGAGTGTGCAAAACACAGAGTTTATTTTTGCGATATTTATTAAGAATTGTGTTGTTTTCCATATAAACAACTACACTGTATAAAGTTATTTGAGGAATCAGCGAGTCACTGTGAAAGAGAAAACTACCTCTTTAGAAGAGGCAAGTTAGGGTAGAAAATACACACATAGAGAAAAACATATGTAGAAATAGATATCCATATGATAATGTACATGGTGAAGTGAAACTTGTTCTGACACGGAGTGTATGTCTGCATTGTGGAAAGTACTCGAGTGATGAAAATCTATGGACCTTAATCTTATATTTCAGTTGAGACCAAGGTAATGCACAGAGAAGGGTACAGAGTATCATATGTTCCAGTTTGTAATGTGAAGATTTAAAGGACTGACCCTGAGAGACAGGGAAAATGTGGAGGCCAGACTACCCAAGGGCGCAGGAGGACTGACAGTGAAACTTCTGAAGCCGATGGAACATGGCTGCTCGGTTTCCTCCCATCAGAAGAAAATTCGGTGGTTTCGTTATAAAAATGCTCTGCCAATTAGAGCAGAATGGCCTTTCACACTATTTATCTCAGTGTCGTACAGAAACAATTTGGGTTTTTGATTTCACAATTCCCATGTATTTTTATATATTGCTGTTACAAGTAATCTATTTTGTAACATTCCTCATAAATAATAAGCTGTAACTTTAAATTCATTGTTTCCCATTCTTGCGTTACAAGTTCTTTTAATTTGTTGATAAAAATTGATGGATCAAAATGGAATTTTGATGGCAAAGCCTCGGGCCATAAAGTGCTTCATTTCCATATCACAAAGAAGAGCACTTTTAATGTTTGCATTATTCTAAAATGTAACCAAATTTATAACATTATTCTTTGCTGCAGTGAAAGCAGCACAGTGCATTGATTAGCATGATTGTGGATTGATTAGATTTCATCCTGCATTGACGAGACCAAGGAGACAAGCAAAGGGAACTGCTGACTCTGAATTTATGAAATGGCAGGTGGAACACTCTCTGGTGATGCAGCAGCGAGGAACATGGTTTCTCCCTCCCTGCAAATCCTTTCTGAGCGGTGCCTTCTAGGTGCTGTAGAGCAGTCGGCCCCGAGTACAGTAAAGCGTGTACATCGTGACTAGAGTGATTCTGGGGGTGATTACCTCAAAGGAAAATAAATATTATTCTTCAGAGGGAAGTAGTCACTGTCCCCGTGTGATATCAGAAATTCTGCCAGGAGTAACATGGATATCAGAATGTCCGAATTGTCACTGATATTTTGATAATGATATCACCAATATGTCTGTATGGATACAGGGTACTTGAGGTGCATGTACGCATTCAGCAGCAAACTTTGGCGTGCTGTGCTATATATGCCAGGCAGGGTGCAAGGCTTTGAGGATAAAAGGAAAGCAAGAGCTTTTTTTTTTTTTTTATCTTGAACATTGTTCGTTGTCCCATATGACTTCATTTCTCAGCAGAAAATGACAAGTTGGGCACATTTTCCTTTCCTGCTCTTGATCTACTGTCATTTCAAGGTTTTAGAGATATCTTGCTTTTAGTTTTCAGCTGTGTGATTCTTATGCTACTCTCTCAGTAAATAGCTTATTTTTCCTAATTTTAAACTTTCTAAAATTTCTGGCTCAGAACAGCTCCCAACAGTCAAACAGGGAGAGATGAGTCCTAATGTATGTCTCAGGATCTGATTTATTCTTGATATCTCTACTCAGGTGTAGGACTGAATGGCATTCCAAAAAGCAAACATGTTATCGTCCCACATAAATTTGTCCTTTTCAGTTCAATAACTAGCATAATCAATTACTTTCTCTTCACTAGGCTTTAAACCTTTGAAATTAACTTTGAATCACTCCCTCCCCTTTATTACTTATAATGAATTATGCAGGCCAAACGCCATCTAATGTCCATTCTCATCCTATCAGGTCAGAAATATTCCTGCTTCCATATAAAACATTAGCACTCGCTACCTGAATTTTCTCATCCTACTTTAATCCAAACATCTCGACAGTCATGTCACTTTCATATGTTTCTAAAATGCACGGACTCTGAAAAATGCCTCACTATCTCCTGAAATAAATGCAGTTTTTATGATTGCATTTGAGACTGCCTGTTATATAACTACGCAATATTTTCCAACTGACACTGTCAAGAACTGTGTTCCCTTGCCCTTCAAATCCAAGGGCAATGTGGAACCACCCGGTTGGGCGTTGTGTAGAGGGGACTTCATCAGAGCTAAACAACTCTTGAGTTTGGGGAACCTTGAACCTTTAAAAGGACTGTGCTGGACTTGCCAAAACATTGCCTTCGAGTGAGCTAGTGTCTTTTATATCCCAGACAGAAAACAACTCTGGTCTCTGCCCCCAGAGGGGGGCGATATTCCTATCTTTTATGGCTGTTTGCTTTACAAATTCTCTGAAAGAGATAGTCCAGAACGGAAGTTAAAAGGCATGAAGAGAGGCAAGGACCTGCTCAGAACTGGCTCCCAGCACATATTCCGCTCCATAACCTCCTCGTCTGTGAGCGCTGGTTTTACATTAGCAGGGAGGCTTGTTAAGACAGCGATCAAAGGCGGAGACCAGTGAAGGGGATGCATCGTGATTCTGACAAATGTGACTAGGGCTGGTTTTGCTCCTTAGTCACCTGCTTTATTTTCCTATTTTTCAAAAAAGCATTAAAAACAAACAACCTGCTGGCGATAAATATACCACTCGTGTTTAAAATTGTATACCAATGGCGTAATGGCGCACACAAATGATCTTTTCTTGAGTTACAAAGGTGTGGCAGGAACAAGGGAAGAACATGGTAAGTAAAATGCAGAAACCTGCGGCTCCCGGCAGCCTGGTCAGAAGGTGACGTGAGCGTTTATTCTGGAAACAAAACCAAGTAGAACCGGATGGCCGCCTTAAGAGGAACAGTGACTTGAGTCAAGTGACAACAGCCAACTTGAAAAAGTATCTGCAAGAGAAAAAAACAAAAACAAAAACAAAAAACAACCCAAATCTGCAATCCGTGTTATTTACCCTTTTCTCGTAGACCTAGCTGGGGACGCTTATATTCCGAATGTAACCACGAACCCAGAGGACGTGGGAGTTTGTGGATGCAGACCACCTACATCGGCCTTCCCACGAATCCCTGATGCTGGCGTGGGTGCAGCGTTGAAAGCCATTCGTCCACTCGTGCTCCCGCTGCCACCCCGACTACCCACTCAGACACTTGGGAGGCAGTGAAATATCAATAATTCAGCGGTTGGTAGTGGGCGTGGATGGGGCAGTGTTGGCCAGAAGGCCAGTTAGTCCATTCATAGCCATGACTAGTCTCTGTCCCTGCTGCTCCTGTCATTCCGTAAGTGGACGCATTGCGTACGTGTGAGGGGTACTTGGCCGTTCTGCCGGCTTCAGTCACAGAGGTGCTCGCTGCTTCCCTGATTATCGTCAGCACCCACTGCTGATGGGACCCTCTAGGTGGTACTTGTGTGAAACACGACTATTTTCTCACTCTCGAGTTGTTCCAATCACTGGCTTTCTCAGTTCCCGAGGTGCTGCCAATCATTAGTTATTATTCATTATCCGTCTGCTGTTGATCTGTGTGACTTGGCTGGCACTTGCACATAAAGAGATGTACCGGTCAAAATTCTAGTCACTGGGAGACTACGAGCACATCTCCGATTCACAAGGCTACTGCTTATGGAAACAGAATGCCGTGCTGTCTAAGTCGGCCCTTACCAACGTGCATTGTAAACCTCTCTGTGAAGAACGGTTTTTCCTTTTCTCTTATCTGGTCATAAGTATTCAAAACAGGGTGATAGGTGTGGATCAAACAGATACGTTGAGTAGTAAGAAGCACCATCCATCTGCATATGCAGTTTGTGGTACCAAATGGATGTATTTGGCCCTCTGTGTTTATATAACACTTCTATTTTGTAATAAAATGTTGGTGCTGTGCATGCCCAAATGAGTGGCTCAGTGGATCGAATAATATCCAATACATTATTGATAATTTTGATTGCATAGTGATTTTCTGTTACATGATTAAATGTTGCATCTCTACTAGGATTTAGCAGCTGACCAAGAATTGCTTTAAGGATGAATAGTAATCGACTGAGGGTGAAATAGACTTATTCAAAACCTTGGGACACATTCTGTAATTTTCCAAACGGAACTAATAGAACTTTCTTCTGTACATTTCTCTGTCCCCAAACTATTGGAACTGGTCCCATCTAAGTTCCAAACGCCTGGCAAGCTCACATCAGTGTAGGCCTGCTCTAGAGCCCCCTGATGCTTTGGTTCCCATCTGTGATATACGAGGTCTGTCCAGAAGATTTCAAGTCGGAGACACTCGGCTGTTTCCTAACAATAGGTGTGAGCTCCAGTTAGTCATGGATGATAATAGGGGAAGCATAAGAAACCTGGCTATGTTTTATATAAAGTTCATAAGGTAATTCATACAGGTTAAACCTAAAAACAGTGCATTTTGTTTTTCCTTTTTGGGTCTTTGATTATATCTTTTCTGGACCAGGAATGCAGTTCTATCTCTAGTTTTTTTGCTTTTTTTAAATAACATTAACATTCTTCTATCGTTGTTCATCTTAAATAATCACAGCCTTGCGAGGTTTTCACAGGTGTATTTAATAAACCTTCTGCAGGACAAGGGAAGCTTCCCTTAGAGGAGCCGTAGGGGTGGGGGTCCCTACTGTGGGTCTGGGTTTGTGCAGGTCATGCTGAGAAGGAACTCGCATAGCAGAAGGCAGCTCTGGACTGTGCAAGGCAAGGAGAGAAAACAGTTCATGCTCCTGTATGTTCACGTACACTCAGAGAGCAAGGGGATCTAGGTGAAAATACAGTTTTTAGTCAGAAGAGGGCGTATTTGTTCACTTTTGTGGAACTGGTGGAGTCCTGTCTACACCTTGTCCCTAGCCTTCCCTGTGAGCAAGAGCCCAGTTGAACACAACCTTTCTTTGGTTGTTGATGGGACCTGTTTTTCCCTCATCTGTTGTAAACCTCAGTTTTGAAGTAAGGTGCTGGAAGTCTTAGAGGAAAATGATCAACTCAAGGTTCCGCAATAATAATTGGCAATGCTAGTTAGTACACAGCCTGGAGTTCTTGCTCCTACCCATAACTCTCTTTGGAATTACTCTTTGCTAATTCTATATTCACATGTCTCTGGGATTTTGCTTCCCACTTACCTGCCTATGCTAACCAATCCCTGTTGAATATGATTGAAATTTTCCAGATGCTTCAATCATTAAGGCTCTGTAATTAAAATTAAAAAAAAAATTTTCCTCTATTCCACACTGTAGTCTACTTGACTTTCCATGTTACCAGATCACAATAAATATACAAAACATTGAGTGCTAAAATGTTAGAGGCATTGATTATACAATAAATACCCCCAAAATATCTCTTCAAATCAACTAAGTACAATTGAAAAAGGTAACAACATTTTTTGGTCATAATACCCTCTATTAACATTTCATGCTCTATAATCCAGTTAAATAAAGGGTTGGCAAAATTTGAAAAAAAATTAAAAATATATGAAAGTGTTTCCTGACCACTTAGGTAAAAAGATTACCTTGTCGTGAGTATTCTGGTATTCTACAAGTGTAAGATGAGAAGGGTTCACTATAGCTGGCATATGATATAGCCACTATGGCTCTCTAATCCTAATGTACTCAAGAAACAAAGACACATGTTCCATGTTTCTACTAGGCAACTGCAACATCCTGATTAGTATAATGGTTCTGGGTGGCTGACAACTGGATTAATCGGAGCAGTCTATAATCAGAAACACACTCAAATTCTTTTTACTCTGAAGGATTTCCTGTCTCCTTGAGCAGATAAGATCAATCAAACCAGGATAAATTTAGTAGTGTTCTACCGGAAGAGCCATATCGTGATACTGAAATATGCTCTGTCTTTTCTGGTTCGCTTTTCTCAGAGAATGAAAAGTAAGGAAGTACCCTTGAAAATGCCTAAGAATCGAATCTATATTCTATTATTTTAACAGTCAGTGAAAAAATCTGGAATAATTCCTAATCCATTTCTTGTTAATACTTAAATGACAGAGACTAGCACAATAAATATATTTTCATATTATTATTATACACAGTATTAAAAGTAAAGATTTACTCAGTGCTTCCCTTGAAAGATTTTATCTTTTTTGTGTGTTTAAGATCCTCTTGAATACTATATCCGATTAACCATGAGTCCCGAGTACATTCCAGGACCCAGCACATTTGTAAGGCTGTGTCTCCGAGCACACTGTTCTCACAGATTGAGTCCCTGCCTTTTTCTCAGACGCAACCTCACGTCTGTCCATCCTCCGTGTTCCTTCTAAATAAACCCATTCCCCACACTAAAAAGTCTGCATCGTCCACCTCCTTTCAGCTTAGGGTCTAAACTTACCTAAGCTCTATACCTGGCGTGTTCTGACCTCCCACTCTCTGTCCCCACCTTACACGCAGCCGCCTTTGTTTTTGCACTTTGCAGCCCTGCTCTGCAGGCTCCTGATCACGCTCTGTCATCATCTTACGTCTTTGCTCATCACTCCTCCACCTGGAAAGCTCCTTTGCCATTTTCCCCCCACAAGCAAAATTCTACTCTCCGTGAAAGATCCAACTCTGGCATTCTTCTTTCTGAGGTGCAGTCCACGTTGCCTGTGGAGATGGCTCCCCCTGCTGTGAATGCATTCATCACGATTGCCTGGCATGTTTGGCTATGCCTATTTCTATGCTATCTGTCACATGGTATGTCTGGTTTAATAATCTATGTAATCTCCAGGGAGAGGCACGGTGCCTGCAAAAGAGGAGACACTCATACACTTATTGAAACCCACCGCTCATGTAGCATATGTTTTATACATCTTTGTCTACTTATCATTTTGCCATTATCAATATATCTAAATATATTTTTCATAATAAAGTCTATCTCTTTTTCTAAGTCAGGAATAATTTTCCCAGTGCAATGCCTGCACATTGCATGTACTCTATGACCATATGTTGTATGAACTAATGAGGAAAAGATCAGCAATGCCAGAATCACTGAAATAATGTGTACTTATATAATTGAAGGCTAAATTAACTACTTGAGGGATTCCGAGTTAGGGGAAAGACAACACTCAGGACCACTGGAGTAATTTTCATAGAGAAAAATCGGAATAGAGGTGCAGTTTGGTTTGTTTTGTTTTATGTACAGTTTTTCTATTTTATTTCTTGTTTCTTTTCTTCTCTCTGTTTTCACAATAAAAGCATGGGAGACACTCAGGAATCCAGCTGTTTGAACTCAAAAAGGAATTTAGTTCCTGTGGACCTCAGTTTATTTACCAGCGGAACGAAAGACGGGAATAGATTGTGTCTTCAGTCCCTTGCTGTGCATGTCTTCCGTCTGCCTCATCCACAGCAGTACCTCTGTCACTGCCGAGACGGACACGTTTTCTTTGGGATCCATTAGAAAAGGAGACAGGTAAAATCTGCACCAAAAAAAAGTTTGCAAAAAGTCAAGAGAGAAGCAAGAGACAAATATTTTCTAGGTTTATTTACAATGAATGCATCGATGATCAGAATCTGCACATGTTACTTCTTAACAATAAAATTCTAATCACAAATTTGAAGCACATCTTTCATTGAATCCACTAGGCTGTCTCTTTCAAAGCAATGATCATAAGCTATTTTGGTGAATGTTTTTCCTACCCAAAATAATCTACCAAAATGGCATCACAGTGAAAGACAGCGACTTTTGCCTGAATCTTGGTGTGAGTGCTAATGGGAAGGTACTCAGTCGCTTTGACCGTGTTGGCTTCCTTCATCAGGAATATTTTTAAATGGTATAACCTTTCAAAGTCTTTAGTCTGTGCCTTTTAGTTCTCTCAAAGTTCTTCAAATAAAGGCAGCATTTATCCACCTGCATGGATGGATGGATAGATGATAGGTAGGTAGGTAGGTAGGTAGGTAGGTAAGTAGATAGATAGATAGATAGATAGATAGATAGATAGATAGATAGATGGATAGATAGATAATTTAAGGGTATGGGACAAAGCTTTGCTATACTGTGTGTATTAATGATGCTGGGGACTGTCACTTAGTTGTGTCACTTAGTTGTGAAACACAGTGTCACTTAGTTGTCAGCTGACTATGATCTGGTTACAGTGCTCTCTCATACTCTGATTTACCCAACAACAACCAAACAAAAACAAAAAAAAACAAAACAAAACCCAGAGGCCTTTTATGTTATTTACTTTATTTTCAGTGTTCATGACCCCTCGGTACAGAGGGACAAAAAGGTGAAACATTTTCTGATGGTGAAATGGAAGAGGAACAGGAACTTGTCTCAAATGCCAGCACTCCTCCTAAGACGTGGGGATATCAGTGGCGTGTTCCCTGCAGTCAAGGGATTGTGCTAAATTTGGTATAACCTGGCAATGAGAAGACAGACATATGAAAAGTATAGGAAGCTGGGATCCAAGAGTCCCAGCCTTATCACACCAGGAACTTCTGTCTGCACTAAGAAGGACGCAGCCTGTCATCAACAAAAGCATCCTGGTACCATGGAGACCTGGAGCCTTTCTCAGTAGAAAGGGCCTTCTTTAGCTCCCAAACAATACAGTTCTAAAAATACAGGGATGCATTCTCCGGATTGAACGAACTATGGGAATTCTAGCTCTGGATACAAAAAATAAAAAAATAAAAATGAACTTAACTCTAAAATGGATTTGAATTTGATTCTTTTTAAAAAGTCTGTTCAATTGTTGAACAGATTTTAAGCTATTGTGTCACTGTTGATTTAAACACCAGATGTAGGAATATCATGTGCCGTGACTAAAGATGACACAGTTTGGAGGAACTGATATAAAAGTAGTGGATACAATGATAAAGAGATGCTGATTTTTTGTTCCCATTCTTTAATTTTTTAAAAAAATTTATATTTAGACAGGGGGAAGGGAGGGAGAAAGAGAAGGAGAGAAACATCAATGTGTGGGACCCAGCCCACAACTAAGGCGTGCCCTGACCGGGAATTGACCCTGTGACCCTTTGGGTCACAGACCATGCCTCAATCCACTGAGTCACACCAGACGGGTGTTCCCATACTTTCTTTCAGATTGTGTACTGACTCTGTTTAGTCTTAGCTAATTGTCTCACCTTTCTGAGCCTCTAGTTCCTCATCAGCTATGTCAGGGTTATAATTAAATTTTTGCTGCAGAGTTATAAAGATAAAGCAGAATGGAATGCAGACTATGAAATACACAGTGTTGAGGAAGTGTGAGTTGTCTTGACCGCACAGAGAAAATGCATTTTGTGGTCACTAGTTGGGATTTTCCTTCAAAGAGAGTTAGGAGTGCAAGGAAATGCACATTTTTTGAGAAGAAAGTCATGAAACTCATTTTTCCTTAGTTAGTTTTTGTTTTTTGATGACTTTACCACAGCATCCTTATCCTTCCTCTACTCTGGCTTAAAAATGTGTGAAAAAATGATGAGTCATTTGGCAAGAAATGATTATAGGATTAGAGAAAGACATATGCTTTACCCGCCAAAGAGTAATTCCAGAAGCATGAAAAATCAATATGGTCAAACTTCTTTAAAACAAAATGCATATTTTTTTGCTTACTAAATATATCGATTCATTTTTATTGATACCTCATGATTTAGGGCATTCTGTTTATTATTGAAATATTCCAGGATAGCTAAGGGATTTGGATTTTTGATGCCAAAATTGTTCCATGGATAAATATTAACATAATCTTAAGGCAGGAATTAAAATCAATCACAGAAATATATATATATATATATATATATAATATCAACAAATTATTATTATAAAATCTATAGAATTCATTTTAAATGTTATGTTAATATTCATAATTATAAGATGCACACTTAATGGATAAATGAATACAATACTATGGACAGTTTGTGGACTAGTAAAATACAAGTTAAGTTGGTGATTATTATCTGCAAGGAAATAATATTTTCTATAAAATAATTAGAAACACCTAATTTTAAATTGTACTTTATAGAAGAGCTTTCTTTTTTGTTTCAGTTTTTAAATCTAGACAAAACATCTGCCTAATTAGCGATCAGAAACTATCAATATTTTATAAAGACCATGCATGGGTTCAAAGCAATGATATGTTGATAATCATTACATTGTGTTCAGTGCAGAGACAGCTCCACGCGGCCCGGGAAATCACAAATTTGAGGGCGGACACTTCCTGAACTTGCCCTTCAGATATTCCTCACCACCTCCTCTGCTTTCCAGTCCACAGATTCTATCTTTCTGCAAAATTTATTAAAGACATGATTTTTTAGGAGTTACTTTTGTGATAAAATTCTTATAATGAAAAACAGTGCTTATTGTAATTAGTGTGCTTTATTCATTATACTTCACATATTATATATTCAAAATATAAGTTATAGTCATTAATGCAGTTTTAGATGATTATGTATTGAGTGTTACTGGACTATAACTTTTAGCTTATGAAGAAAAGGACTATGTTTTGCCTAATTTTTATATGTTCAGGTAGGGAGAGTTCCTTGGTACGTGATATTGGTGTTGTCAATTAAGTAATCATTGAAGAGAAAAAAAATGCTCTTCAAAAATTAGATCTGTCATTTTAATAATATTAATAATAAATGATAAATAATACATTAAAAGCACAATGTAAAGTACCCCATTACTTGTTTTAATTTATCTCAAGAGTTCTGCAAATGGCTATTAATGTCCACAGCAGCAGGTGAACCAGGTGAACAGGTGAACCATAGCAACAGGTGAACCAGCGCAGTGTATTGCAGATCTTTTATCATCAGCGTCCTTAGACATCAACTGATAATAGTGTTCTTGCATTTTTTCCATTCTTTAAAAATAGCCTGTAATATAAATACTCTGCACATCACAATAGTACCACTAAATGATTTAGGATATCAAAAACATGTAAACTATTAAAAACTAGTACCAACATAAGCTGGACTGGAAACAATTTTCCAACACTATCTTGTACATTTCTTGAATGGGCATCTTCATAAAATTCAAATTAGGGTCTTTATGATCCTGTGTTCTGATAATCAAAAATTACCCCAATATTTAGTGTCTTAACAAACATTTTATTTTATTTCATATTTTCTTTTTGTTTTTGTTTAGTTGTGTTTTGTTGGATGTTTGGAGAGGTCTCATTTTTTATTTTTTGTCCATGGTGGCGTCAACTGAGGTCACCTACTGATACTAAGTTAGCTGATGCACTGGTATGGCAGGTCCAAGTCGGTTCCGCTCACACCTTGGGTGCTTCGTCAGAGCGGCTCAAAGCAGTGGCTAAGAACTCTGGCTTATGTAGCATCTGCAACAAGGAAAAAAATCCAACAGAATTCTGGATGAATGACTGAACAAAAGACAGGAGTTTTAGGTTTCCACAGGTGATAAACTATGAGAAAGTAAGTGTACAGGCGGTGATAAGTTTTGTTTGTTTGTTTGTTTTGCAAGTGGGATGATAAGAGTCCATCTTCAGTAAAAGAAGAATTTGTATCCTGATTGTAGGCAGAAAAGAGAGAAGATAGAGCGAGCTTTTCTGGCATTTGCTGAACACTTTTAATACCAAAGTGGCATATTTTGGGGTGACATATTCTGGCACCCTCCATTCGTTTTTTAACCAGTCCCAATAACTTATGCATGTAGTATCTTTTTAAATAGGTCTTAACCAAGAAAACATATTAATTTTTGCTGTTTCTGCCCTGGAATTTGTTAATGGGAGGGCCTCAGGCTCAAGACTCTGCTTGGAAGGGTGCTGGAGCTCTTATCTCTGAAACTGTGCTTTCCAAGGAAGCCGTTATATTTTTACTTAGGTCATATGTTATACATCTACAGACTTCCGGCAGGAACTCATGGAGACTCTGGAAGGGCAGGCTGCACAGAAAGGAAAACGAAACCAGACGCCGGCACTACGCAGCTACTTGAACTCTAGGCTACCTGAACTACAAGCAAGGGCTGGCCTCTGCCATTAGTGGGTATGATATGCATCGTGTGGTTCGAGTTTCTGCATTTGTATATGGCTGGAAGCAAAGTCAGGCAAATAATTCAAGTCTCAGTTATTTTTGTTTTTTTTCTTGACAACACGTGAGTAGACTTGGAATACGCATACAAGGTCTCTGCCAATCATAAACCCTGCTGTGTCTTCTCCTACCAGAAGCACAGAAGGAAAACTAAGCGAGAGAGCTGTTGGGTGTTATAAATGATAATTAGCATCATCTGTACCATGAAAGTTATGTATTTTGGAGTTAAAAGGCTACTATGATCTAATAAGTGGAGGGCAACATTAGCCCTGTCTAAAGATGAGTTAGGTATGCAAATCTGGGGGGCTGCCGTGGGCTTGAACAGATGTTTGAAAATTTAGCTGAGTGTGTTTATTCATTCTAAATATGCTTACATAATGTATTGTGTGCTATTTTCTCAAGCACATCTGCATGGAAATGTATGTATGGCCCTAATTCTGCCATCTTTAATCATGAGAAAGTGCCCCTGGCTTCTGGCGGAATTATGCACATGTCAGTCCTGGCAGAGCCCAGCCTGCGGAGGAGGTCTGGCCGGCAGTGGAGCACGTGTGCCCACTGCCGCTGCGTGTTCAGTCACACAGCCGTGCTCACCGACACAGACTGGCAGGGCCCTTGTACGTCTGGAAAGTTGATTGATAGTGCTCCGAATTTGCCTGAGAAGTTTAATTATTGATTAATAAACACTTCAGTTGTTTCAGGTAATTAACACCACGTTGAGTTTTTTTGAAATCTCTGTCTAATGCTAAATTCCCCACAGTCTTTTTTCCACCGCCTACCCCCAGCCCCCCACCCCCACAAACACAGCTCCCATATGTCTCTGTTCATGTCTTCAGTAGCAGAGGAAACACCGATTCAGAGGTCAACATATGTGGATGGTTGTCTCCTTCCTATTATGGTCAGAGTGCTTATGGCAATGAAATCAAGCCATTGTCTTATTTGGATTGCTTTCTCAAATTTCAACAGGCGCTCAGGCCGGAAGGTTAAAACTTTTTAGACCTCAATATACATATTTTTGAAAGCTGCGTAATCTATTCTCTTCGATAATGATTTTAAGTGATTGTAGTCATTTTTTTAAATTTTGACAAATTCAACACTCAGTAAAAAATATTTAGTAGCTTCTCTGTACTAGACATTTTTTTCAAGGTTTGAGGGCTACACTGGTTAATGAAACTAAAAAATTATCTCATTTTAGGAAGCTTATAATTTTTTAAAGAGTAAACAAGCAGATATGTAAGCCAATTAAGGTCAATCAGATACATTCTAGAAGAAGAATGCAGATGACCTTGAAAAGCATCACCTGTAAGATTGGACTTGGACTGCAAATCAAGGTCACCTTTTGAGGCATCTTTTAGAGTAAGTGACCTTCAGGCTGTGATGTGAAGGATGAATTTAGGTTTAAACGGAATGGAGAATAGGTCCAGCACTCCTCCCAGGTAGAATGACACATGTAAAAGTTCAGAGGTGAGAAATGCTCAGAAAATTAGAGGAACTTGGGGAGCAAATGTGAATCCTGACTTTGCTGGAAAGTCCAGAAGAGCCAGCTAGGGATTAGCTGGTAGGAGCCGATAATGTATAGCTTTATGATGCTGTTCCAGAGTCTGAAGGTTAGCTGAAGGCCATGGAAATCCTCTACGAAGTTTTTAAGTAGGATTTTGGCTCGATTATATTTTCATTTTCAAAAGATACATGTGGCCGCTGTGCTGAAAATCAATTTGCGTTTTATAGGAGTGTAAGTAGGAAAACCAGTTTGAAAAATACTGCTATAATGATGATACCTTAAGCTCGTGCAGTGGAAATGTCCAAGAAAAGAAATAAATTGGTTTCAGAAAAATACTGTAGTAAAAGTGAGCAGAACACAGTGCTATAAAGAGTGGGTAGGATAAAGAATTCCGGAGGATTTATACGTTTAGCCTATACACTAGTTTAAGCAGCTTGGTAAATAGAGGCCTCATTCAGAGAGAATAAGCAAGCAGAAATGAGGAGTTACAGCTTAGCCATGGTCTCAGAACTCTGTGCTGACGTATTCAAGAAAAAATATCACAGAGAAGCTGGATATGCCGGTCTGGAGCATAGAAAGGCTGTGTAGTAGGAGGCATGAATTTTAGTCATTGACACGTAGCTGGTGATTGAAAATCACTGGAAGGGACAGAACATAGAAGAGTAATGTGCTGTTTGGGACGTAATGGTTTCCCTCCGAATTCATATGTTAAAGTCTTAACCCCCAATATGATGATATTTGGAGACGAGGCCTTGGGAGGGAGGTTAGGTGAGGTCATGGGAATAGGGTCCTCAGGATGCGGGTAGTGCCCTTATGAGACCAGAGAGCTGCTGGTGTTCTCTCTTTCCTCCACGTGAGAATGTAGCAAGGAGATAACCTTCTGCAAGCCAGAAAGGTCTTCACCAGAAACCCCTAGGCCAGTGTCTTTATCTTGGAATTCCCCACCTCCAGAACCATGAGAAAAAAAAATGTTTGTTTAAGACACACAGCGTGTAGGATTCTGTTACAGCAACGTCAGCTGACTACTGCTTGTGCTCGAAACTGATTCCTGGAACCCAAAGTAATATTCTGCTCTGCATAGGACACTTCTGGCTCCGGTGTAAATCCCATTAGCCGCATCTTCCACACTGTGCACCTACCTCTTATTCTAAGACTATCCTGTTAAACGTGTCTTTCATGTGAATTATCACATTATTCTTTAGTATGGTGAAGCTCATGCCTTTTTTAAAATACCGATATTCAGTGGTTCGCGTCCTTCTATCTGACAATTATTTTCCCACAGTGAAGCTTTGGATGAGTGTCCGTGGCGCCCTTTCCGCCATTCCCCTCGTGCGCCCTTGGCGGCAGCTCTGTGTCGGGGCATCTTTTCAGAAGTCTTTCCTCGGCTGTGTTTCAGGTGTCAGTATGAACACATTTTTTTTTTCTCCCCTGCATTTGAAATCTAAGTTCTCAGAAGGCAAAAAATGGAAGAGAAGAAAAGAGTTTGGAATTAAAAGTATTTAAATAATACTGCAGGTTTAAGGCAACTTTATAGGGTTTTAAAGATACAGATTATCTATTGATTTATTAATGTGTGCATCTATTTCCCAATATTAGTCTCTCTAGCCAATTCAGCATCTGTGTTATAATATAAATATGTATGTTCTAAACAGTGAAGTGTAGAGAGATGCTATAAAGCATTTTAAAAAGTTCATGGGCTTAAAGAGACCCTTGGTATCACTTGCAGGGGAGTCCAATCAGCTGGCATCTCCGGGCACACTGGAAGAAGAAGAGTTGCCTTGGGCCACACATTAAATACACAAACACTAATGAAAACTGAAGAGCAAACACAGAAGGTCTTAAGTGAATTTACGATTTTGTGTTGGGCCGCCATAGTCATCCTGGGCCGCTTGTAGCCCACAGGCCTCGGGTCGGACAGCTCTGCATCTGGAACTGATTCCGAAGTGCTGGAGGTGGGGTTCCTCACACACCCGAAATGCAGGGCTCTGGATGCCACTCCCCGGAGATGCTGAGGGTGGGACAAAAACTTCTGGCCCTCTGGTCACAAGGTGGGTTCCCCTGGCAACAAGTCCTTATCCTTAAGTGCAGTCCTAAAGCCTCCTAATTAACATAACAAAAGATACTATTGCTGCTCTTATTCCTTTGGAAATTCCAAGGGTTAGGAGCTCTGCACCAGTAAAGCAGATGAAGACCACATACTATTTATTTCTTGTGTTAAATCACCGTTCCACAGCATCCTACTGTGTTCGTAGGGTTAGAAAGACTTGTTTAATAAGCCTTTTAAAATAAGGAGGAACAGATGGTTATATCATAATCAATATCAGCACATCTCTGAAATGCTTAAGTACATTAAATTGAGAATGATGTCTAATATTATTGCTATTGCAAACAATTAAATAAAAAATATTTCTAACAACAGTGGTATATTATATTGAATTTTAACTAAACAGCAAGTATGCTACTTAGTTATTTTATGAGACTAATTCTATCCCAAATGGACATGTTAGGAAGCCTAGGACACGTCCACTATCCTGGTTATGAAGTTGTCCTGGCAAAATATTACTGTTTTCAAAGCATGGGCGTGGTTAAGTGATAGTAATGAAGAATACCTGTATCTACTTGTAATATAGAACATACAATCTGGATATATCTGTTGCTTATCGAACACTTAATTAACATAGGCATGTCCGGTGTGTATCTCCTCTGTGGCTTCTCTCTGTCCACTGTAGACTAGAGCAGATTAGGCCAAAATGACCACAATCTAATGATTACCCCCAGGTTCCTTATTTCCCACAGATGCGATGGAGCTGAGCAGTGGTGAGTGGCAAGTTGAGGAATTGAAAATTACAACAGGGTATAAAGTCAAAAGATAGTGCTGAGTCACATAGACACAATCCAATTTATTCCTGTTCTTTTTGTGTGTGAAAAGTTCATGAAAAATGATTTAAATTAGTCTGCTGCCCTTGGCAGCTACAAAGCTCCCTGTTGCTCAAATAAGGGTTATTTATTTTAATTTCACTTTTCCTCAGCTATTTTATGGAGCAACTATATTCTCCCTTTGCTGTCAATATTTTTTGAAAAAACTGTTATTATTCAAGAAGAATTTTAGACAATTTTAGGGTTTAGTTTAAAAGGAACACAGTATGCCTTTGAAACAGAAAAGAACAAACATGTGTTGATTTGAGGGGGGAGAAATAGAACAGGATATAAAAAACATGTTGAAAAGGGCCCTGTTTGGTGTGGCCAAGTGGATTGAATGCTGGCCTGTGAACCAAAGGTTCACCAGTTCGAGTCCCAGTCAGGGCACATGCCTGGTTTGCATGCAGACCGGGTCCCCAGGAGGGGGCACTTGAGAGGCAACCACACATTGATGTTTCCCTCTTTTTCTCCTTTCCTTCCCCTCTATAAAAATAAAATAAGTAACATTTTTAAAAAATACTGAAAAGCTACTGTATGAAAGATTATAACATAAAACGATATTAAACAAGAAGAAAGCACAACATACATTATTCATTTATATCTGTGTTCTCGGTATAACACAGTAAAATACAGTTCGCATGTTCAAGACTAAATGTGCTTCTCCAAATGGTAAAACTTCTAAAATCTAGTATCTTCTCAAAACATCCCTTTTCCCTCATTTCCTACTTTTCACCTTTTTAAAAGTAAAGTTTTTTAAAAATAAAATCCATTGTTACATGTTTTGAATTTGTTAAGTGTGCTCTGACTGCAGGTGGCATTGTTGGGGTAGATTAACTCTTTGGCTGATCCCTGATGAAATATTTGGCATACTAGCTCAAAGTGCATGCTGGGAAATTTTGCTCTGGTCCCTTTCCGAATTCATCTTTGGTAGCTACACCCTGGCTCTCCAGAACAGGTTTTTAGCAGCACCAGAACATTGTTGCTTTTCCTTCCAAAGTACTAGAGCACAGTGGTGTCCCGTGGGTCATTGGTTCCCTGGGTTTGGATTTTATCAACTTTAAATAGGAGTCTTGTGACGCATAAACTATTCAACTTTTTATTGTTGTAATCAAAGATCATTAGCACTTAACAACTTCATTTTTAAAAGAAATGTATTTTTGACCTTCAAATACTTAAATAAAAGAAAAAATGAGAATTAGAATTGTTAAAGTTAAAAGATTTTTGAATACACACTAACATTTAGGAAAGATAAATTTATAAACTTCCAGGTAAGGATGGTTCTTTAAACTGAATGGCACTTGACCTTGTGTGGGAGCTAGGACTGCCAGATAAATATGGAATGACAGTTAAATTTGAATTTCTGTTTGATATTTAGGACATATTTAATACCAAAAAAAATGTTTACCTGAAATTTAAAATTAGCTGGGCATCCTCCTCTATTTTTATTTGATAAATGCAGCAACTGTAACTGGAGTGTGAGTTAGTCACGTACCTTTCAGCCTTTATTTGCAGTTACGCATGTGAAAGCCATGGTCATAGGACACAGAGCAGAACCAGACATGCCAGTTGTCAAGACACTTGTGAAATGACTGACACTTTTCTTAAAATAGTACCTTGTTTACCCAAACCTCTCTCTATACATATTTTAACATTTTTCATATATAAATATATGACCAGTTACAAAGCAATCACATAACTATATTTAAAAGGTATTTTTAAAAAGTATAGACAATTGTGAATTGAATTATGAGAACTAACAATAAAGGATGACTTGCAATGGCAGAATTAAAACAATCTGCTACTGAATTATAGAACCAGACAAAGAATCCAAAAATAGATCCACATATTCAGTATAACTCTGGCATGAAGCTGGAATTTTCAGTAAGTTGAGAAATGCTGATTTGATTGATGATTTAACATCAGTGAAATATCTAAAGTTCATGTGAAGAAGCGAAGGACCCAGAATAGCCAACAGGATGTTGAAGAACAAAGTTGGAGGGCTGAGGCGGCCCAGCTTCAGAAACCCCTGCACAGCTATTGTATTGAAGGTAATCGAGGCCGCGCGTTGCTGGTGAAAGAACGGACGGACAGATGCATGGACCAGCGTAGAGAGCCCAGAAATGGACTCCCACACAGTCAAGGGATCTTGGACAAGGAGCAAAGACAGTACAGCGAAGCCAAGATGGTCTTGTCAACACACGGTGCGAGAGCAACTGGACATTCACGTCTAAAAGTGAATCTAGACATGGACATTACAACCTTCATAAAAACAAATGAAATGTGGATCAAAGACCTAAAGGTGAGTCACAAAAATGTAGAAGTCAGAAGAAAGCGTAAGGGAAAGCCGAGATAATGTCCCGAGGACTCCAGTGCCTCCTTAGATACACCAAAGGTGCTCCCTGATAGAAATCGGAAAGCTGTCCTTCATGAAAATTAAAAACATTTTTTGTCTGCAAGAGACAATGTCAAGAATGATAAAATAATTTACAGACTAGGGAAAAATATTTGCAAAAGATACATCTAATAGCCCTGGCTGGTGTGGCTCAGTGGATTGAGTGCTGGCCTGTGAACCAAAAAGTCATGAGTTTGGTTTGCAGTCAGGGCACATGCCTGGGTTGCGGGCCAGGTCCCCAGCGGGGGCTCTTGAGAGGCAACCACACATTGATGTTCCTTTCCCTCTCTTTCTCCTTCCCTTCCCCTCTATCTATTAAATAAGTAAGTAAATGATTAAGTAAATATTAATAAAAATATATCTGATAAAGGAACTGCAACCAAAATAAAAATAACTCTTGGTACAGCCACTTTGGAAGATAGTTTGGTGGTTTCTTACAAAATTGAACATGTGCTTACTTGGAAATATCTAAGAAATTTGGGATCTTAGATGGAGTTTAGATGTTTAACTTTTATGTTATAAATGCAGCAGTTGAGGAAATTGGTTATTTGTTTTTAGACAGAGGGGAAGAGAGGGAGAGAAACATCAATGTGTGGTTGCCTCTCTAGTGCCCACCACTGGGGACCCAGGACACCACCCAGGCATGTGCCCTGACTGGGAGTTGAACCAGTCCATTAAGCCACACCAGCCAGGGTGAAAATTGGTAATATTTGAATCATGGAGATAGGAAGCCAGAGAATGGGGATTGCAGCTTCCAGATTTTGGCGACATGCTATTTGGAAAAGGCACTACAATTACACAAAAGTGTTACTTACCAGCAATGAGAGGTCCTTACAAGATGGCAGAGTTTGACTCAAAATAATATAAAAATATTAATAAAGGGATGAGAGTATTGAACTCTCTGTTTACTATTAGTATCTCACACAGAATGTGAGTGCTTGTCTCTTGGGAATGTTCTTAGATTGGAAGAGATAAGAGATCCTTAACGTCCTATCCCCCTAAGTGGATATGAAATAAAAAATACCTTCTCTTGCCACCAACTGCATGTTCCTAAGTTATTAATTCACCACACTCGGGTGTTTGGCTGTCAGTGTATGTGGAAAATATGCCAAATTATTTTCAATAATATTCAGCTACAATGGGATTTACTACGTGTTAATATGATTTTTATTTTTATCAAATGGCTCACATTTAATAAACAACATTGAAGTATCTTGGCTTGATTCTTAGTGAGTCAACAGACTATTTTTTTCAGAAAGCCGCCCAAGAGTATGGTAATTATCACCCAAATATAATTATTGTCACAGTTCTTTGCCAAAGTGCTGCCATTAAAGAAGGTCACGCATTCTAGACTCAGCTATCTGAAGAAACCTGCTTTTTAGTTTTCTGTACTCAGCACTAGTTAACAATTTTAGTCAAATAAAAATATTATCTGCAGGGCATGCTACACTTTTTTCTCCACTTAACGATGTGCAAATATTAGAAGCTAGTTTCTATTTTTTTGCAATTATTAACTTTTTCTTGAATGAGAGGGATGATTACAGGTAAATTCTCTAACACTTGTCAATCAGAAATTTAAGAATGCCCGAAGCAATTTGAAACTACTTGAGCTGCTTTGGGCTATTTTAGAAAATAATTTGATAGATTTTCTTGTGCATTCCAGAGGGGTATGACCCCTTTCCTTAATGGCTGTGGCTGCAGCTTGATCCCTACGTGAGCACGTACCGTGGCATGACGTTTGGTACGAAGCATGGAAGGATACATGAAGAAATGGATAACTACTGATCGTAAGCATTCTGATTTTCTCTTAATTATCAGAGTTGGCTGTAAATGGATATAGGTTTAAAAAGTTATTGCCTCCATGACTTTCAGGATGCTCATCATTATATTACTTCCTAAGCATCTTGTTCTGCACTTAGTGTTTCTTCCTTCAAATCGGGACTTAGTTGCCTGAAAAAAGAAGGCTTCAGACATTTTTATCAGCATGTACTTTGGCAGGATGGACTGCTGTGACAGGTAGAAAAGATATCCCCTAAATACTCATTCTCTTTGCACAATTGGTTTATCACCTTGACAGACAATTCTACCCAAAAGGCAAGGAAACTATTTTTGGATGGGACGAGCTATTTTTTTTTGACAACACACACCATTATTATCATTCCAACACTGGTTGGAAACATAGACACAAACCTATTGTATACTTTTGCCTTGTTTGGCAGAATCAGAATAATTGCTGTTATAAGGCAGCCTACACGCCTAGTCTATTCCATCATTAGGATCCTTACAACACACAGGAAGCATTCACCTGAATGATAATTTTCCTATTGTACGTTAAAATTCTAATACATTTTTCAAATACAAAATTCCAAACAACAACAACAACAACAAAAAAAAAAACCATGGAGTAAACAACCAGGCCATACAACTTACCCACAAAGCACAAATACTTTTTATGTGTGTGGATTAACAAAGTAATTAGCCTCCCCAGGTCTCAGTTTCCACATCTATAAAATGGGGATTGCCCTGGCTGGCATAGCTCAGTGGATTGAGCACGGGCTGTGAACCAAAGCATTGAAGGTCCGATTCCCAGTCAGGGCACATGCCTGGGTTGCAGGCCACGGCCCCCAGCAACCACACATTGATGTTTCTCTCTCCCTCTCTTTCTCCCTCCCTTCCCTCTCTAAAAATAAATAAATAAAATCTTTTTAAAAAATGGGGATAGTGGTAATACATTCTGATTTCAGGCACCGAAAGGAGCAGGTAAGTGCTGTGTGTTTAAGCGCTGCAAACTCAGCCCATCTCCATGAATGCAACTCCCTTTGTGATTATTGTTATGTTACTCTATATGACATCTCTTCCATCATAAATCCGAGACACAATTCTGAGCCATTCGCATTGGGGCAAGTTATTGGGCATAATAGTTAGTAACGGGGGTTAGAAAATTCGGGAAACCCAAGAGGACAAGGTACTGTACCTAACACTAACATGATTAAAGAAAAGAGAGTAAATGAGAGAACTACCTTAAGGAGAATGAAGGGACAAGTGGTATGTGAGTGTGAGTGTGAATGTGTGTAAGTATGTGTGTGTGAGAGATTTGTAGCTAAATGTACACCAGGAGTAAGACTTGGGGCAATTGTCACCAGCATGTGTGAGAGGATTTGGGAACACCAAACCAAGGAGCTTGGGAACCAAGGATTTGGGAACACCAACTGAGTTGTAAAGGTGTAAGGTTGGACCCAGTAAAATTCCAGCACTTTTTTCACCACCGATATTTTTTGCTTTAACTTTGATTGTTCAATAGTGTATTAAAATAAACATTATGTATATTCATTACTGAGATTTTTAGTGCCTGCCTACACTTTGTACCTGAGGTCCACACACAGCCCCGCCCCACTCTGCCCTGACTTGGCAGCAGAGAGGGGGAAAGGGGCCTTTAGAAGTTTGTTTATCATTTTCATTTTTACTTTATTTTATTGTATTATTTTCCATGACCATTCATCAAGAAATTAAATCTCTGCTTAGCATTTTCTCCATAGACTTAAAGAAAAGAAAAGCAATTTGTTCCAAGTATGTTTTGGGAGTCAGGCTACCATTTCTCTGAACGTAGTCATTGGACAGCTTTATCGTCGTCGCTGCCGTTTGGTGTTGTGTTTTATTTGCAAGTAGTTGGAGGAGACCCGCCAAACATGTCAGCTCAGACATCAGACAAAACCCACATGTCCTTACTTTCAAGTTATATAATATCTATTGGTAAATAAAAGCTAATTGTGCCTTTCTTCAAAAGAAATAAAAAAGGAAAGAAGGAAGGAGGGGAGGGACGGAGGGAGGGAGGCAAGCCATTGAGTTCTGAAAAAGATTAAAGAGCTTGTTTGTGGTCACAGAGTGGAAACGATCAGCCCCGCCTTGTATTCCAAAGCCTCATGGCTCCGAAGACGAGCGTTTTCCCTTTACAGCATTGTGCACAGTTGCGTCTTCTCTCCTACACCGAAATGAGAAGGTCCCTTTTCATTCATTAGCTAATGTTACCTTCTGCAACAGGTGAACTGGGGGATCATTTCCTTCTTCTTGAAATCCTCATTTCCATAACTGACTTATTGTTCTTTCTGGAATTTCTTTCTTCTCTCTACCCTTGACCTTTGTTTATTACTTGTTTTTACTGTAACCCAGGATTCCCTTGCAGGCTGTTTCCTCTTTCTCTTTATGTACACATGCTATGTACTTGGTCAGGCACGTAGTGCGTCCTCCTGTGCCTACGGCACTGCCGTCACTACTTCTGCACACTTCCGTCTCCCAGGTTCCTCCAGCGCACTAAAGTTCTCCAACTCACTTTCCCAAACATCTGAAATGCAAACCTCCAGCTGAGTTACTCCCTGCCTTCCTTCTGTCGTTTCATTCCGTCCATCGAGAACAGATATTAGCCCACAACCACATGTTTGAACTTGGGCATTACCACCCTGTGTCTTTCATCCTAGCCATTTTTGTAGTGATTTTATTTCTTTGTAGCCTTAACACAAGTGCTTTTTTTGAAAGGCTTGGGTAACCTCTCCAAAGACCAAAGGGAGTATTTCCCAAATATAACATTTGACCAGTATCATCGCAGCTAAATGAAGGATACTTTTTTTTTTTATAAGGTTCTTGGCAAACAAAGCTGAAGCCCAGACCATGACCTAAATAGAAGGCTCTGTGGCACAATGGGAATACTCCGCACCTAGAGGGAGCAGAAGTGTCGACTGGGGTTGCCCGGGCTGCCCGTTGCTGGGACACAGTGCACATCTTGTTTCTGACTTTGCTCTCACTGCAGGACTCCTGTCTAGCACCAACATGCATCCAAGAAAGGGAAACACAGTGCTAGCATCCCATGGTGGAATGATAGAGAGAACTGGGGTCTTTGACTTCATTACTCTCATTACTTTCTTTGTTGAGGGCAGTTGTTTTTCTTTATTTTATTATAAAGATTTTAGTTACTTATCTTTAGACAGAGAGGAAGGGAGGGAGAAACAGAGGGATAGAAACATCAACGTGTGGTTGCCTCTCACACCCCCACTCCTACGGACCTGGCCTGCAACCCGGACACGTGCCCTGACTAGGGATCGAACTGGCGACACTTTGATTCACAGGCTGGCACTCAGTCCTCTGAGCCGCCCCAGCCAGGGCATTGCAGGTTTTGTAGACCCTGAAAACTGCTCCTTGAAAACATCCCTAAGGCCCTCACACTTAGCACATACACAATCTCTGGAGATCAAGCATGTGCACTGAAACCTACAGCTGACTTGACTATAAATTAACTGGGATGGCGAGCTATGTTTTCAGTCTTGGCTGGTATATCAAGAGGGTATGGGAAGTATCTGGAAGTAATATTAGCAAGAAATAAATTGTTAGCCGAAGGGAAAATGAAGATTATTTTTATGACTTACTCCATAACATCTCTCTAGTCTGAGAATCTGGACTCTTCTCTGGTCTTTAGGGCTCATTCCTTGGCGCAGAGCAGGAGGTAATATGCCAATTCAGTAGACGTCTTAGTTTTACCACAAATACACAGTACACACACGAATAGATCCTCTGACATATCCTGGTGCTGCTGAGAAAAAAGACTTTGGTCCAGAACATACACCTCTCTCTCTCTCTCTCTCCCCTCTTTGATTGGAAAGGAAGTGGCTAATGGAGCCTGCCCGCCAGCTCACCAGCTACTTCTCAGCATCCCCTATGAATAAAGCTTAGATTCCAGCTATGCTTCCCAAGCTGACACTGACAAATATTCTATCACAAAAAAATTATAGAATATTTGTCAGTATCCTCCATTAGAGCACGTGTGTCGTGGGATTGTGCTTAATTAACCTTGATATTTCTAAAGTCCATTTCAATTCTAAAAAAAAAAGAAATGGCATTTAACAATGGTTGCTAATCCAATGTTGGAAATTAAACAGGCATGGACTTATTTTCACACAAAATTCTGACTTTTCCTTTATTTGTAAATGAATAGTTATAACCCAAATGAATAAGGATTAAAAAAAAATAAATGAAGGGGTTAATCCCGGATAAAATACTTAAATGTTGAGGAAAGTTAAATAGTGGGTTTGTTTGCTAGAGTTGCCAAAACAAAATGCCACAGGTTGGCTTGAACAACAAAAGTTTATTTTCTTACAGTTCTGGACGCTGGAAATCCCAGACCCAAGTGTGGGCAGCTCTGCTTTTCGGGGGACCTCTGTGTGTGTCTTGTGGGTGGCACCTTGGTGCGTCCTCACGTGGCCGTTTCCCTGTGTGTGTGGTGGTGGGGGAGGGAGAGACATGGGGTGTTCCTTCCTCTTCTTACAAGGACACCAGTCTTACTGAATTGGGTCCCACTCCTGGGACCTCATTTAAACTTAATTACCTCTTTTTTTAATAATAGGGGAAAATTTTTATTACACAAGTGACAGTTAACTCACCTAAATGTTGCTTTATTGCACTGTCGATATTTAGCAGAATTATATGTTTTAGATTTTTAGCTTTTTTATTAGCGCCACCAAAGAAATTCCTGTAGTAATTAGAGGCTCTAGCATAACAGCAAGGTGGATATTGGGTTGGTAAATGTATTCGAAGATCTGGAACACAAAAATGTGGCAAATACTACAGAAAGATACTTCTTTTTTTTTTGAAAATTAAACTAACAGTTTATTTTTCTTACATGGCAAAAGTCTAGAAACAGGTGGCTGCAGATAAGTGTGACTATAAAAAAAATTCAGAATGTCAAAAGAGCACGAAGGCTGTTTCCAAATGCATCCTGGATTAGGGTGTTAGTTTACGAATTTCAGGAGAACATAATTAGTCCACAAGAAACAGAATGAGATATTGCTCTTACTTAGTTTCAAGAATATTTCATTAATTTTTTCATAATTAGATCATTCGGAAATGAAATGCTTTTTACCTCTATGTTTTAAAATATTCTTTTTAAATTTGCATCTAAACACATTGTATACCTGCTACAGGTTTTTCAGTCATATCATAACAAATCATATTTAAGACACAAGGCATTTATGATGTCCTATGCTGAATGTAATTTCACAATGTCAATATTCAGTACAGGAGCTGGAAACAAAGGATATGACACTTTAAATCCAATGTATTCTTTTGTTAAAAATACTTTATTTAACTTTTCATAACATATGCTCTTGCCAACGAGGTAAATAGCTTTGTCATTTCCATGTCTGAGAGTCCCGTGTGTAAAGAAAGTTTGCTTAGGCATCCCCAAAAGTGACTCATGCTATTATTTTATGATGTCAATGACATATGATATGTTAAACTGCACAACACTCAAAACAAGTTTATCTTGACATTTATGACTAATGACATTTACAAAGAATAAAGAAAATGAAATGGCTTATTGTATTGTTTTCTCGGATTTCCAAAACATTACTAGAGGCTGCTGAATCAATACGTAAGTGGAAACAGACATTTAGATGTTGCAAAGCTAAGTGAATTTCATAGGCTTTAACTTCCAAAACAATGACTGCATCCCAGAATGTATACAAACACGAAAGTGATGGCTTTGGTTTAACATACAAGCAGCAAATGGACAAATGGAAGACCCCAGAAAAAGGCTTTAATGTGTGATAATCTTCAACATATGTTCAGTAGCAGCATCTGACTTGAGTGCCACCCAAACACAGCGTATCTAGGCATTGGTTTGACAAGTTTTGTATTATCGTGTTTCTTATTCCCTTAGAAGAATGACAATTTTCTTTAAAACTAAATAAGAGTGTGCTTGGGTGAGCCAATGTGTAAAAAAATGCAGACAACTGATTGTCTCAGCAGCTATGTATTCTCTTGATGTTAAACAGATCACTTTGGAAATAACGAACTCTTCTGTGGAACCACAAACTAAACAGAACCTTAAAACCACATGAAATCTATATTTAAAATAAGTAAATCTATAATTAATAGAATCCTAAGTCAGTACAACCATAAGTTGGCATACTCCATGGAATCATGTTCCCCAAATAGAAGGAAAATGGATGTATTTGCTACTGTCCTAGTCAATGTTACACATACTTTTTTTTTCTATAATCATAGCAACCCTTTGATGTGGAATGTAATATTCTTATTTAATGATAAGACATTAGGGTAAACATGTTTCTTAAATATTGCCTACATGTGAAAAGGTGAATTGAGGTTCAAACTTAGGCCTTTAAACTGTAATGGCAGAGTATCTTATATTAATTTTAACATTTTTGTTCCTGATTTATGATGGACTGATTAAGTCCACAGTAATATTGCATCACCCAAGACTTACCATCAGGCCCCATGTCTGCACCAAAGGATCTGCCTGACTCTCTGGGCAAGCACCAACTTCCTGATCAACCGATTGCTGCCTGCACCCAGTGAGGGCGGACATCAGACTCCACGGGAGAGAGAAAACGCACGTGTCCGAAACGGACAACATAAGATCGCAAAGAAACAAATGCTTATTTCTATTGCCTTCCTTGGCTAAATAGTTTAGTCAAAGTGAAATGCTGTTTTCTGCGCAGTGTCCCGTATTAGAAATGATTAAAAAGTCTAGTCAGCCTGGCTGGCGTAGCTCAGTGGATTGAGCGTGGTCTGCGAACCAAAGCATCTCAGGTTCGATTCCCAGTTAGGGCATGTGCCTGGGTTGCAGGCCACGGGCCCCAGCAACTGCACATTGATGTTTCTCTCTCTCCCTCTCTCTCTCCCTGCCCTCTCTAAAATAAACAAATAAATAAATAAATAAATAAGTAAATAAAAATCTTAAAAAAAAAGTCTAGTCAGTATAAGTATCACTTCCTGTCCTAATTTTTTTTGCTTCCAAATGTCCATACCTCTCTTTTGCTCCATTACGTCTTTGTACTTAAAAAAGTATATTCACCGGTAATAATAGCTATTTTTTTAAATTTTTTTGTGTTGTTGTTCAAGTGAAGTTGTCTCCATTTCCCCTCATTATGCCCCCCATAGTAGCTATTTTTTAATCATCTAGTTCATTCTCTCAAGTTCAGAAAACATAAGCTTTCTATTAAATTTGAGTCTTTAATTCAGGAATATTATGTTTTTATCTTACTGATGCAAGAGTATTATGAAATCAATCATTAAATTATTAGTCTAGAGAACTATTTTAGAAAAATACTTCAAAATTTCCTTTTTATTTTATATTTTATCAAAAGATAGAGTTGTGTTGGGAACTGCCCTGCCTGGTATCAGAAGCTGTAACCCCCGGCTAGGCTAAGGCTGAGGGAACGACCTTGGAACCCTAAGCCAGCAAGGAGACAAAAGCTTATCTCCCTGGCAGGAGTGCTGCTTCTGTTCCTTTTACTTCACCCTGCCTGGTCCCCAGTGCTTGGTCGGTTAGCTAATGACGGGTAAGATTCCCCAAGGGGGGAACAACCTAAGACAGGCACGATCACATGGGAGGCCCCCCAAGAAAGGACTTTGGGGGCTACAGCAAAAAGGGGATGATGGACCCTCACCCCTCGGCTTTAACAAAGCCTGAGTGCTCATGGTCTGTGACAAAATCTTTTTATCTCTTGGTTGCCTTAGTTCCCTTGCTCCACCTAAGCCTGAAACAATGACAGGGTGGTGCCGCCCTGTACTAGAAAGGGCGGGTTCCCTGGGTGATCAGGCCTAAGAAAGAATATGTAAAATGCTGTGAAACCTACTTTGTTTAGAATGCTCTCGGTTGAATGAGAAGGATCCAAGGAGGAAGTAAGTTTGTTCCTCAAAGTTTTACAGCTCTCTGACCCTGACTCAAAGTAGGCTCTCAGAGTTCCTTATTATTTGATCCTTACTTCCCTGCAATGAGTAATGAGCTTTACCTGAATTCTTGTCCAAAGAACCCAATAAAAGGCCTGCTGGGGCAGAAGAACCCACACCCTCCCCCAGAGAGGGTGGCCAGAGTGCCCTCCCCTAAGGAGGTTGGCCAAGGCACTTTCCACTTGGAGAGTGGCCCCTCCGTCCCTGCTTCTCCACAGAAAATTGCCTGTTTCTGTGTATGTTCATTTCTCATGTGTCGATGAGCCATCCGCAGCGTTCCACGGTCACTGCCGGTCGGTGATCACACATCAGAGTTGGTCCCTGACACTGTTGAATTGTGAATGAACAATAAGCTTCCTGAGAAATTAAAATCCTTATTCAATCTGTGGTGTAGATTTCACATGTTATAGATTGAAGAAATCACTGCCTTCTGTGTTATTTCATTCTATAAGAAATGTTGATTCTTACTTAATTTAAAGTTGGTAAATACCATCTGAACAGGCATGAAGACTTGCACTTTAATTTTGTTTGGAGAATTCAGTAGAATAATGCCACTGGTTGGACGCTGCAAACATGGCTTATGAATCTGGGGAAGGTGACATGCTGGGCAAGTCATTCAGACAAGCAGAGGACAAGGCCGCCTTTGAGGAGACTGACTTTTGTGAACTGAACCTGAATGGCCCCTATGTTCCCAAGCTGCTGATTTGGAAACATAAAGGGTTTAGATCACAAAAATGGCATTTTGAAACAGATTTCCCTTTATACTGTCTGGTCATAGCCTTGGGATATGAATCATTTTCCAGGGAACATTCCCAGATGAGGGAAGTGTTCCTCCGAAGAGAGAAAACAGCACATACAAGGAATGGGGAGATAGGGAAGAGTGCATGGAAGGGGACATGATGAATAGTGAATTTTGATAACCATATGCTAGTTTGAGGAGAATGTTGGACAGAAATTGATGACTGAGCAATGAGGCAGCCAAAACAAGAAACAGTCCCAAGTGGGGGGTGTGCTGGTAGAGGCTGTCCCCATGGTTCCCTCGGAGGACAGCCTGTGCCGCTTCTCTGTCCTCAGCTGTCCTCACTGTTGTTCTCTGCATCGGTGCCCAGCCTCCGGTTTCAGGACGGGCGGAGGGGTAGGAGGCAGTGGGAAAATGCAGTCACAGTGGTAAGAGGCGAGTCCCACAGGGAATACATTGGGAAACGAGAACACTGTTTGGTAGGTGATCCACATTTATCTACTGGCTGGTTGATAGATGAACTCAGAACGCACGTGTTTTATTTTCAGTTTTTATGACAACTAATAAGTGCGTAAACTGCAACAACTTCATCCACCTCAGTTTTGTCATTTGCCAGTAGTGTTAAACTTGAGGTGCAGGTAGTGAAATATTTGATAAAGTTTTACGTAACTGTGCGGGTTGACATTGACTTGGAGTGTGATCTGTATTATGGAAAACAGTGTAAATTCCAATAAAAAATAGCAAGGGCTGTATAAAATGATGAACTATGGGTAAAGAGGCATCTTTCTTGTTTCTTTTACTTAAATGTTGCTACAAGAAAAACAGAGATGAAATCTAAAGTATACACTTAAAACAGTAACTTTTTAAATTTTTGATTATATTTTATTGTTTATGCTATTACAGTTGTCCCTACTTTTTCCCACTTGGCCCATCTCCAGCTAGCCCCCAAGATAGTAAATGTTAATCAGAAATGATTTGCAACCCCACAGAGGCCAGGGAGGTGGACTTGGAATAAAGAAAACAGAGGAAGGAATGATCCCAGAAAGAATAATCCTAATGCCATCTATTTTCCCAACTTAAGGTTTGATCAAAAAGTGTAGAGACTTGTGAATGGGTTGGGATAAGAATCTCATAAATATTATAGTGTAAACCTAGATATGTAAAAGTGAACACCACTGACTAAAATTTCCTAAAAATAAAGAGTTTTATTTTTTGTATGTGCTCCCTACACTTTGATTTACTGAGTGTGACAAGTATTTAGGGTATATCTAGTCTGGATATATTTTGAACATAATACATCTCATAAAAATGTTCTATTTAGAAACACTGGTCTATTTATAATGGTGTCAGCACCAACTACATGTTTCTTAGTTGTTCTCTGTGAAATAGTATTCAAATTCTTCAAGACAATAGGTGTGGGAAACACTTGATACATAAAAATAAGCCAAATATCATAAAAACAGAAGGGCTTTCCTCAGAAGCTCAGTTAGAGGCCTCTTAAGATTGTCAAAGGCAAGAACCACTGTCACATACTGTCCTGCTGTCAGCCCCCACAATGACAAGTTGTATTCATCCCTTTCTATATCCAGTTTCTGCTCTGAATAAGAGACCGGAAGTCATCATTATCCTGAGGATGCATTCAAGTAGGTGGACTCCCAGTTACTTCCATTAAAATGTCTTTTGATGTAGTCTGGCTTTGACATTGGGAAATATTTGGGCCCCTTCTGCTACGAAGATTCTTTTACTCTGAGTATGTTTTAGTGTGCGTCATTTTTGAGTCACTCCTATCTCAGTTAAAAAGCCAGATGATCTTTGGTCTCCTGGGCAAAATGATATCTGTGAAACCTATAAAATTAGCTACATATTATTCAAGGTTAGATTTTATTTTTATTTTCTCCACTTTTATTGTATCCCCTGAGTGTTGTTGTTGTAATACTTTTATTCTGTGGCTGCATATACCGCATATTCTGTCTAAAATACCTAGAGAAGTATACACACGTACAAAGACACACACATGCACACGTATAGTCAAGGTTTATTGAATGTCCACTTGAGTGAAAATATCTGCTAAGTGATATTCCACCTCCAGCTGGCAGGTGAAGTGACTGAGCTTCGGTGACGTGAGTGGCTAGGGGTCAGATGTCTAGCAAAGGTCAAGCATGGGTTTGAACAGGCTGCATAACTTCAAGTGAGTGCCTTGCACTGATTTGCAGGTCTGAAGCTCTCAGTTTCTATCATTCTACATATAGGCATTCATATTATTCGGAAGGATCAGAAATCTGTAAGTTAGATGAAATTTAACTTTTTTGTCCTGTTGTTTTTCCTTAATCTTTTGAAAATGTGCTTTGGAGCTTGTGGTTGGTTCTATGTGCTGTATACATGAATGTGATCAACAGTGGACAACCCATTGGTATGTGCCTGGTTGGGAGCTATGTATTGCATGTGAGCGCTCCAAATTTGTAGTTAAACTTGACTGAGATTTTGCTCCAATCAGGTTCAGAAGCCTTAGCCCCTCATTTCCCTTATCAGATCCCTCTGTTGCCTGCTTGTGCTTGGAAAAGACAAACTGGTCAGAAGAGGATCTTGACTTCACAGAACTCAAATCTAGTAGGATTGAAAAGACAAGGGTGGAGGTAGGTGAGGAATTGAACAAACAAACAAGCAAACAGAACACGATAGAATAGTATAGTACATGTCCTGGGGGAAAGGGAGTCCCAGTGCACCCCCTCGTCCATCACGCCCTTGCCCTGGGTATCTTAACCAGAAATCTTTGACATCATGCTCTATTCCTGTATAGATCTCCTGACATGTGCTGTTCCTGGTGCAGAAACTAAAGCAGAAGCTGCCCAGGAGGTAATTTTTTTTTTTTTGCTGAAATTTCTAAACATTTCCAAAATCTGTGACAACACTGTACTTCAATAAGAATGCTTCTGCCGTGAAATCTCCAAATTGTACAAGGAACAGCTGTTCAAAAGGGCAGCTCTCGGAACCTTGGTGTGGAGATGCTCCCTGCGGTTTGCTGGCTCAGCCACCTCCCGTCCCCCGGCCCCTGCTGTGCTTCCTCTCCACTTGTGTGTGAGCTGTGCCAGCATGAACGACTCCTCCTATTGATTCCCAGCAGTTAACAATCACACCACCTAGCTTGCTCTCATTTCTCTGTCTTCTGTCCAGCTTGTAAACTTCAGGACAGTACGTGCTGAAATTGACTGTGAACTAAGCATAGCTTCTTCACTCACAAGACATAGAACCCTATGTTCTACTCTCCGCTTTCTGAAAATGTGTTTATTTCTCACTTGACTTTTAATGTCATTGTTAAATTCAGTCATTCTGGAGAAAAATATGAGCAATTCTAGTGAGCTTACTGTTTTTTGTAAAACATTATATACCACTTATGATATTTTTTAGGGAAGAAGAGGGAATTTCAATGAAGATATTGTCATATTTTTAAAAGGAAGTATTTGGAATCAAATGAGAATGTACCAGTTGCACCTTTCATAAAAATACTGACCAAGTGGTGGCAATATAATTTCAGGCCAAGAAGAAAAATGAAGTAATTAGTGGATAAAGAAAAGTTACTCTTTACTGTAGCAAAAACCCATTTAATATTTTCTACTTAGTTGTGCTACTTTGATAAGTATGTAGCGGTGACATAATGCATCCACATTTGCATTTTAGTTTTCAATTTAGAGACAGAGGAGGAAAGGATTTAGAGAAGGAATGGTAAGTCTTATAGGGCTCAGGAACGCCTCCTCCACTCACTACCAACCACATCATTATACATCACCACACTTTTTAGAACCCTCATAACATGGCTTTCTGTTGTCTACAATGCATACTGCCCTTTCAAACTAAAATTCCAACCATCCCAAAGACTAAAGTAAAGGCAACCTGCATGGATTCTCAAGCATCAACTTTAGTCACCATTAACATGCTTAAAACATGAAGGAGTTTGTTAAAGGCACTGGTCTTTCTCAGGTTCAAATTCAGAAAGGAGTGTAACTGAAATTCCTATATTTCATACACGGGGCAGATTGAAGGGACAGCACTCATCAAGGGGAACTAACGTAGCTATTGACATTGAACGAATATGGCTTTGGCATACAATAAAAATGTAAATTTATTTGTTTCCCATCTTTAAACCTTATTTAGTGGAGTAAACATTTATCTTGCCTTAGATGAAATGTCTGCAAACCCTGTGAATTTGCGGCCCAGTTTAGGATAAACAGGTAAGATGTATTTATTTTCCCTTTAGTGTCTTGGTTTTGGATTGGTCAGCTAAAGATAGTGTGATGGGGGTTGGTCCTCGCTGACCTTCCCCCTCTACCCTCCCCCCAAACCTCTGCTTCAGACCACATCAGGGGAAGACAGGGAGACGGATGGTGGGTGTGTACACATCCTTTATCCGTGTCTCTATTAGCCCAGGAAAAATCATTTAAAGTATAAGCCCTTGCCTTATCATACTTGACGAAGTATGTCTACTATTTGCTGGATACAAAAATAGATTATTTCAAAGGATTAATTGTGCCAAACATTTCATTCAAAGGGAAAAAAAACACTTTTTTTCTTTTAATTTTAACAAATCCTTCCTTTATTTTGTTGCCCTCCACTCAACCACTGACTCCACTTCTGTTCTCTTCATGTAATTCTGCTCCTGACCTGCGTTGCTCTGGCCTCAGCGGAGAGTCCCTCCCCCGCCCCCTTTCTCCCACTCCACATGCTGTGAAACTTAATGGCACATTGCCTGAGAGGGGGCTCAGATACGGTGTGTCCAATGGAAGCTGCAGACAGGACAGAGCAGTTAGAGAGTGGATTTCAATCGGGGACAGTCTCGGAAGAGTGAAAACAGACCGGATTCATCGGCAGGCACTAAGGATCTATTCTATATTCTAGAGCAGGAACAGGGTCGCCTTATTGGATTTTAAACAGGACTCATTTCTGAGCAAGTTCTCCTTTCCTGCTTGTAAAAATCTGCCCTCGTGCTGATGAGAGTTCTAGAGAAACAAAGACTGTGCAGCATTAGAAAAAAGTACTGAAAATAAATCCAAGGCTTTATTCATAATTTTATCTGATGTCCAGTGAAAAATTTAAAGGTGTGATGAAATAAAGTAATTTATAAAAGGTAAATGCAATTCCCTGATGTGGCTTACCAAATACAATTTCTATTTTACTGACATTTCAAAGATACCTTTAATTATGAGGAGTAATTTGGAATGTGTTCCCACAATTACATAACTCCTCCTGTCTCATATTTTTTGTGACTACAAAGCGCAGATAAACCCACACAGACATGCATTACACTCAGAAAAATTGACACACGCTTTATATAATTCTTTATTTTTATTCTTCACTTTTCCTTGTTTTCTTTTTCCTGAATCTCCATTGATGTTGCCTGAATGTTCACTGAGGCTCAACTCATTTTTTTTTCCCTTTTTAGTCTCTTGTTGTTCTCTCTTTTCTGAAAGTCAAATGATGTCAACTGTTTTTGTCTTCCAGTTCACTGAGCCTGGATTTTGGCATACATTGTCTGATCTTAAGCTCTCTCAGTGAATTTTGCAATTTATATGTTATAAATTTCACTTTTAGAATGTTTATTTTTTTCTATTACTCTGATGATATTCCTCATCTGTCTCCCAACCATATCTTTAACTCTAGACACAATAATGTTCCTCTAAGCTTTTGTCTGCCAATTTCACTACCTGGATCTTCCTGGAACTGACATCACGGGAAACCATCTCTCTCACTTCCTCAAACTAAAGTGTTTGAGAAATGCTGGCAATGCACAACCCCTGCCCTCAGCATCCCTTCTGTAAAGCCGTGTCCTTGGGCAATTGCTGATGAAGATTATAACTGACGCTACTGTTGAAGGGTTGATGAGTTGAGGGACTGGATCAACAGGGAAAAGCAGGAATTCTTGAAGGTGCATGAGGGAAGCTTTGGTTGATTCTCATGGTATTGGGAAGAGGGTTAGTAAATCAGGGCAGATGGTAGTTTCCTTCTCTCAACTGCATTTGTAGCTAATATTCATAGTTTAGAAAATGTACTGTAATAACTCCTAATGACTGACTGACTTCATGACATGGAAATTATGATCACATTGGCTGACTAAGTAGCTAAAGCACTTGAATTGTTAAAAAACAAAGACCTCACTTTGATGTAACTGCCCTCAGTAGGAAAGAAAGGGGGACTTTGTAGAAAGATTGTTTTCAAATAAAACTCAAGTAAATTGCTTTGAGAAAGCTATTTACTGACACATATAAATTTAATGGCTTCAAAAGTACAGTTTAGAACATACTGTGATGAGAAATGTTAAATAACTTTTTGTGGGTTTTAAAGAGATAAAGTTCAAGTCATTAGTTTACCTAATCTGCTGTTATCATTTTTCCTTGGGAACTTTGTAGTCTTGTCTCTTAAACAAAAGAGAAAATACTTTATTCAGGGTTAGGTATTTTATTCAAGGTTAGGTATTGTAAGAATTATGTACAATTTTTTATACAAAGAGAAAGAATACATTTGATTTCTCCTTTTGGATAATCTTTTATGATAATTTAAACATTAACAGAATTTTATTAGTATTGAATAACATATAATCAACTTTATAACTGAAATTTAGTTTTATGAGGTAGAATCTAAGTTTAAATTTTGAGAATACTACTAAAGTTTGATAAATGTACAGCAAACTTTATATAAAATACAGATATGTGTGTACTTGTGACCTCTTAACAGACCCTATTTTGGTTGATGTAATATGTAAAAACAACAATAAAACCTTCCTAATAATTGAATGTAAAAGACACACATTTCTAATGTTAGAGAGTAAAAAGAATGAATTAAATTTTAAGCTATAATTGTTGAAAATTATTTTAATTTCCACCAATGTGTGTGTGTATATATGTACGATGACATGTATGCATGACTGTATGCATGTATGCTGACATGTATGCATGGCTGCATATAATATTATGTGTTTTTATCACTAAACATTTATGGCTTTAATTATAACCCAATGTGTTTTTCCCTTATGTGAAACATATTGGTTCTATATTTCTCAGGACTTCCCTTATAAACTATAATGAAGACATAAAATTAACTGCTCCAGAACATCAGGTTTTATTTTAAAAAATCTGGAATAGCAGTCCTGTAAATACCACGGGCATATCTACTTTTTACAAGAGTTCAGAGTGACCGGGGAGCACGCCCTGCCTGGAAAGCAGACCCCTCTGAATGCCTTTTAAAGGTACAAAGAAAGAAGGAAATAGTTAATGAAACTAATAATTCTTAATACTTCATATTAAAAGTTTAAGTTTTTCTTATTGGATTTTCTGGATTTTTAGGCATGTCCATACATATATTTATACAGGCATATATACATACACACATATATGTATGTGTATATACATGAAATATGATTCTAATATTTTTTTCAAATTGCCTTTAACTCTCCCCTCCTCACCACCACTGCTAAGTCTGAATCTTTCCCTTCTCGTAGGATACCGACCGAATCACGCGGGTTACTCTCGCTCCCTGCTCTGGACGCACCACCTTGCTCGTTTGCTCCCAGTGGGTTTTTATATCTTCTCTTTCACCATGTCAGACTTCTGCCTTCACATCACAGTTCAAGATTTATGATGAAAATCTTTTGCCTTATTTCATTTATAGCCTGAAGCATATATCTATGAAAAAGTAGGACTTAGAAGTTGATAGTTTTTGTTTTTTTTTTCAGATTGGAGGCAAGCCTGATTTTTCGGGAGTTACTTGTGGAGACTGCATCTCTCTCCAGTCCTGCGTGGGTCATGCAGTAAAGCAACAACCCTGAGCAGCAAAATGAAGTCCTTGCACACATTGTTTCTGACATTGTGGTTTAGGACATGTCTTCTTAAAAAACGGATTATTTTGACTTTGATTGAGAACACTTATTTTGCAGTCTCCATTTAAAGTGGCTACTTTCCTGGAGAAGTTCTACTTGTTATTCACAACTACTCAAATGTAACTTCCTGTCTGAAGTCGTCACTTACCTCCTTGGTGACACTGAGGTGCTTCTCACCTGGGTCCACGTGGTGCACTGTAGCTGCCCCCTACTCCACTTCCCTCGCTGACATACTTGTCCACCTCTCTCTCTCGTGCACTGTTCCCTGCCGTTGGAGATGGAGATTACATTGCCTTGCTCACCCCTTCCTGCTGCTGAGTTTGGAAAGTCAAGCATTCTCATTCTTAAGACTCACATGAAGGTACGTTCTGAAAGGAAAACAAGTTATTTGAGTACTCTTTGTGGAAGAGGTTTTTAGCAATATATGGAAACTCAAATGCTAAATCATCCCAATCTGTATAATTGAAATTTTATGGCTTCTTGTCCTATTTCATTGCTGTGAAAATTTACAGAGATATTTTCAGGTGTTCAGTGAGTAAGCTGTACATTAGAAAAGTTGTCTTAACTAAAACAAAACAGAACACCTAGTGCAGAAACTTGAAGAATGTAAAGTAATTGGTTTTCTGAGTGTCATTATAGTTCTGTGCATAAAGTAGACTGGCCTTCATTACAATAACACATGCAATTAACTAATGGGTCGAAGAAGAAATCACAAGTAAAATAAGAAAATATTTTCATGCAAATTCAAACACAACATGCCAAACTCATGGCATAAAAGGAATTTGTCTTGAGAGAAATTGACAGCTCTAAACTTATGTTGCAAAAAAAGAAAGATCTTGAATCAATAACTCAGCCTTCTAATTTAAGAAAGTGGAAAAAGAGCAAATAAACCAAAGGAAGGTGAAGGAAGGATTAACAAATATTATACGAGAAATAAATGAAATAAAGCATAGAAAAACAGTGGAGGGAATAAGTAAACTGAAAGTCAAATTTTTGTAGAAATTAGCAAACTGAGCATCCTTAGATAGACTGACCAAAAAAACAGAGAGCGAACTCAAATTACTAAAATCAGGAATAAAAGAGGCACCATCCCTGCAGAACTTACAGACGTACAAAAGGATTACAGAAGATGGTGTGCTCATCTTCATGCCGGTGCATCAGAACCACACTGCAGAGGAGAAAATCAATGCACAAAAAATAGAGCAAATACTTGGACATCAGAGTTAGGCTTAACGGTTCTCTTCTTTGCTGCTTATTTCTTGTGAATACCTAGAGAAACTACACATAAAACTATACTTTTTAGTCCTCGATAAATTTCACTTCTAATTTTCTACACTGAGTCACACCGCCACTCTGCTTCCTATGCAGACTCATTATGGAGAAATTCACTTCTGTTAGTTGTTGCTGGAGAGGGTAAATACATAATTTGACACTAAAACCAGGGCATTGGGGATGTGAACATGGTCCCTGTTACAAATGTGTGGGTACCACAAGAGTAACAATGACGACCCCCAGCACATCATCCACAGTGAGTTCCAAGACGACCTCACTGTATTAATTATTGGTTATCAAAGGCGACCAATAATCTTACATTAGACTCTGAGTTAATGATTTGAGAGCTTTCTTTTTTTTTTACAATGTATGTTTAGAGCTGTCAATTTCTCTCAAGACAAATTCCTTTTATACCATGATGTATGTAGGCAGGTTTTCAGATAAGAAGACACATTTTCAGCATGTTCTCCAGGAGGTGTTGAACCAGTTTAACTTCCTCTATAGCTAGGAATAAATTACTGGAAGACACCCATTATCCAGGTTGAGTAAATAAGAGTTAGATTAATCCTGTATGAAGCCAAGAGGAATGCATATGCCCTGGATCATATAAGGCCCTCAAACAGAACTTGGTCATCTCTTACGCTTGGGCAGAGGCAGAGATTAGAATCTGTCAGACCCCTGGTATATACCGTAGACTTTTATGTTCCAAAATTGGTGAAAGCCCTGAAGTGAGTCTTAGCTTTAACTTCGAGAAAGAAAAAAAAGAAAAAGAAGAAAGCAACCTTGTATCTGCTGCTAAATACCAGCGATCTTTGAAATTCCTAGAAAGGCCAGAAGCCCTTTCCAGCCTGCATAGAATACAATGTCCCTTTAAAAGATGGTTTTTCTAAATTCTGAATCCCCTGGCGTGCTGTTTCCTACTGATAAAAGCATGTTTTTTTTTTCTAATAACGTTTTCCAGACCTTAACATGGGCTTGCTGTAACTGTTTTTTTAAACTAATTGTACTGAACAAGGCACAATGTGAACAAAGGTGGACCATACTTAGCCATATGGGGTTGCATTTAACATGAGACCTGTGCAAGGTAAGTACAGCACTCCTTCTCTTTCCTCCTGTGTCACTGATGCATTTTCATCCCAGATGGCATGGCACGCATTCTAACACCTGGTGTATCTTTCCAAACACAGTTTTGAATGGGGCTGCATCTTCAGAGTTTAACCACAAAGCAAAACAAAACTGTCCTTAAAAATGACCGGTGCTTAGTTTTACTTTTATGTATAATCCAACTTTTATTTGCTCCCCTATTTAGTGTTAGGAAGGACATCAATTGTGCAGTGCCTTTGTAAAAATACACCAACATTATTGGTATTTGTAAAAAGATAGACATTTCTTTTTTAATTTGATATTGTAGTTAATTGCTAATAACTTTTATTGTTAAACTGCATATAGCATAAGTTGAAACCATCAGAATAAATCATGACATATCTCTTTATCAGATTAATGCATTTACATAGTGACGTTTCATGGAAAAGTGGGGCAAGCCTTCCTACTGTGTGCCTGAAGAACATGCATGGCTGAAATGAGCGAGGTAGTAAACAGCATTCCATGTTTAATAGTTCATTTATTTATTGCATGCTTATCAGATACTAGAGACCGTTTTTTAGGCATTGGCTTTGGAAGCTAACCACCATAAATTATATTCAAGTAAGGAAGCAAACAATACATGTGTATATAAATTTGTAGACATACACAGAGATAAAGACAGTAATAGATATAGAAATCAGTTTAGGAATAGAAACAGAAACACAGGTATCGATTTAGATCAATGTAAAATAGAGATATGATGACATATGATGTTGAGTATAGAAAGCAATAAAGACTCTGGGAAAACATGGATGTTAGTTCTATATCCTGTTCTATAATGATAATTTTCACTTTTACAGAAATTTCCTTCATTATGAAGTTAGGTGTTGCCAAATTAAGTTACTAAAGAAAATGTCTTTAAAAATACAAAATCTAAATGATTAAATTAATTTCTCATATATACATTTGTCATGCTTTTTTTCCTGAAATTATGCAAAGAATAAGTATCCATCTTTCCTAAAAGTTATGCCTCCCTTTGCCTTTCGATTATGAGGCTTCATTGTACATGGTCTTGGTTTTTTGTCTTCTCTGTCTGCTTCCAAGCTGCAGGGAACTTTTTTTTGAGGTATAATTGATAATAAATTAGTAACAGGAACTTTTGGACCAATTTCATTTGTTTAAATCTGACTTTATACCTAGATTAGCACTGACCATAAATTTTATACTCAAGAAATATCTGAATAATTTAATCAAAATGATTTTAATTAAATCCAAAAACCTCATTACTTGAAATGTAGGGGATAAGAATTATCATAAACTTGGAGAATACGATGCATAAAATTTAAGTTTTTTATCCGTTATGTAATATACTACTTTATGGTAGGACGTATTGATGGGGCTGTAAATTTAGAATGAATTTTAAGCCATCACTTCAGTTAAGGACCCACATTTGGTTCTGAAATTATGCTGACAGATCAGGCCATGCCACAGCTGCCGTGAGTGCATGGAGAGAACTTGCCCTTCGTTTCTTGTTTCTCAACTTGAGACATGAAGCCTGGATCACTCAGTGGGCAGAGCAGCATTGGACCCTTGCTCCGTCTGTCTTTAAGATGCACAGGCACTTCTGCGGCAGAGAAGTCGACGATGTGAGGAACCAAAACATATTAGCAGCAATGATGTCCTTGGAGGGGAAAAATGAAGCTTATGGCATTCATGTGTTTACTCTTCAGGATTTAAAAGTTAGTGTGGAGTTCTTTAGGCAACATCCTTCAAAGACAGGCTGTGGAGAGGTGGTGGAATGTACAGATGTTAAAAATACCATCTGGTTTCACTTACAGGTGGAATCTAAAACAATATAAAATTTTAAAAAACAAACAAAACAAAACCACAGACTCATAGAAACAGAGACCTAATGATGGTTACGAGGAGGGAGAGGGTGGGGGACAGGTGAAAAGGGGAATCTAGTTCATGGTAGTGTGGCAAGTTTAAATGGTTACAGATGATTACTAGACTTAGTGGGATGCTCGCATTGTAAGATATAAAAATGTCGCATCGCTGTATCGTACACCTGAAACCAGGAAGGATAATGTGACATTGATGTAACCTGGCAGCCAAGGACAGTGGACTGGAATGCGCATGCAGGAACAGTGACGACTTCCCTGTGCTGGTCAGCAGGGGTGGGAGGTGCCACTGTGTACTTGTGGCCATTGCATTCACAGCGACTGAGCAAGTAGAGCAATGAATCTGCATCAAATTTTGCATTAGGCTTGAATATATTCCTCCGTGGAAACTATCTGGATGATTCAGAAGGCTGCAGCTATGCGCAACTGGTGATTGGCAGCTTCATCAAGATGACGCGCTGGCTCATGCATCACGTCTCATGCAGGTTTTTCTTTTTCTTGTTTTTAATGGTTGTTCAGGCACAGTTGTCTCCCTTTCCCCCCACCATGCCCCCCGCCCCACTCATCCCCACCTCCCACCCTCAAACCTAACCTCATTAGTTCTGTCCATGTGTCCTTTATCCGTGTTCCTTGATGACCCTTCCCCCTTTCTCCCCCATTGTCCCCTTCCATCAAATCAGCCAGGTGACTCCGCTCCCCTACAGCCCAGAGTTGGCACCCTGAAACTTCTGGATTTTCCCAAAAATGAAATCACTTTTGAAAGGGAGGAGATTTCAGATCATCGATGAGATTCAGGAAAATATGCCAGGTCAGCTGATGGCGACTGGAGAACTGTGTGAGCTTCCAAGGCACCTACCTTGAAGGAGACTGAGGCATCGTCGTCCTCTGTACAATGTTATTTGCATCCTGTATCTTCTTCAATAAATGTCTCAATTTTTCATAGTACATGGCTGGAGACTTTCTGGACTGACTTCATTATATGCTAACTATACTTACATAAAAAACAAGTTTGAACAAAAGCTAAAAAATCCCCTGTCTGTTACTGGGAATCAACAGACAATGAACATCCATCCAAAGCAGAGAGATGCAGGATAAATCAGAGTTGGCAGACATAAATATCTGCACAGATTGTCAATGTTTGTTATTAAATATGTTAGCCAAACTCCTTATTTTGCTTAGTGTTTATTTTTATATATCTGAGAACAAACAAATATAAATAGATAGGAATGTTAATTGAAACTTTATATTTTATAAGCCAGTCAGAGAAAGACAAATACCATATGATTGCACTCGTATGTGGAATCTAACGAGCAAACTGAACTAACAAGGAAAATGGATACAGATTCATAGACAGAGAGCAACTAAGCGGGGGCAGGCTAGGGAGTGGAGGGATTCAGTAAAGAAAATGACTCATGGACCTGGACGATGGTGTGGTGATTGCAGGGAGGTTATAAAGAATTAAATGGTAATAGAAAATACAATAAAAATGTTTAAAAAGAATCTTTATATTTTAAATGTGTTTTTTTTTAAATAAGTGGTTTATAAAACATGTCTTGGCTAAAAAAGAGAATGAAAATGTGTCCTCCCATAGATAATACTGTTTCAGGGAATCATCGAAACAGTAAGTGCCTCTGCTTTGTCTTCCCAAGGATTGATTTCGCTTTTACTAGGCTTAAGTTTGTGCTTCAGTGTTGATTTTATTTGGAGAACTATGACAATAATATTGATTCACCATCTCACTCAAAAAGTTCAACTGTCTCCCATAAGTGGAGGCGATGATAGAAAGAGAGAAATGGGAAATTTCCCCAATTCCCCACCCCACAGTGTCATGTAAATCAGGGGTTTGGGAAAAGAAGGGAAGGGAAGGGAAGGATTGTACATTCAAGGGTGAAGGCCAGGGGACCTCCGGACTTAGCACAGTGGGGTCCCTCTACTTATGTTCTCATCATAGATCTCGCTCCCCAAGCCTCTAAAGTAGGTTTCATGATGCATTCGAAAATGAAAACCCAATGCCACAAAAAGCAGGCAGAGGAACCAAAACAAAACCCACACACAGCTCTCATTTGACAAACAAAAATTCAGTATTCCTGTAGAAAGCTTGTGAGTTGTCACTGATAATATCTCGAGGAGAGTTTATGAAAGGCATAAGTAAATACAAATCTGACCTAACCTCACTTTCATATAAATAAGTGTCTAATACATCATCAATCGTGTTTGAAGCATGCCTTAAGTATGAACAACTTAATAACAGAATTGTACAAACATCTGAATGATTCTGCAGCAGAATTGTAAGTGGCATCAGCAGACTTTAGTATTAGTCACTAATCTATATGTTGCTGTTTAAATTGTTTGCCAAATAGTATTGTTTTTGAAGATGAAACAAAAGGCTGATCTACAGTAAGGGAAAAAATCTATAATGTTAAAAACAGTGTTTTGAAAACATCCTGTTGACACAAACTTATTTTTGCCCAATTTGACTTTGGATGGTGGGCACACAATGCAGTATATTGTAGAATCGTGCACTTGAAACCTATATGATCTTATTAGCCATGTCACCCCAATACATTTAATTAAAGTGGAAAAATAAAGATAAGTTGAAGCATTTGTCAGGGAGGTTTCCCTGCACAGGACAGATACCCCCCTTCAGGAACTAACTCACAGTCCGTGAGAACAGTACCGCATCACAAGCATTTTCGTATGTATACTGGCTACTTCACAGAAATTAGTTAAGATAATTGAATATGCATCAGCATTATTTCCAACTAATTATTTAAAACTAATTGTGATATATGGAAAATAAGTAATACTGTTCACGTAGCTTAGAAATAATACTATAGTCCCTAGCTGAAAATTTTGGGCGAGCTATCTAGATTGTTTGAGATGTAGTAGATGCTCAACAGATGTTTGTCCCTTTGTCACACTAAATTTGGCATGGTTTTCTGACTTCACGGTGTGTCTCCTTCAGCCTCACTCCCTTGCAATCAGTCCCCTGGGCCTAAACCCTGCATTTCTCACCGACGTTCATTCATGTCCTCAGTCAACAAAAGCTATGGAACAATCCGCATGCCGGAGACCTAACGAGGCCCAGAATGTAATTCACGATAAACTGGGCTCTTTGTCTTTGAGCCCACAGGTCTAACAGAAGCCTGAGGAAAAGCACACCACAGGCCTTAAAGTATTGTTTCTGTTTATTATTATTATTATTACTGCTGGTGTATTTTGAAAGGATGAAGCGTGGATACCATGTTACAGTGAGAGAGCCAGGAGCCGACTGGGAAGATTGGGGAGAGGGGTGAACATTTGCTGTGGTGTTAATAAGGGGTGGGAGGGGACTGGAAATTAAAAAAGAATTATATTTAACAACGTAGACACAATTAGAAAGGATAAAAATTGAATTTCTTCAAAGTAGTAATTTGCATTTATTCATTAGTGGTGTCAGATTTGTACAAATTCAGTAGTTGAGATGTGACTGGTAAATGCGGGGATTATATCAGAATAGTAATGAAGCATGTTGATTTTCAAGTGATTTTCCCCAGACAGAGTTTGTCAATAGAATTATAATGTTCAGCGGGGCAGAAGCTACACGGGCAGCAGGGGCACTTTTAGAGCTATTTTAGGAGAAATAATACCAAGAACCTGCAAATGAACTCCCTCCCCCAAATCAGGCACCCAGGCCTTAGTGGTCTGGTGGGCACCTCCACCAGGGCCCCCCGCCCTTGATTGCAGCCCCCAGCTCAGAGCTTCCTTTCATGTTCCTCTCTCAGGGCCCTAAGAGAAGTCTTGCCCAGCCTTCTCCTTTATCGCTTTGTTTAGTGTTAATATCGGCTCTGGCCTTGTCCCACATCTTAGAGACGTTCAAGCTAAGTCCGCAAACGTCCATTGCTGTGGATAGTGTTTGGTATAAAATTTTCTTTAGTTTTGAGAGTTTCAGATTTTTCACTTCAATTCCATTTTCCTCTTCTGCTTTGCGGCCTAATAATGGCAGTGTGTGTGTGTGTGTGTGTGTGTGTGTGTGTGTGTGTGTCAGAGAGAGAGAGAGAGAACGAGAGAGAGGGAGAGAGAGAGAGAGAGCGCACGTGTCACATGTTGTGGAGTCGGCTCTGCCTCCTGAAGGCCCTGTGCAGGAGTGACGCCTGCGCTGTCCCACCCGCACAGCCCTGCTCAGCTCCTGTGGGCTGCTGACGCCTGTGGCCTCTCCTATGGAATCTCGGAGCTGGTCTTCCTCTCTCCCTGCTGCCTTCTGTTTTTCTCAGCATCGTTGTCTTTCCCAAAGAACCTGCCTCCAGATATGTACTGGCTTACTTTGCTCTGGGACCCACTCCTTCATCCTTCCGGTGGTCCAGGGTATCCACAGAGCTCTCCTTCAGCACCGTATTGCAAATTATTATTTTTTCCCATCAGCCATTTTCAATGTCCAGCTTGTGCATCTGTGCATAGTAATTGTGGATACGACAGGGTGGATGGCGTTAGCTTTGGCCTCTAACGCCGTGTCCTTGCGCTTGGTGACCTTCCCTAATGCTTCATGGCTCCCCCTCTGAGTCCCAACCTTGTCTCCATTTCCTGACTGCGGCCTCCATCTAAACTGGTGACTGAACCGAGGTTAGCACAGTCTTGGCCAGTGTGAACTGCAACCAGTGGTGACTCAATACCCCATCCATGCCTTTGGGCCCTTTCATTCACACTCAGATGTGATTTGGAAATAACTGCCACTCGTCCTTAACCAGGCTGGAGCTTATGACAAAAACCCCATGAGCGTCACCACTCTGCAGAGATATTTCGGATTTTAGACCAGAATATTTCCAGGCACCGTGATACAGTCTATGGCATTTGCGAGGCATTTATTGAGCTACTCTTGATCGTTCCTTGAAATTTTCTCCTATGGCTGAAAGCTGTAACATTATCTTGAAACCTGAAGTGTGCAGAGTCTTGGGCAATGAGAGAGAGACACTTTAATAAGGAAGGCAGGGCCCACAGAGCTCCCTAATGAAGTGGAAATGGTCACACAGGAGCGGCTGGGGGAGGCAGGCAGAAGTGCTCACCAGCCGCTGCGGCGGCAGCGGAATTCGGAACCACCCAAGAAGCTGCCTCACCCCGTGGCCACAGCGGTTTTCAGTTCTCAATTATTCAGTCTAAGAGGTTTTATTTTTAAGGATTTTATTTAACAGCAGAAATGCCAATATCCTTAATATGGAATTTTTTGCAAATACTTAAAGATGTCTTAAAAATAATCCCACTGAGTTTATATTATCACATATTGTTCTTTATTATATTTCAGAAATATGCTTTCTCCAAGAACATCTCTTATTATCTTTTATTATCTCCATGTTAACCCTCAATCCTGTCCTTTATGGTGGCTCAGCGTTATATTTCTCTTTAGCTTATTAACAATAATGAGATGCCAGGTGGGGAAAAGGACAGTAAGTTTAATACCTCCCACTGGAGCTTATAATACTACCTGCAGCAACTGACATTCACTGGAAAACTATTTTGTTCCATCTCCAATGCCCCAGTGCAGGGTCACACTCACGACCTGTTCCACTGTGTCACAACTCCCTGCCCACCACGCTCGCCAGTCTACAAACTGCTCCGCCTGCATGTGGGGGTCTCAGATAGACGAGAAATCAAGCCATCCATTAACTTATTTATTCATTAAGCATTTCCTGTGTGAGGTATTGTAAATCCTAGGAAGTTTTTTTAAAAGAAAAAGAAAACACGTTATTGACCAGAAATATCGTCATACTACGTGACAAGCATTATGCAAATTTTAGGCATTATAATTAGTTCCACCTGCCTAAATCCTCTAGATTTCCATGACAAATCAATGAGCCATTTATTTCTCTCAGGTTGCCACATGCACACTATTTGCTATTTGCTACATACACTGAAGAGAAGTATATTGAGGGGATTTATTAACTATGAGATAAACTCTTTTCATTAGGCAGAGTAAACTCATTTATATATGTAATATTCATGAGCTTTTCCATTAAATTTAATGCAACAAATATATTTAGCACTCTGACAAAAATTTTTTAAATTTGATTATTTTACCTGCAAAAAATCATATGTCCTTTATTATGATTTATTTGACTAGCAAGCTTCCAATTACAGTGTAATTTGAAAGTCATTATAGGCTGAGGCCTGGAGTTCAGGACATTAGCTGATTCACCCACATGAACGCTATTCATGGTACCTGGGATGGTGATCTGTAAGTCTGGTTCTCTTGTTATGAGACACACAAATTTTGCATCAAATCATGCACCTTTAAATCAGCCACAGTTTGTCCACTCACTCACTGCTCTTTTATTCTAGTGTGTCTAATATACTTCAGGAAATATAATCAATAAAATGGAAAAGAGCATTTTCAAGAGTTGTCCCAAATATTAGGCTCACAGGACACAGAATTTCTGGACGGTAGTTAAAACATCTAATTAGTGCCTGTAAACAATTTAACTGATGTTAAAAACATAGAAAATAATGTTATGTTCACACTGAAGCAAACACATAAGTATGATAGATTTTACTGTTTTTCTATTCTTTAGGTCTCTTCCCTTTCAAGAAGGAAAACAAATGCTTTAGTCGCTCTTAATTAATTGTAAGATGTTTGAAAGCTAGAACTTAACCAAAGATATTTTGTAATCAATATCTTTGGTATGAATAATATGAAAGTAAAGATAAGAGATTTGTGGTGAGGTTAGTTTGATTGGGATCTGGCATTCTCTCTATGAAAAGTATCGTATTGTTATTTTGCCCAGTAAAGCCTTATCTTGTGCCTATATTAGATGTATTGATACATTAATTTTAAGAAGAGATATGTTGTTATAACAAGTTTTATGCTTGTGTCTATATTAGATATATACAGACATATGTTGGCATAGATATATATCTAAATAGAGATTAAAACAGTATAGTCTATATGTTAGCAAATAAAAAGTATATATAGTTATTTCATTCTTTGTCTTAACAGGAAACATCACACATGGAAAAAATGTCAGTTTAGTTCCAGGCCCAAATTGTATTTATTTAATTATTTTACCCTAAGTCTATCTCAGTACTAAATAATATCACTTCTTAACCACCACAAGTCACATAAGGGTGGTAGCAATACCTAGTTCATGCTACAAAAGGAAAAGTAAGAGATTAAAATATTAAAGAGTCAAATGGGTTTCCCCTTAAAAAGAAAAACCTGAATTTCCATATTTCATGTGGTCATACTATGTTCCTACTCAGTGTCACATGTGATTCAAGCATAGTTGAGAATAGATGCTAATAAATCAAATTACACAAATTCTCAAGTTGTACGGTTGGCTTCCCAACAATGAACGGTATATTTTCTGTGTTTTCATGAGTAACTTCTCGTTTTTTCTTTCCTGTGTTCAGATTGGTAAAGTTTTAACAGCATTGCAAAGTGAAAACTGTAGTGCAACTTTAATTAAAACCATCTGCTACCAGCAAGGAAGAGACAGATGGAAGGTGGGGACAGTGGAGCCCCGAAACGCACTGTTCTGTAGAAAAATCCACTTTGACAAGAAAGAGTGAAATAAAACTATTCGGATAAACAAAGTTTATTCAACACACTGATCATGATATCTGGTTGAAATTAGGGAAACGATAATTTAGTACATACCCTTAAACATGTTACAAAATAAACAAGCAGATGAATTAATTAAAGTTAAAAAAAGACATTTTATACCATAAAATAATAAATGGCCAAACATAAAGCTGAATATAAGTACTTAGGAAAAAATTCTTAAAAATTAAGATAAACACAAGATTTAAAAAAAGAGTAGATAAAAGATAACCTGGTTCATAAAAATAAACATTCTATTTTTCTCTAAATATTCCATAACAATAGCAATGACAAACAAGAAATATTTATCACAAATGTATTCATTTTTCAATGAGCTAAGAACTAATAAAGAAAAAAGGTAATACTGGTAAATAGACATAAAAAACAAATTATTTCATACACAAGAGAAAATTGAGAAGTGAAAATAAGTATTTAAAATAATTTTGACTCAAAAATATTTCAAGAAATGGAAATATAGTCATGATGAAGTCCCATTCATTTTTTCTACTAATTAAGCAATTATATACAGTATAGGAAAAAACAATTATTACAACCAGTACTGATAAGACAGTCTCTCTTACAATATTATAAAATTATAAAATATTTTAGAATATAAACATAAGAATATGCATGAAGAATTATTTAAAATAAACTTTTCTTTCTGTAGAGTAATTGATAGCATGAAATTTCTCAAAAGAAGCAAATTGTTCTGTTATCATTGCAGTCTGAATTGCAATAATGCAGCCACAAAGTAGGCATGTAGCCATTCAAATAAAATTATGAATTCCTATTAATCATATAATGATGAAAGTGATAATGAAATATTTATGTATACTGGGATTAAAATACAAAAACCTAAAAAAAATTAATGAAAGTGTGGGTCTTGGAAATATTGTTAAAGTCCCTATCATACATTGTGGTCATGAAGTTCTTGATATATTTTAACGAATTCAATCCAGTAATATATTAAAATATGATCCATCATGATCAAATATGGTATACAGTTAAATAGTAACATAAAAATTAGTCACATTTCTTTCCCAAACATTGGTCTCAATAGACAAATGTTAACATTGATCTACTGTAAGTTAATGAATTCTGCAGTTAGTTTGGATAAATTGTTCTAACTGGGCACAATAATCTACACTGCGCATCATGAGAAAAAGTTATTACACGCAATCTTTTAAAAATTAATGGAAATATCTGATAATTTTTCCAATTGAAAATATGATTTGTTTCTAAATAACTGAATACATGTCTCATTCTCGGAGAGGTATTTTTATGGTATGTATGGATTGTGTAGGGAAATTATAAAAGGATACAAGAGGAATTTTCCATCTTCCCGCTACCTTGACCAAGCAGCCAAGCATTTTGTTGATGGAGACAAACAACGAAGAGGCAACGGGACCCTTTAATGCTTCAGGGAAAAGGATCTAGGAAGAGGAGGCAGAACCTCACCACTCCATCCCTGGGTACGCGGCTCTGCTTGCAAGTACAATCACCCAGGACTTGACACTCACTGTCAACGCAGTAGCGGGACTATTTATCACTCTTCTCTGCTACAAAAATGGCTCTCCATGATGCTAACGAATTGGGCATCCTACATTAAAAGTATACATAATGAAGTCAAATTTAAAAAATGAGTGAAAAACAATTGGTGAGGCATTCAACCCTCACCAATCAGTGTCTGCCTCCCGTGTCCTGAAGCTCTGGCTTAAGTACAGGTGTAGTGTCAGTATTTAAATTCCCCCTGGCAAACAGCCCTGGATGGACCGTGGAGCTTGGACTACGAGAGCATAACCAAGCACAGTATCTGAGAAGAGAAGGCAGATAATTTTGCATTCTATATTTAATGAATTTCTATTTTATATGGAATACAAATATTAAAAACTCTGAGGTCAAAAGTTTATGTAAATAATAACATAAAGCAGCATGTAACGAGGAAGAAAGGGATAAAAGAAAACTGTATAGAAAGGAAGTGGAAATTGTGATAAGTGAGGAGTATGTATGTGTTTATATATTCATATATATGAATATGATTATCTGTAAATGAGGCTTATATAAAATCAATAATAAAAAATGAAGTTCTAAGAATACATTTCATTCTGTACACTGATAGATCAAAACAATTTTATGGCTTAAATATAATTAAAATACACACTCGTGACTGTAAATATTTTATTTTAGACATTCTAAAAATCAATCATAAAATCATTTCACGAGACAGCACTCTGTCCCTTATGTGACACGCAGGCTAGTATGTCAGTCCTGTCATTGGCACATTCCGTGTCTCAGGATTTCATGTGAAAAGCCAGCATGGCCACGGAGTGAGTCACCCAGAAGTTTAACTTCCTCTAGGTTCTGTTTGAACAATATTGCTTGCTTCTTTCCTGGGTCCAGCACTCTAGAAAATTAGGGTTTGGGGAATAAATAAGAATTTTTAAAGGATGCTAGATATTAGCAAAGAGAATAAATATGTATTAAAAGAATTGTATGACTTCCAGTGAGATTTTTAGGCATGACAAATTCAAGGGTCCATTGGGAAGACCACCAACATTGACTAGAAAAAAGGGGGAACATTTTACCCAGGAGAAGAACCTCGTGAATGATGAGTTGTGTGGACGACCTGCAGAAACGCACCGCGGCATCCTAAGAGCATGAGTTAAATTGCTGGGTTTTCTACTATTGCTGATGACTGCTTGTCTTCTCTCTTGGTAAACAAAACAAAATAAACAAAAACTGGATTATGTAATTATGTTTCATATTATGATAAGATGAAAATGTAGCAGACACTCATCAACATAATTGCAGCTCTGTGGTAGAATCCATCTGCTCCTTAATTACACTTACTACGGGCTGTGCTTCCAGGCCGCCATGCCAGCGGCCAGACCTGTTTCTGTGGCTGCCTTGTTCTGAGCCTGAGCCCCTGTGTCCGCCCTCGTGACTGGGCGGTCGGCACAGGAAGTCGCCCTCTGATGTGGCTTGGAATTGCTCTAATTTGTTCGGGTAATGGGCGCCAGATGTCAGAGTACAAAAGGAAACTGGATCCGGCGAAAAAGCATTGCCATTCTGACCTTCTATTTAATGCCAGAGCTGTTGCCCTTTTTGTCTTCTGTGAAAATCAAATACCCACAAACACACTGCAGACAGTGGGACAAGCAGCTTCCAGCCTGTGGAAGCCATCAAAGCCAGAGAGAGGTGGCTGCTTGGCAGTGCCCTGGAAGGGTGGCATCTGCCACAGGCCTCTGAGCTGTCTTTTTACGTGGAGGGGCGGGGGGAGTGGGATTGGCAGAAAGAGAAAGGGGGAGAAAAGAACCTGTAACCTGCACCTTCCAGGATCATCTCCTGGGTGGTAACTGCTGCTTCTGCCAAATGGAGTCTCCCCATTGGGTGTTTGGCATCGCTTCTTAGTAAGATGAAGAATGGGTCTGAGGTTTTGTTTGCCTCTGCCGTTGACTTGTTCAGTAATGATAGGGCTAACACTTCTTTGCTTGTATAATTCGTACCTGATTTATTGCACTTCTCCAAGTCTTCACAAAATAGGATTAAATCTGGAAAAGTCTCCCCAGATTACATCAAAATGGATGTAGCCAGGTGTCTGCTGCCCTTGATGAGAAAACACAGCGGGGATGAGGAGGGTCCTCTTGTACGGGATTTACATGCCTGATCATTCAGACCTCACCCTTGCTAACCGATTTCCCATGGTTGAGAGGGTTCGGTGTGACTGTTTTCCTATTTGTAGCGATGTTTCTGTTGCACACATTTTCAAATGATCATCCCTCGGTGTAAAAGGGACACATCTGCTTCTAAGTATTGACCCCACAGCAAGTGTCTTCGTGTTCTTTTGTAAAGGTTTGGCTGGAAGATAAAGATACCACCTTTTACTGAGGGGAAAAATGCATTTTGTTTATCATAGAAAAATTAGGGAGTGATAGAAAAAAATCAACTAACTACTTAATTAACTACTTGTTCTGTTTATCATTCATTGTCATCCAAGAAGCATTTAATGAAATTTGAAAATTCCAGCGAAGATCAAGAGTTATTTTAAAATCGTAATCATCCACTATTTGCCCACCATTTTGCTGATGATAGACCTTCAGGTCAGTGGGAAACATGAGGCTGTTTCCAGGGCTGCTGCCCTCATAACTCTCTGTCCGCTCACTGCCTTATAATTACAATAACTGTAGTTTCTCTTCTTCTCCTCCTTCCCTCCCCCTGCCAAAAATATCAAAAGATAACAGGTATATCTTAGTTTTTCTTGAGGTTTTTAACCATCTTGCAATATGGCTTTACTTTTTTCTATGATAATTTGTTCCATTTATGATTCTTTGAGAATAGCAAATATTCAAGGATTAAGCTCTAATTAAGTTCATTAAAAGCCTCTGGAAAACCCAATTATCCTTGTTGGCATCCCTCCATTTCATCACTGATGACATGTATGTAAATGGTAACTTAGCCAAACGGTAACTTCCCCACGATATCTGGAGGCATCTGCTTTCGTCTGTTCAGCAACATCTTTGTAAAACGCTGACCCGCGTGCAGGACAGGGTGATGGAGGGGCGGGACCCTGGCAGGATGGAGTCAGAAGCGACACCAGTGCTGGTGGCTCTCCCTGTGCCACTGTAGCTTTCTTGACCTCCTTGACCTTCAAGTCTTCTCATCTTCAAAACTGTGCTTTCTCTTCTGTAAATATTCACTCTGATAGATTTCAGGAAGTACTAGGACAGAGGCGCTCTGATAGATTTTATAGGAAAATGTATCGTTGCGTCTCAATGCCGTAGGTTGCAATCTCAGACCATTAACTGGATTTATGCTATTCATTATGGAAACTTTGTAAAAGTTGTACTGGCTGTACATGTGATGCATACAATTACTTACTAATAATTACACAGTGTTACACCATTTCTTGCTTGATATCTCTTAAGGCATGTTTAATAGACTTCATTTAAATATCCACGCCTACAGCCCACATTGCCTCCTTAGAACGCAGGTGGGAAGAACAACTAATATTCCTTCAAATTTACTAACAGGCAGAGCTTTCCAGATGCAAATATTTTTAATCATGTGAGCCATACCACAGTCAGCTGAAATCAGTAACGCGCAGTGCTTCCTCACAGGCGCTCATTTAGACTCCGACCCTGCGGACTCACCTGCGTGCCACCTTTTCGGTCAAACGCCACCGGCGGTGGGGCTGACCAATCCCCGAGACCGTGGCTGCAGGCCTTGTCAGTTCCAGCTCTTGATGGCTCACCTGGTGCTCCACTGCCCTGTCTTTCAGTCCGTTTTTCTTACTTAACTCTCAGGAGGTGATTGCTGTAATCGTCCTTTCTCCAGCGCAGACCTTGCCGTTCCGGGTTCTCTAAGTGCAACAAATAGACCGACTTCAAGTGGCTCCAGTGTGCCTTTTATGAAGGGAATACCCATATGCTGGGTGTGCTGTTACCATGTGCCTCACGTGTCCTTCATATCAGCATCCACTTCTGCTGGGAATAAGAGAATGCGAGGGGAAAACTGACTCAATACGTGTATTAGAAATTAATAAGTACGTTTGGAGAGAAGCCATAGATCTTCAGAGTTGCTCTAAGCAGAATGTCATGCATAGATTTACAGAAATACCAAAGGTAGCAGTTGAATGTGTAAATATCTTGGGCAAGTTTTAAAGTGACGTAAGACCATTATGGCAAGGAAGCGTTTGGGAGATGGGGGGTCTCTCGCTGGGAGAATAGCGCATCATTTATTGCCTGTATTACTCACCAGGTGCCATTTAGCTCCAATAGCAATCACGGAATGAAAATTTTGACTTACAATATTACTATTTACCTTCCCTGTCTGCTTAATAGTCCTTTTCCCTCAGTTAATTGAAAAATAGAGACCCAACATGGAACAAACGGGGTACGAAAGGCTGGCGTGCGTAAGTGCTTCTGCTCAGCACCGACAAAAACACAGCGGGTCCTTCCGCTCCAGCCGCCTCGGGATCAGCACAGAGACAATGTCCATCAATTCTTGGGTTCTAAAAAGAGATGGGAATGCTTTTAAATGATCACTCATTCAAAGGAAAAATGTACCCTATTAGTACAACATAGGGGATATAGTCAACAACATTGTAGTGACTGTGTGTGGTGCCAGGCGGGTACTGGAAATATCGGGGGAACACTCTGTAAAGTATATGACTGTTTAACCATTATGCTATACACCTGAAACTAATGCCAAAAAAATAATGAATGTCAGCTGTCATTGAAAAGCAACATTTAAAGGAAAATGTACCATATGGTTTGTCTAGGAGCAGTCTGATTCAGGAATTTTCTCTTATAAAATAATGCGCATACCAGAAGGTATTGGTGTACAGATAGGTGGTATGATGGAAATTAGCTGCTTGTTCACAAAATCCTGCGTAGGGGGGTGAACGGTGACCTTGGAACTCTGGGGTCAACTATAAAAGCTGCTAATCACACGCTCCAGAATGCATCCCTGGAAATCCACAGTGAGTTTTTTCATATGAATCATGAAAATATTAATATCCACCTGACCATTATCACAGAATGCGTTAGTATCAATTACACAATTAAGAGCCTTCTTTAAAAGCCCTTGTTCAGTTCCTACAGCAATGCTAGTTTTGATAAGGGGGTAGTTTACTTGCAGGTGGCATTGACATTATGCAGTTAGATACCAACTAGTTTACAATTTAAAATGTTGTAAGAAAAACTTATGTCAGGTAATCAGGAGGCCATGGGAATATCTTTTTGTGTATTTTCAATAGGAAAAATTTTCCTCAGGTAACCTATACTTAATACCTACAGATTTTTGGTGTTTTTTTGTTAGTTTGTTTTGCACAATACTTCTTTTTAAAAACCTCCTTCCTCATTACCCTTGAATATTTTACTTCCATCTTTAATTTCTCAAGGCAGGAGTATTTTATGATTTTTGAACTTTCTCTAAATGAACACGTGTGCGGGAATATTCCCCCACAGCAATATAACAATGGAGGAAGTCACCGCCAGTAAGTACAGAGTCTTACCCCATCTCATCAGGGTCAGTTACAATGTGTTTTTAGCATATGAGGTCCCCATAACTTACTAACATTTTACTGAAAAGAGTTTCGTAGATAACCTGGTAAGGCGTTCATACACCATCAGGAAATAATACAGCACTGCATTGTGGCAACATTTTGACTCCCAAACAAATGTACTGTTTCCTTGGAAGTTATGAACAATAGACCTGTTTCTCTGACTACAAGATAGACACGTGATACAGGGGAAGGCAAATAGTAAGGCCTCTCCCCACTCGTCACCACAGAAGTAAGTCCAGCAATGGGAATGTGCAGTTACATTCCTCTTTCAGGATTTTCTGTCTTGAGTTTCCTAAAAAAAACCAAAACTTTATTTTACCTTTTTTGCAATGACATGTAAGGTAACCAGGAAGTTGTGTGTGGTGATATTTGCTCACCCTGTTATAAACCCATAAACACAAAATTTATACAACATTTACATAAGCCTACCTGTAGCAAAGAAGAAAAAAAAAGAAAGGGGCCCAGGGCTACAGAAATTGAGACAAAATTGAGTTCTAACTCTGAGTCCCCAAATAAGGCTAACTTCACCTCTGTCCTTCCCTTATGGACCAATTACCCCATCATGTCCTAGTTGGTGCTCAGTCACAAGCAAAGAAAATCCTGAAAAGTACATGTTTGTACAAGAAACCCTCCTGGGTCCTTGGATAAAAAAATATGAACAAATATAAAATATAATACCTACTAGTATTATGTGCTAATTGGAGAGATTGCTTTACAAAGATCGCCAGTCCATGTGTGTACTAGTGCCAGAGATCAAGGGAATGACTTCACAGTGAGTCTGAGGAGTTCAAGAAAGTGCTGGGGCAGTCCAGAGCCACCACGAAAAGATGCAGCACTTGATTCAAATTGAGATGATGCAAAAATACTAAGATTAGGTAAAAAGGAGAGAGTCTTTCTTGAATTATTATGATATACTTATGAATATATTCTAATAAGTGAATTAAAGGACCAGAGACACTTAAAAAGCCATGACTACAATGGCTTTAGCTATAAGGAAACCTGAGGGAGAGAAAACAAATAAATATTCTTCTAGAAAGTCAAGGTCACAGGTAAACTCCTTAGAAAAGATGGGTCTCCCTGTAGTGTTGGGGCTCCACGCAGCCAGGGAGCTGTGGGGAATGAACTTAATCCTAAAAGAAGAAAAGAAGACTATATTCTAAAAGGGTACTGATTATTGAGGCATTTGGGCCAATTTGGTTCACCTTGAGTGTGACTACATAGCCCAAGTTTGCATTCATAGAGGGTTTTCAGGAGAACTATGGCCCAAAGCCAGTGCAGGCAGAAATATGCCACATTTACTAGAATCGGCTAAGCAGAGAGAGGGACCCAGATTGGACCAGGCATATGGGACTCCAGTATGGGAAAGTGGGGCTCCAGAAAGACTCACCCCTTCCAAGTGGTCAAACTGTAACAGTCACAGTTACCGCACTGGGTTGTTAAGTGGTCTCCAGTAATAAATGTATTGACAATCCTCAGTTTATGCATACGAGATTCTAATCTCTGTGATGTCTCAAAGAGGTATAGTTGTAAAATTTAGAAATAAACTTCTTCGTGGCTTATTTCATTGGTAAATATGTTTATATGCACTTATTGGCATGATATGCACAAATATATTCAGTGCGTAAATGTGTGGATGAAATCTGGGAATCTATAAAATACTAAAAGCCATTATCTATGTGCGCTGGACTTACAAGTTATTAGCACTGTGCTCTTCATACAGTAGTCCCCCTTATCACAAGGTTTCTGTGATTTCAATACTGCAGTCAACTGCATTCTGACAATATTACATGGAAAATTCTAGAAATAAACAATTCACAAGTTTTCATTTGCCTGCCGCCTCTGAGCAGCAGAAGGAAATCTCGTGCTGTCCTGCCTGGATGTGACTCATCCTCTTGTCCAGAGTCTCCACACTGTAGACGTCCCTGCCATTAGTCTTGTAGAAGCCATCTTGTCATCGTCAAGTTGACCGTCCTGGAACCTCAGCGCTTGCATTCACGTCACCCTTATCTGACTGAGTGGTAGCCGCCAGGTGCAAGAGGAGTGAGGCTGGCCGCTCACAGCTGCCAAAGACAAGCTGTAAAGCACTTCCTTTAGGTGAAAAGGTGAAAGTCTTTGACCTGCTAAGAGAAGAAAAACATCATATAATAAGGTCACTAAGATCTGTAATATGAGAATCTTATATCTCTGAAATTGTAAAAAAGGAAACAGAAATCCTTGCTAGTTTGGACCCTCTTTCTGGTGTATTCTTAATAGGTCAGTGGTGGCCTAACACTCGGTCCCAACGCCCTATCCCTCTCTTGCCTCCATCTCCTCACGTCTGCCCTGCACCCCCCTCCGCGCACAGCACCCCAGGAGGGGTGAGTGCAGCCCCATCAGAGAGCAGGGACAGGCCGCATCCACGTGGCTTTAATTGCAGCATATTGTCATAGCTGTTCCATTTTATCAGGTATTTCTGTTCACCCCTTACTGTGCCTAATGCATAAATCCAGTTTCAACAAGGTCAGTATGTACAGGAGAAAACATTGTACATGTGTGGGGTCCAGCACTGTTTGTGGATTCAGGCATCTGCTGTGGGTCTTGGGAGGTGTCCTCTGCAGATATGCAGGGACACCTTATTTTTCTGTCTTAAGGTAAATGTTTTCAGTCGATATATATTATGCTTACAATCAGAAAATGTGTTCTTTTGTCAAGCCTGCAAATAAAATTAACCTTTTGGTTGGCACAGTTCTAATTAGTGCTGTGCAAACTGGCATCTGGAGTTTCCATTCCTCCGTAGCTATTTCCCCCCCTAGCTTTGGAAAGGGGTTTCCCAGCATCTCACAATAATGATATATCTACACCCCTAGTATGTTCCCCAGCACATAGTAGGTTATCAATAAAAGTTGAATCAAATTCCAAATCAGACTATTTTCAGATATAACAAGTTGCTTTTCTCCAATGTGAGGTTCACAGTTGGAAATTGTAAAATCAAGACCGCTATGTCCGAAATTCATGGAGTTCATCTATCTTTCTGTTACTTCACGCAGAATTATCACTCCCAGTCTCCTGCCGCAGTGACTAACATCTGGAACTGGCTTTCTCTAGCTCTCTGCATTATTGAAGCTGCCATTTCAAATCCCATCTAAAACCACATATTTTTCTTTTTACTTCTATTATTGCATTCCGCAATTGCATTATTTAACTCTGTCAAAGGCACTTGGATAGAGTTTTTTATGAAAATGCCTTGCGCACAAGTACAGTACTGTAGGCATGCTATTTGGAAATTAATTTCCTAGAAATGACTGCCCCCGGGTTGGAAATAGTCCTTCATTTATTGGTGTTCAGCAAACCAGCTATACACAATAAAGAAAAGTATTTGAAAAGATGGGCAGATTTTGAAAATGCTGAAAGATTGAACACAAAGGATCCTTTCCACAATTTAGATGCTCTTAATATAGTACGATTTTAATGTATCTGTACTTTTGGCACACACACCGACAACTTATTTAGTACTTAAAGACAGATGATCTAAATTTTGACAGAGTTCTTAGCTTTGAGAGAAAAACACAGAATATAATAGCATCTCCTTGTAATCATTTTTTTGTTATTTTTATGACATCATATATATTTCATCCAAGATAAGCAAATTATTTTCAAATCATTAAGTTAGTAATGTGGAAATAAACAAAAATGACTCAAATGAGGGGAAAAAACAGGCATTCATTCAGAGCTTACTGGAGCAAAGAAGCCTGCCACTGCCACTTGCCTTGGCAGAGACATGAAGGCGGTGAGGGGGGTGGATAAGGCTTACAGCAGAACAGAGGGAAGGCTCCAGGTACGTACTAGGATTGGGTATTGGGGGCAGTTGTGGGTGGGTTTTCTAGAGGAGGCACTGTCTCTGTGGTTGGCCAGGAAAGCATATTTGTCTTTCTTTGCTCGGTGCTGAGTTGGAAGCTGTCAGTCACTGACAAAATTCTGCCCTCTGAGCTTACTACCACAAAGTGTCCCTTACTAGGAACACCTTGTATTTGTGTGATGCCTTTGTTATAATCCATGAACCAATATTGTTACACTGCAATCAGCTCAAACCCATAGTTTGCATTAGGGTTCACTCTTTGTGTTTTGTAGTTAGTTCTGTGAGCTTCGACACAGGCACAATGTCATGTAGCTACATTACAGTATCATGCAGAACAGTGCCATAGTCCCAAAGCTCCCCTCTGCCCCACTTACTCATCCCTCCCTCTTGTATGAATCTCTGGAAACCACTGATGACTCCCTGTTCTAAAGGCCTCTCTGTCTGAAATCAATGTAGCTTTTCTCACTTTTTTTTCGAGTAGTGTTAATATGGTATATCTTTCTTCATCCCTTTGTTTTGCAAATAATCATGTCTTTGAAATAGGTTTGTTGTACACCATTTACACTTGGGTGTTCTTTTTTAAAAAAAGATTTTATTTGTTTATTTTTAGAGAGAGGGGAAAGGATGAAGAAAGAGAGGGAAAGAAACATCAATGTGTGGTTGCCTCTTGTATGCCCCCTACTGGGGACCTGGCCTGCAACCCAGGCATGTGCCCTGACTGGGAATCGAACCAGAGACCTTTTGGTTCCCAGGCCAGTACTCAATCCACTGAGCCACACCAGCCAGGGCTTGGGTGTTCTTTTTTGATTCCTTATGACAATCTGTATCCTTTAATTTATGCATTTAGACCTTTGATATTTAAAGTAATTATTGATATGGATAATATTTATCTTATTTGTTATTGGTTTCTGGTCATTGACTTCTGTTTCTTTCTCTCTCTTGCTCTCTCTCCTTTTTGGTATTCCTTTATCTTTTTCCTTCTCTAGTTTTAGTTGAGCATTTTGTATGGTTGCATTTTGTCTCCTCTTTTAGCATACCAATTATACCTTTTTATTGAATTATCTGGAGTGATAAAGGTTAATAAGAATATGTACTATATAAAATAATAGGGATTTCAATAAGAAGTATTCATGTGTGGGCATACTAGAAGATAGTTTTCCACCAGTGCTTAAACTCAGTGTGATTATTAGCTACAAATATAGACAGAATAAGGATGCTGTTTTTGCAATAATAGAACAGGTAGTGTTGTTGTTAACATATCTCAGCAATATGATAAAAAAGGTTCTAAATAGAATAACTGATCATCTTACTGAGTGTGTCTGAAGTTAAGAAAAAGAATAGTTGTGTTTATATGCAAAATGGAGTAGTATTCAAGACTCAAAAATTATTTACATATAAGTCCTCTGGGACTCTCCGCATATTATGCAGGGCAACAGAAAATTCATCATGTGCATTGCAAAAATGGAATATCCATGGTCCTACCCAAATATTCCCTTATTTTGTGTTCTATCTATGTCTTAATTTGTGAATACTCAGTTCGTTTCCAGATTTTTTCCTAACATAGCAACAAAAAAGCTTCAAGGAAATTTGTGAGCATGTATTTGCTTGTAACAAAAATTGCTCTTTGTGTCTGACAGAAATTGACAAACTGCAGCACAAAATGGCACCAATTTAGAATTCTATTATCAAACACTTTCTATTTGGGGGACAGCTTTTACAGTGTTTCATTTAAATGTTTTCTGCTCCTGTTGCAGCCATCACTACCAGGCAAGTTGAGTTGGAAGAAAGACGTGGGACAGTTGAGAGGCTGAACTGTGTAAATATTCAAAGAAAGAACTTTCCAAACGTGCAAAACAACCAACGCAAAGGCTCTGAATTGAAAGCATGCTCAGCCCCTTTGAGGAGCAGCAGGGAGGCAAGGAATGGGGGTTGGAGTGATGAGCCAAGTGGAGGGGTCTTGGTAGGCATCGAGTTTGTAAATCAGGCAGAGATCGGAACTGGAAGGTCTTCATGGGATTTGAAAGGACTTTGGAATGTATTCTTCCTATAACGGTAACTCATTGCAGGCTTGAGGTTTCACATTAAACTTGTTATTGGATCCCAGTATTTGAGTCTGCCACCACAGCGCACTGGCCTAAAGAAATGCATGAGCAGGAATTTGCACTGAGCAAAGGAAGTTGTTTATAAAATGACTGAGTAATCCAGAGAGTGGGTTTGCTCACGGTCTAAACACCGGACTCCTGATGGCATGTAGGTAATAGATTACTATATAGGACAGCATCACAAGACTCTGTCGGTTCGGGCTGTGGGTCATGTTAGGAGCTGATTAGTTGTGAGGTGAAGGAACGAAATCATTTTCTCAGGTACGGAGGACAGCTCTGAGGGCCTTCCTGGTGGACCTGTGACTGGTTTCATGGACAGGTAGCCTGGAAGCTGTTCCACCTGAGGGCCCAGGAGCTGACACAGGTTAAGACTTGATCTTTACTCTGCCAGAGGTGCTGACCTTAGGGCAATTAGTCAGGTCTGGGATATTGTCTTCTGTTGTCTCAGGGGTTAACAATGATCGGGGTGAGAGGCTAGGTCTCTGACATGCATAGAGAGAGAAGAAAAAAAAAAGATTTCTAAAGGTGTAGTCACAAATCAAAATCATGTAGACTCTCACTTTGAAAATGTCAATATTGATCTAAGAGTCTAAGAATCTAGTACCTACCATATATTTTTCTAAAATGTTCAAGAGTCTCTTCAGAATTTTTCTTCTAATTATGAATTATGTACCTTTTCAAATTAATATTTCTTTATATAGAAAATCTCTTAAATTATTAAAAGCAAATACATCTTGGCCATTTTTTTTTTTTTGTCTACTGCAGGTATCCTACAATTCACCCAGTAAATGTAGAGACTTTTCATAATTTAAAGATACATGTTTTTAGATTTTTTCCTATAGGCATGTTTTTATTTAATTGCCATTTTTAATGTTTAACATCACACACAAAACTCACTTCTATAACTCGGTGATCAAAGAAAAAGAGCATAAGGTAAAATTGCCTCTCGTGGTTGGCTTTCTAGGAAACTATTCAGAACCACCAATAGGTGCAACATAAAGTTATAAATTGGGGCCAAGATTTAAATTAAACTTTCAAAAAAAATCAGGGAGCTCAAGCTCGGTACCAAGCAAAATTCTAGGTGTTTGAAACATATTGGTAAACAAAACAAAAATACTTGATTTAGTGACCATATTCTAGTAAGAGCACACATAAAACAATTTTAAACACAATAAATAAGTACATGGTATATTAGAGGGTTAAAAAAGCAATGAAAAATGGAAAAGGGATGGGGAGGAGAGGAGAGCTTTCAAATTTAAATAAGGTGATCTACAGATGATGACACAGGGGAACTCCGTGTAACAGGGAACAAAAGCTACCATTCACATACTAACTGATGAATCTTAGATTTTCAATATTTAGTTGAAAAGGCAGGATACAGCGTGAAAGCATATCCAAAATATTTACTCTATATATGTAATAATATCTATTTATTATAAATAAAGTATTTGTTGTAAAATTATTAAGAAAGCATGAATTGAAAAAATGTGATGGCCAAGAGAATTAGAGGGAGCAACCAACGAATATCGGAATACATACACTTTGTTACTTTGTTTGGTAAATTAATGGGTGTTAATTTATTATTTTTTAATAAATTATAAAAACATATGAATTCTTTGCTGTATCAACTGTGCTATTTTAAAGGTAAAAGTATGCTTTTCATAATAGATTATATAGTTTTATGTGAACTCTATGCAGACAAAACAGAGTACATTGTCACACACCTGCCCCAAGGGAAACAAATCTGAAAACATATAACTTTAAATTATCAAAAGTCTCTACATTTCCTGGGTGAATTTTAGGATACCTGGAGTAAACAAAATTTTTTGTCAAGATGTATTTGTTTTTAATAATACAATTAAGAGATTTTTCTAAGTATAAAGAAATAATATTAATTTTAAAAAATATACAGCCCTGGCTGGCGTAGCTCAGTGGATCGAGCCTGGGCTGCGAACCAAAGGCTCGCCTGTTCGATTCCCAGTCAGGGCACATGTCTGAGTTGTGGACCAGGTCCCTGGGTCAGAGGCATATGAGAGGCAACCACACATTGACATTTCTCTCTCTATCTTTCTCCCTCCCTTCCCTTGTCTAAAAATAAATTTAAAAAATATTTTTAAATTTCTTAAAAAAAGAAATGATATACAATTCATAATTAGAAGAAAAATTCTGAAGAGACTCAAATATTTTAGAAAAACAATTGATAAGTACTACATTCTTAGATTAATGATGACATTTGAAACTGAGGGTCCTCATGATTTTGATTTGATTCGTGACTATTGCTTTAGAAATCATGTTTTATTTCTTTTTCTGTCTGTCTACCTCATAGACCTAGCCTTTCACCCTGATCATTGTTAATCTTGGAGACAACAGAGGATGCTGGCCTGGACCTGACTAATAGCCCAAGGTCTGTCCCTCTGGCAGGGAAAGAACATCTTGACCTAAATTATGTTTCTGCTCTGAGCCCTGAGGTGGAGCCGCCCCCTGGTTACTTTTCCATGAAACCGGACAAAGGGACTCTGGAGCAGAAAATGAATCTGTCCTTCATTGTGAGAAAGTCCTCACATGATTTTTGCCTTGGATGGAGTGGTAAAATTATTTTTTTTTTCAAATCAGCCATATATTCTTTGGGGACTAGGGGGCTTAGTCATCTTTGTCCTCCTTGCATCACAACATAATATATAAATATTCTCTGACATTGTGCAATGCATGCTGATGTTGCAGGTCAATGAGCCAGTGAGTGGTTGGCAAAAAGTGGTTTATTTCAGGAATCCTAAAGGTGTTATAAAGGATCAACTTTTAATTGTTCACAAGGATGAGAAACCAATGTTCCAATTACTGTGTATTCCAGTTTTTGGTGAAATTTTCCATCTTGGCATATCTTTTGTTTAATTTATTAATATAACTTTTTTAAAAATCCATTTTTGATAAATGCATAGTTTAGTTCTAAGTTTGTTTCTATTGTTTTTGAAGAGAATCTTGATAATGTTTTTATGAAACATTCTATGAAATCTCAAACTTATATGAAAAATTTGTAGAGTCAGGATGCAGTTATGTTTCTTCAGGGTAGAATTTGATTGATAGAAAAGTACATTGGAGACTTGATATTGTGATTTATATTAAGAAACACATATCTGAACTTTTTCCCATTTCTGGCAGAGCTCCCAAATCCCTTGGAGCTTCACAAGCGAAGAGAGCTATAAGGACGTCCTTTATTACGTTAAAAAGGTGACTTGTAGAACCACACCTAAGGACGGGGTTGCCTGCCGGGGGAATGAAGGTTGGAAGTTTTAGTCTCACCCCTTCCCTGCTCCTGGATTCCAGGGAGGGAAGAGAAGCTTGAGGCTGAGTTCAATCACTGCTGGCCAGTGATTGAATCGGTCATGTCCATGTGATAAAGCATTCATAAACCCTAGAACGACAGGGCTCAAGGAGCTTCTGGGTCGGTGACTATGGAGATCTCAGAGTGACGTGCACGGAAAGGGCGTGACAGCTCTGCACCCTTTCCCGATACCTTGCTCAGTGCCTGTCTTCCATCCGGATGTTCCCGAGTTACCTCACTTTATAATGAACCAGTAAACTGTTCTCCTGACTTCCGGGAGCCACTCTAGCAAGTTAATCAAACCTGAAGAAGGGCCTTAGGAACCTGTGATTCACAGCCAGTCGGCTAGAAGCACAGGTAACAACCCGAACTAGCGGTGGCCCCTGAAATCTGAAGAGGAGGTCATGGGATCCTCCAGTTTGGAGCCAGTAGGTCAGAAGCTCAGGTGGTAACATTGAGTTACAACAGACGTCTGAAGTGGAGAGTCACCTTGTGGGACTAAACCCTTAACATGTGGGATCTGTTGCTATGTCCAGTGAACAGGGTGTGAGAGCTGAGTTAAATTGTGGGACACCCAGCTAGTCTCCCAAGAATTGTTTGGTGGTGGTGTTCCAGCAACGCCTTTTAACTCACAAGTGTTGGAATGGGGTCTAGCATCTAAACGGGGACAAATTTCAATCCATTTGGGGTTTAAATTTGTTCCAAGCTAATATGCTAATATGTAATTTTATAGTATAGCTATATACACCTCTGACTTACCTTCTCTCCAGAGAGCCTTTCAGAGTGTCCATTGAAAATCTAGACTAATTATTAGCATCCACCTTCCTTAGAAGGTTCTGGGTTCAAATTTTCTTTCTGTCAGCCTTATGACATTAACAACAGTTCTCTGCTGATTCTCAGTTCCTTTTCTGATTTGCTTCTTCGTCCCTTTCCCTACACAGCTCAGTCCCCACTACCTTGGGAACGTCAAATGTCAAGACAAACTTTCTGAATCTCTCTTCTTTCCACATTCTTGCCCTTTCAAGCCCTTGTTCTTGTCTCAGAATCTGTGAACTTCAGTGTTCATCAGTACAATTTGTGAGATTTCTGAGAACTTTGCTGGTTCTTCTTTTGCTTGGAAACCACCATTTTATTATCTTTTCAAATGCCCCCTATTCCAATATGTGAAAATACCCTGAAGAAAAAGATGTGGACGGAATGCAGGGCTCATTTCAATGAGTTTACTTTCTTCCCAGAATTTTGATCCTTCAAGTAAGTACTGGTTTCCTTGTATCATGTATATTTTTAGTGGATGTATGTATCTAGTTCCTGTAGTGGTTACCGGAAAAGCATGAGTATGCTACAAGCTATTGCATCATAGCAAGTTGCATTTGAGTAAAGTAATCATGGCTTGTATTTTCACTACAAGATGTATTAGCAACATTCCTATCTTTTAGTAGCAGTTTGAAGCAAAATGAGGCAGAAATACAAAATCAAAGAATAGTAACTGAATATACTTTCTGAATATAACTAACATCTATATATGAACACAATATTAACATGCAATCCTTTGAATTTCTAGGATGGATATATATATATTTTTAAAGATTTTATTTATTTATTTTTAGAGAGGGAAGGGAGGGAGAGAGAGAGAGAGAACATCAATGTGCGGTTGCTGGAAGACATGGCCTGCAACCTAGGCATGTGCCCTGACTGGGAATCGAACCTGCCATGCCTGGTTCACAGCCCGAGCTCACTCCACTGAGCTACACCAGCCAGGGCAAGGATGGATATATTTTAAAAAATGCAGCCCAAGTATATCATCACAAAGTTTACAAACAAACAATAAGCAGTTGATATCCCATCAGTCTTGTTTCTACCAAGATGAGAAGTTTTACAAATGCATCAGTGCATGTGAGTTGTGAAAAGTTAGTTAGACCACTCTTAATAAGGTTTTCTGCAGCTTTTGTCTTTTTTAGACGGTCCATAAATACCAAACACCTATCAGTCAGCGTACTCCGGTAATGAGTGCCTTGTTAAGATGAGGAAGCCGTGTCGGTATATGTGAGAGGGGCCGTAATTTTAACTTTCATTCAATGTCAATTTAATTTCAGTATCCTTCCCACACCCAGTTTATGGTTAGTACAAATTACAGCATTGATGTGTTTGCCAGGGTAATGGTGATGATATGCCATTAATTCCCCAGAGCGTAGCATATTTTCTGAACACATGGTATCAGGAAGGTCACATTGAATTCGTTCCTTTACACTTCTAAAAATAAGCCGCCGCCACGAAGCTGCTGTATAACAGGAAAGATACAGAACAAAGTTGTGAGTGTCCTGTATTCACCCTCATAGTCTTCCATAACTCACCTCAGTGAGTTTGCACTTGGGTGATCCCTTCATAAAATGCGGTTCTATTTACATTTGATGTTTTTAAAAGTAGGAGAGAAAACAGAACATTGGCTGGTCAGGTGTTTTCAGTTATTATAGTGTCTCTATCTTTATGTTAGTCAGGAAAAGACAGGGGGGCTAGTTCTCACTTGGACTTTCAATCCCAACAATAACACGCTCCCTGCTATTCCCACACGATTACTAAGACATCTGTAAACATCCCTTTGGAAAAAGGTTATTGGAAAGGTCAAGTTGCAGTGAATTTTTTTTGCTTACTTAAGAAACCAAAATACATGGAGCAATAATATATGTCTCATCTATTTATGAAAGAACGTACACACTGCATCACGAGATGTTTCATCTCATCCTCCAGCCTGGCTCAGTGGCTCTGAACCAGCAGTGAGCTTGCCCTACGGAAGAGTCTGCAGGGTTTGGAGGTGCATTTGGTTTTCATTGTTGCGGGGTGGTGGGGAGGTTGCTGCTGGTATCTGGGGTCACAGCCAGCAATGCTGAGCATTTGACAGTGCCCAGGATGAGCCCCACCATGGAGAAGTGTCTGGCCCCAAATGTCAAGAGTGCCAAGGTTGAGAACCCTGGCTTAAGAAGAATAATTCTGTTTCCCGTCATTTAGATGTATGATGAAAATGACTAAGATAATTACTGTTTGCATGGAATTTACAGTTTAATAAATGCATTTGATATCCATTAATTTATGAATTTATCTTCTCCTTTTGAAGTAAATATAATGAAAATTGTATGTCAATAAATGTAACACTTAGTTGAAAAGGAACAAATATTTGAATAACACAAACTAAAAAACCAGCTAAAGCCCTGGCCAAGTGGCTCAGTTAGTTGGAGCATCATTGGATACAGTAGAAGGATGGGTGTTCGATTCCTAGTCAGGGCACACACATAAGTTACAGGTTTGATCCCCAGTCAGGCAGCTTACAAGAGGCAACCAATCAATATTTCTCTCTCACATCAGTGTTTCTCTCTCTCTCTTCCTCTCTTTAAACATGTCCTTGGGTGAGAATGTTTTAAAAAATCAACTTAAAATGAATAACTGGACTGGTCCTATATCTATTAGAGACATTTAAGTTTTAGTTTAATTATAAGAATGAAAATTCTGGTACCATATCATTTCACAGGCAAATCCCGATAGTCAGTTAACATGGAAGATCATACTGCACAACTGTCCGCTAAATTTTGAGGATGTAGAGAAGAGTTCTGTACTCATTTCCTGATATTTTGCCTGTACTAAATTCAATTGCGATATTTTGACATTTTCTTAACATTTAAGAATTTACTCTTGAATTTATTTTTTAAATAGTGAGCATTCTTAATCTTTTACATAAATTTGTGATTCTTATTTAATCATTGGAAAGCATTTAGATACAAGGATTTTGGTGAGTCAAATAATGTTAACTGCCAAGCTTAAATTCACAATGCAATCAAAGCTAAAACAACAAAATAAAATTAAACAAGTGATAAAAACATTCAGATAAATGTTTTCTGTGATCAATATTTCACCATGTCTATTCCATGTATGTGAAATCATAGTCCTTTAGCATCTGTCTGAATTTATAGTTATCGTTGTTGAGTAAACCACATGGTAAAAATTGCTCTACCTTTCCAATTATAATTGGCAGTTATCATGTTAAAGATAAAATACCAGCATTCAAAATTGTAAATCACTGGCTTCAAAGCAAATAGTCAACTGAAGAAAATTCCATATTGGAAACTTATTTCCTTATAAAACCTGAAACAATAACTATGATGATATTAATAAAAACGCAAACAAGATCAGCAATTCAGCTTCCCTGGTTAGTGCAAATGTATAGCTTCATGGCTGTTTCTGGTAACAGTCGAAGTCAACTCTTAACTGCCCATTTATAAAAATGATTTGATGTTACTCGAGGCAACTATTTTTATATGTGTTCAGCTTTAATTATTTGCTGAAATTTTTTTTTAGAATTCTGTCTACTGAACACCTGATTGTGGTTCGGGTGGGAATTAGGAAGTAAAACACACAGCGCGTTCAGGAAGTGGGCTTTAGAAAGGAGGTTAGCCTAGCTCTCAGCACGTGGACGTGACTAGAATCAGAGCAGAGGCCAACTAGGCTTTTAGGGAGTTGAGATGCCAGAATATCCACCATTACTGCCCTCAGATCAACACAAACTGTCATTGTTTAGACTTAAAATGTTCTTCTGGCCCAGGTGACTAGAGGAAAGAAATGAGCCGAGAAAGATGCTTAACTCCCCTGAAGGTACAGCCTTGGATCCACTTTAGACATGATCGGGGAGAATAATGGAGAATAATGGATAAAAAACCCTGCCGGAATATGATACCAACACACACAGAGGAAAATTGACTGGGCAACTCGTCCTCAGGGCAAAATGAAGGCCTGACGCCAGAGCACCTTGCACCTCCAAGGCCAGGGCCCGGCCCTGCCCGCAGGGAAGATTGCAGGATTGCTATGAGACTGCTCTGTGCATCGGGTATTCTTTCTTTCTCTGTGCAAGAGTTTATTGTGGGTTCTGTGCCTATTCTACTAGTGCATATTGTTTGTTTGAGTTTGGAGAAAACTTGTTTGTAACGTGTAGGTTTCTAGACTGAGAGGGCCCATACCTGGAAATGATGATTCAAGACAATAAAATAAGCCCTGGCTGGTGTGGCTCAGTACATTGAGTACTGGATTGTGAATCAAAAGGTTGCCAGTTCAATTCCCAGTTAGAGCACATGCCTGGGTTGTGGGCCAGGTCCCCAATAGGGGGCGCATGAGAGGCAATCACATATTGATATTTCTCTCTCTCTCTTTCTCCCTCCTTTCCCCTCTCTCTAAAAATATATACATAAAATCTAACAAAAGAAAAACAGCAAAATAAAAGTAAAGGTAAAATACCTAGATATCACAATGACTGCCTGAGAGTTTCGCATTGTTTCCTGGAGGAGTGGGTGAGAGCGAGTCTGCGTACAGTAAGGAGAGGAAGCGAGTATCTGGAGCACAGGGAGACAGCCTGTAGTACCGCTAGGGCTGTCCCGCTAGTATCCTGGCTCTTCTTCGGAGAAACTAATGTGATTTTACTGCTCTGCTCCATGGAACACCCATAAAATGTGAGTAGAAATGACATTTGTCAGGTCCAGTTGTGAAAGGAAAGAACCAGTGCGCAGCCCATCAGTCTTTTCGTACGCCCCTGACAGCAGCCATCCACTCCAACGGCGTCTGCCCTGAACACTCGAGTTCCGGAGAAAGCGCACAGTGCGGAACCCCAGCTAACCAACCTTCAGGAAATGCGGTTTCAGGAGAAAGCATCGCTTGCTTTTAAGCCAGTAAGGAGATTATATATATATATATATTAAGCCACAGCCTGATTTAGTTTATCCTGATGGATACAATTTATTGAAAAGTACTCAAGTCAGGGAAAGTGCATATTTTTATCCAGCCTTATTTCCCATGTTAATTATTAAAGCATTAGTCACAATCTAATAATAATGTTTTATCTAGATGTGCCTCTTTAATTATCATTGCACGTAGAAGAAGCTGTTAGCCTCGGACCCCTTTTTTCTGTGGTCCATATGAAGGAAAATGCTGCCTTAGGGAAGGAAGGCTTTCATTTAGAAAGACAGAGTGCACTGTGGACTTCAGTGTAAGCGAGCAGCCATGAGCGCCTGCATGCCAGAACGGCTGTGCAAATTGGTGAAATCGTACATTTTGTGCAAAATGTTGAAGTGATACATTTTGCATACTTCTTGTCCCAGTGACAATATTGTTTTTAGACACGAAAACCTAGATAGTGCATTTCCCATTTGTGTGTGATTCCCAGTGAGAAGCAATCGGTAAAGCAATTGCAAAATATCCACCAAGAGAGTACAGGACAGAAAATACAGCTTCATGGTAGCTATCCATTTTATTGGCGAAGAAAACAACCCCTACTCATTGGTTTGGGTTAGAAATCTTTTTACTCCATATTTCCTTAACATAAAAATGTTCTTGAGATGTTTCAGAAATGGCAGTGAAATGGAAAAATGTATGTTCTTGGATGTAAATCAGCCTCTATAATTATGTAAGTTGCTTCCTAGAACTTATACTATTTAGTGAAAGCAAAAATTTACTAAGACAGATCAAAACAATTTTGAGCAGTAAAGTTTAGTTTATCAAGAGACTACCAGCTTTTTAATTAAAATGGTGTTATATGTTTCTCCAATAAAATCATATGCCAAATAATATTTGAATGGACCAGATACTTAGCATTAAAAACCCTGGGAGTGCCCTTCAATTTACTAAGTATTTATAACGGTTGGTTACCTGTGAATGAGGCTGAGATTCAGTAGCATTACAAAAATCAATTCTTATGAATGGAATTATAGCTGAAATTTCAGTTTTTGCATAAACATCAGTTTGAACACAAATGAAAAATGTGTCTCAGTGTTTTTTCTCCATGCCGTTGAAATAAATTTCTGAAGAATAATTTTATTTTTGATCTGGATTGTTTACATCAGATGTGACTTTAACATGAAAATATTTGAAAGCAAATCCAGAATGTCTGAAAGCCTCGCGGTGCATTATGTCGTCTGAGCTTGCATTGTTTTCTGGGGGGAAGGCCCACGTGGCCCACTGCCAACCTTAAAGAGGAGTGTCATGCGGAATTGCTTTCATGTTTGTGATGCCTTATGGAACATTCGGGATGACATTAGGACAATTTAATGCCTTGTGCCACGCAGCTAAGTCAAGCACCTCTTGTTTGGTTGGAGAGTTCAAATGCAAGCATTCAAGTGAATGAAAGATGTTTATTCTTCTATACAGGAACTTGGTATACCTATGTGAAGTGCACTGTAATCATAGGTATACCTATGTGAAGTACAGGAAGTGCAAGTTACATTGAAAAAAGTACCATTGACTATAGAGAGAGTACTCTGACAATTCTAGCTCTCAGAGAAATTATAATAAATACACAATGGTAGCACAGGCTGGAACTTGGAAGAGCTGGATCAGGAGAGGAAGAAGTTGAGGATGGATGATTCAGGCAAGTCTAAGAGCTTGTCTTCATAGGTTCAAAGAAAATTCCAAGATTTTAAGATCCTTTAAATTTACCATTCCTAAATTTTAACTCCACAGTAAAATTTCCCTTTACATAGAGACACATTCATGGCTGCTTTCATTGTGACCTTAAAGCAGGCTTAACAGGAAACAGCCTGCACTGGCTGTTCCTCTCGTGCTTCAGCAGAAACGGTGTACAACCCCTGCTGACACGCTCGAGTGCTGACGGGAGGTGACTGTCCACAGTGGGAGAGCGCCTAGACAAGGGGGTGGGACATCTTACTCTGCTGGTGGAGCTTTCAGGTGAGGACATAAAACAATCATGCGAACGCATTCTAATTACTGCTATTTGGTCCAGGCTGCTCATACAAGTCAAATGGTGGTCAAGTAAATGACTTGATTTTACAAACATCTACCAAGATAGTACTTTAATATTTATTTTATGTGCCTATACATTTTTATAAGGCAAAAAAATTAAAAGGAAAACCTTCCTGCAAACTCCCAGAATGGTCCTTGTGGTGGCCATGAGAATTCCCAACACGATTTATTGCTATGATGACATAGGTGACTGACAGTTTCCCACTAATAGCCCTCTGGAGTCCTGACCCACCAACTTGGGCTGCTCCCAGCCAGTGATTGATGGTGGCAGAGCTCGGAGGACAGGCCTGTTTCCGTGAGACTCCCTTGGCAGGCTGTTTTGAGTGAATGACCCACATGGGAGACACCATAACTTCATCAGAATGGTGCTTCAGTCTTAGATCTCTCCTAGCCAATCCTTCTGACCCACATTCCTTCACAGGCATCAGGCCGGCATTGTGGTCCCACAGTTCTCCCTGGCAACTTCCGATTCCTCACCATCCTCCATCCCAGGCACTTCCCCCAATAAATTATCCCACATCTAATCCCCCCTTGCCATCTGCTTCTTGGATGATGGAGACCAGCACCTGATATAAATCCTCAGCAAGCATCTGAAAGGCAACACTTCTCTTGACTTTTCATTGACTATAGTTGACTCCAAACAATGTTAGCATAGGTCTAAAAGACTGGTTTATTTACCATAGAATACTTCCATATACATGGTGTGACTTAAGTGCATGTTAGTCTCTTTAATCAATAATCCAATATTTTTTAGTTAAATTTTGTAATACCATTTATAAATTGATGCTTCAAACATGCTTAGTGGGTGTCTAAAACTTTCTAAACAAGATCCACACTGCAGAGGTAGACACAAACAGTGATTTCAATATAGCTATCAGAAGCTGCATGAGAGCATTCATTCATTAGCCTGGCGAAATTCAAGTAAATGAGTGGCATTCAAGAAATTTGTTTTGCTCAGAGTGTACAGGCATATTGATCTTTGCATGATTGTTGGTAGCCTGGAAAGTCAGTGTCATCTTAGGACTACCTCCTGCTTGTAAGACTGCGCACCCCATCCACCACTGCCCACAAACTCAATGGAGGAATCTTTCCTTATTTCAGTGGCATATTCCATGTTGTTCATTATAATAGTTTGCTTGTGTGTGAACCTTTTTTTTTTAGTTATGTGGCTTTTAAAGAGCAAAGGCCCCCAGTGCAGATGAACCAGCACATACAAATGTGCTGAGGCAGCAGAGCACCAGCCTTTGGGATGGATGAACAGCACGGGGAAGGTAGAGTTGGGGTGGTGTGAGCAAGCAGGAGTGTCGGGGATGACGGGAAATAGTGTGTCTGAGTGAACTCTACGTCCCTCTGTGGCCCAAGATTGTGGGAACTGGGCACTGGAGCGTTGTCAGATGGAAAGATAAAATGTGAAGTTTGAAAATAAGATGCTAAATACATAACATTTATTGGTAAGACAAGGTCTAGGGTTTGGTAAAATGTTGGTGGTGAAGACAGTTGGAGGGAAAAAATTCAAAGCACTAAGATGCTCTATGCAGAAATGGTTAAGAACTATGATGAATCTTGTTAGAGAGAACTGAAAAGTCTCATTGGAGAGAGTAGCAGTGTAATAAGTTGAAATCTTCAAACTGAGAAAAAATGGACCAGATTCTGTAGCTGACTGAGCATCAAGAAGAGCTGTACAAGGTGTAGCTTAGGTTGTGGCCCTTCCCCACAAGGCACTCACTCTAGGAGTGTGAGAAGGCAAAGAAGCTTGGAAGGATGCTTAGGAGGTAGTACGTTTAGGGAGAACTAAGTTTGTTTAGAGCAAGCAACTGAATAAAACACTTACAAATAGCGTTTGGAGGAATTTTGCTAACAACTGACTATTCCAGGAAGGACAATGGACGGGCGCAGCTCTGTGGTGTGGAAGTCTGGTAATGGGGTGATCTGGGAGTCTCAGAGTCCTCATGCCATAAATAGGGGTAGATTAGGTAGTCTCACCCGATGGCCCCAGATGGTGGTGCTAAGGCTCTCAGGACGGTGGGTAGAAAATAGAGGCACTGAGGTCCTTCCAGGTCATGCAGGTATCTAGAACCACCTTCCCTCCTGACAGTGATGCTGTGGAGGCTGATGGGAGGGAAGTTCATGTAGAACACCAGGTATTCTGAACTTTCTCCTCTGTCATGTTATAAGGCGGAGTTTAGAGTAACAGTGGTCTTATCCATGTGTCTCCTCTTCCTTCTCTCACTAAAGGACATTTATGAAAAAATACCCTCACAAAGTTTTAAAGCTAGTTAGTTAGAATTAATTTGCAACACCATTTAATCTTTTATAGTACAAGCAAGCAAAATATTTGCTTTTAGCAAAGGGAAAAGTGACAATTTGTAAGCATGAGCCGGGTGCCTGTAACAACTTTATTTATATTATGTATTTGAATATTCATGACAATCCTTTCCATTTTACAAATAACAAAAACAACAAGTAGCACAACAAGTTTTAGTTGCATATCTTAAATGTGGAAGAGCCACAGTTGAAACCTGTTCCAGTGCTTTTCCATGCCCGCATCTCAGAGACCGGTTAACCTACCATCAGTTGGTTAGAATTGACCACCGGGTCAATTCTTTAGCCATAGTTTCATGCACTGACTCAGTCTTTCCATGGACAAAAAGCTGGTTTTATAAGCTCCATAGTAAAAAAAAAAAAAAAAAAAAAAACAGGCATAAAACCATTCTGGAGACCCTTTAACAATTTCAGCTACCTGATGGGAAACAGGCCAAGTGTGAAAACTATCACCCTGTTCCTTCACCAGCATGGCAGTGATAAATGGTTTGCATTTTTTTAAAAGAAGAAAACATCCTCAACAGAACTATTAAAAGGAGAAAATGACAGGGGGTCATAACGAGGTTTCTTGAAACACTTTAATATGTTTCCAACTTTCACCGAATTACCAAAAATGATTTCCGTGAAGGGTTTGTTGCAGGAGGCACTATTTTGTTAACTATTAATTGGTGCCCTGGGGACAGAGAGGTCCTTTGGAAAGTTACCTTGGACAGTTGCCTTTGAAAATCTGTTACACATTGTCATGTGAAGTTCTGGATTATAACTTTTAGAGTAAACCTAAATTTCTGAACTAAAATAACCTTTGTTGCACTTTGCAACATTTTCCTTTAAAATCTGAACCCTGATCCCACTCTATGCAATTTTTTATTAACACTATTTTGAGAAACACCTACCGAAATTTGACAAGATCAACTACTTCTAAAGCACAACCGGGCCTCAGCAGCATTCTCGGCTGCCTTCCGTGGTGGGCCTTTCACACAGGACCCTTGGGTCCTTCGGTTCCTGCTGCCTCCCGCAAACCAAGGCATTGTAACTGGGCCACGTGGTAAGAACCCCAAGGACAAAGTGCCTCTGGAGGGGAAATAAGTCACATTAAAATGTACCCTTTATAAGTATTTAAAAGAAAAGTAATGTAGAGGGCTACTGACATTTATAAGATTAACTGAAGTTTTGAATACAAAAGAATGGGTACATTAGAAATGAATTAAGAAATGCCTTTCTTAGAATAAATGAATAGGACCTCATCCAATTAAAAAGCTTCTTCATGGCCAAAGAAAACAGCATTAAAATGAAAAGAGAATCAACCATATGGGAAAACATATTTGCCAATGATACCTCGGACAAGTGTTTGAGCTCCAAAATATATAAAGAACTCACACAACTCTACTCCAAGAAGACAAAAAACCCAATTAAAAAATGGGCAAAAGACTTGAACAGACACTTCTCCAAGGAGGACATACAGAGGGCCCAGAGACATATGAAAAGATGCTTAGCATCACTAGCCACCAGAAAGATGCAAGTTCAAACCACAATGAGGTATCATTTCACACCGGTCAGAATGGCCATCATAAACAAAGCAACAAACAACAAGTGTTGGAGAGGTTGTGGACAAAAGGGAACCCTAGTGCACTGTTGGTGGGAATGCAGACTGGTGCAGCCACTGTGGAAAACAGCATGGAATTTCCTCAGAAAACTAAAAATAGGACTGCCTTTCAACCCAGCATTTCCACTACTGGGATTATATCCTAAGAGCCCTGAGACACCAATCCAAAAGAACCTGTTCATAGCAGCACAATGTACAATAGCCAAGTGCTGGAAGCAACCTAAGTGCCCATCAGCAAATGAGTGGATCATAAAACCATGGGACATTTACACAATGGAATACTACGCAGCAGAGAGAAAGAAGGACCTCCTACCCTTTGTGACAGCATGGATGGAGAGCCTTATGCTACGTGAAATAAGCCAGGCAGTGAGGGACAAATACCATATGATCTCACCTTTAACTGGAACATAATCAACAAAAGGAAAAAAACAAACAAAATATAACCAGAGACACTGAAGTTAAGAACAATCTGACAATAACCAGAGGGGAGGGGGAAGGGCACAATGGGGAGAAGGGTTTTCAGGAACTACTATAAAGGACACATGGACAAAACCAAGGGGGGGGTGGAAGCAAGGGAGGGAGGTGAGTTTGGCTGGGGTTGGGGGGAGTGGTGCAGGAAAAATGCAGACAACTGTACTTAAATAACAATAAATAATTATAAAAGAAAAAGAAAGGCCTTTCTTTATAGGTTTATATGCTGTAATAGCAGTGTAGATTATGCATCTATAAGTAGAATAAGTACAGCTAATTTTGTGTGTTAAATGTAAGATTTCATGTGGTCACTTGGTAAAGCAGGATACACAGGCTCTAGACTGTTTCTGTCTTTGCGATTGTTATTTCAGAACGCATCACACCAAAAGTGGGCAGCTTAGAATAATGACCTTGGTCATTGCACGTGTCTGAGTGTCAGAAACCCAGACATGATCTGTCTGGGCACCCTGTTTTGGATCTCTAAGGAAGCACACAATTCTCAGAGAAAAGACAGCATTTGTTAGTAAGAACATCCTTGATGAGTCACTGGGTCATGAGGCCTGTGGAGGTGGCCATGGGTATGAAAGTCCGCGTCTAAACATGAATGTTTACTGCTGGTAGAACGCGTGCTTCTGATCCACACAGGCACGCTGCCCCTGTGGTGGGAGAGGTCCATGGCTTTAACGTGAGGGGTGAGAACATGCTGTGGCTGTGAAACAGAACCTGTAACATCAGTGTATTTGAATTTTACATTCACTAACTTCCTAAGTGATACTACAATCTGCTTCATCACTGTTTCCCATGAGTACCCCAGCTGTGTTCTGGTGAATTCTATAACATGTATCAGCAGGTCAGGGTTGCTGAGGAGAGCTTGTTTGAGTCAATGAAACGTCCTAAACATAACCCTCTGGTGTCTTGGATGAAAGTTTTCCCTGTTATGCCAATAGGGGTGAATTTGTGGGGCGGTTATCCTGCAGACAAAACTCACCTCCAACTTAAAACAAATTACTACGAGGTTAATGTATAGATCTGCCAGAGTTTGTGTGTGTGTTCTTTGCAAGAGAATACTTTATTCATTTTTGTCTCTTTTGATATTATTGTGCCAAATTTTATTATTTGTGAATAATGCAAAAACTTAAAAATATAGCTCGAGGCAGACATAGAGTTCCTGTATATGTCCTCCATCAGTCATAAAAACAAACACAAGTTTGATTCTATGAACTGTTAAATGAATGTATCAGTTCAGAGGAAGCATGTTTTGGGCAGAGAAAACCACGATATATATTAACCATTGCTATTGCCATATTGAAAAGTCTTATGTTAACATATGGTCTCTTCTTCTTCCATTTTAATTCAAAATATAGTTATGATAGCTTCTCTTTGTTGTTGTTATTGGTTCTCATGACATTTTTCATTTCTGTCTCAGTCAGTAGCACAGGGAGCATGCTCCAATTTCAGAAATATGCCAGCAGAGGAGGGAAGACTGGGGAGAAATGGCGGTGGATGGGGACCTGACTTGGGTGGTGAGCACACCATACAGTGTACAGATGACGTGTTCTAGGACTGTGGGCCTGAAACCTGTGCACTCCTGTCACCAGTGTCATCTCAACAAATTCAATAAAATGGATAAAAGTCAAATATGCCAGTGTCTCAAAATAAAATAAAAGTCCTTTAAAAGAGAAAGAAAAAAGCGTAAGAAAAGCAAAGCAAAGATTAACAGATATCTCTCAGGGGAAGTTAGCCAACCCAGGGGCATGACCTGTGGTGTCTGACAGGAAACACGTCTCAGTCAGCTGATTTCTAGGGGCTGATAGAGTTATCGCTTCCAGGTTTAAGGGCAAGCGAGTCAAACTCTGGGAGGAGAGCATTTCTAGGGACGTTTGGTCAAGACAAATTAGTGGGTAAGAAATGAGCAATTGTGAATAGTTGGCCCATGCTATTTTATTCTTTCAATACAATCATTGCTTTTGAGGAAGGGACATGTAAATGTTATGAGTTGAACCGTCACTCTTCCAGCAGTGTCACACGGGACCCACCCTGAGCCACCTGTCTAGGCCTTTTAATCTCAGGCCTGGGGAAGGAAGCTGTAACCTGGAGTCTCTTTGGAAATATTTTACGAACTGTAACTAGTGTCTTTATCCACTAATCTAATCTTTCAAAGCAACCACACAGAAAGTGTTCTTTACAGGGAAGTGTCCAAAATAATTTGAGTCTTGTGTTTATGTTTATGTCAAGGGCTGGCATTGAACTTTGGCAGCACATGTGGTCCGCATGCCAGGGGCTCAGTTCACAGGAGTCAGCATGAAAGTGTCTCCAAAGTCTTTACGTGCAGCCACAGCTCTGACAGCAGGTGCGTTAGAGGGAGCCTGTGTTTACAGTGACAGAGTAGTTTCAGATCCTAGTAAATGGTGCTTCATGGTGTTTGCTACCCTTTTTGGTGGGTTGTTCCACACTTTACACACGTTTATCTAGATTTCTTCTATCCAATCACTGAGTAAGCAGGACCATTGGAAAGCAAATGGCCTGTGTCTGTCCCATTTACTCTTTCCTACTTATACACAAGCAGAACAACCCCTTAGTCACTTCTACGAAATCTTTAAAAGCTATAGATTAAGATTGCAGGTAGAAACATCATACTCCTGAAGCTTGAATTCCAATTCTATCATTTTCTCTCTGTTAACTTTGAGGGCTGTCTAACCTGCAATCTACTCAACCCAAACATGGGGAAAATATCTACCTAATAGGATTATTATGAGGATTAGTTAAAATAATTATATGGAAGAAACATATATCTTTATATATATAATTATACAAAAAGTATATATTAGGGTAGTTGAGGTAAAATAAATAGTAGTTTGCATTTTCTTTATATGATAGGTTTATATTATTTAGTGTACAGATATAGGGAAGTTCAAGTGTCAGGTTTCTAGTAATTTAATCCCAGATCAAATGTGTGGGTAAAATCTCCTACAAATAACAATGATAAATTCTAAAACTTGAATATATATATATATATATATATATATATATATAAAACATAAAACTATAACGTGTATGTCTATTTTTATTAGACATACTTGTTATTGTATGTGTTACTGTTAACAAGTAAGCAACCTGAAGTATATGAATGCATGTACACATGCATTGATTTAAAAACTTGTCACACTATATTAGAAAATATTTTGAAAAAATGATAATGAAAAAGATGTCTAAATATGTGGAAGTAGAGCAGAGCAGAGCTTATAGGAAAATTTGAACAGCTTAAATGTTCAAACCAAAAAACAATGAAGGTATAAAACTAATCATGTAAGTAACCCAGTTAAGAGGCCCCCTCCAAAACTGGCAAACCAAATACAAAATAAGTAGGGAATAGTGAATAATAAAAATAAGAATGTAAATCAATTAAAGAGAAACAATAGAGAAAAACAATGGAAACAAAAGCTGCTTAGGATTGGTGAGATTATCATTTTCTCTGTGGGCAACTTTGAGGAAGTGACTTGGCTTCACTAACCGGAAGGATGATAAACCTCCATGATAAAAGAAAGAGGAAAAAGAGAGAGGGAAAACACTTCTTATTAATAACAGGGAAGAAAAAGGATGTCTATGGAGACTTTATAGATAATAAGGGTCTATTATGAAAGCTGTATGCAAATAAAGTGGACAACTTAAATGAACTTCATGGATTCTTCAAAATACAAACATTATACGATCTGAATCAAAGAGAGGAAAAATAAATTGCCTTATGTCTCTACTCACATAATTTAATTCTCAATTCAAAATTCATTCACACACACACACAAAAAAAACATTTCAACTATATAATCAGCAAGCAACCGGTGATATTTATCAAACATTTAGAAATAAATGCCACCATGCATAGACAAACATTTTAAGAAAATGGAGAAGGAATAACCAAATGCCAGTGATTTATATGAGATCGGCATTACACTGACAGCAAAGCATGAAAAAAAGTCACAGGAAAGGAAAACTACATGGCATTTACACAGACAAAAATTCTTAACAAAATATCACCACGTCAAATCCCCCAATATAACAAAGTCTTAGTCTGTAATGAACAAGTGAGGTTTTTCATAGGCTAGCAAGGGTAGTTTAATGTTGGAAAATCCATCAGTATAACTCATCATATTGAAATAATAAAGGAAGATACACTTTTGATCATTTCAATGGGTATAGGAAAAGCAACTGACAAATGACATTATCTATTCATGATAAAAACTCTCAGTATACTAAAAATTAAAAGGAACATGTTCAACGTAATCATGAAAAATGAATGCTTTACCCTTAGACAGTTAACACGATGAGAATGTTTCTTCTCAAAATGTGTATTCACATTGTACCGAACGTCTGACCCTGTGCAATAAGTTATGTAAAGGAAATAAGGTATTCAAAGGTTTGAAAAGAGAAAGCAAAAGTCTGTTATAGGTTAATCATTTACATAAGAAATGTTTAGAAATATACAAAAAAGCAGCTATGCCTAATAAGTGAATTTAGCAAGGTCCCAAGTGACAATGTCAGCCCTATGTAACCATATACACACATTTAACAAAGTGTAGTCAAAATCAAATTGCAAAACACTGCTGATGTAAATTACAAAGACGTACACATGAGTGGAGACCGAACCAAGGCCCCCGCACTGGGAGATTCAAGGATGTTATGTTTTCAATAGCTCTCACAATGATTACAAATTCAATAGCATCATTCCCTAAAACACCATTCCCTTTTCTCCCTGTCTCTTCTATTTTATTTTATTTTCTATTCATACCCCAAACATATTATCCCTAACTGTTTCACTTCATTCCTTTCCCTTTTGTCACTCTTCTCACAGCTGGCCAATCTAGAAACCTGTGGGGGGGGGGGGTGGAAACCCACTGTACTTCTCCCTTTCATTTACCTACAATTAGCACATCTTCAAGGGCCTAAAAGATAACTATCTGGACATGTCATTTTCGTGTCTGTACCACCATCTTAGCCCATGGCTTTATGTTTCATCCATTTGTGTGAGAATTATGAAAATAGACTTGTAACAGAATATCCTGCCTTGGCTGTTAAACAGCGCTCCTTACTGTTGCCAAAATCACTTTCCTAAAAGTCAGATTTGGCCAAATAATCCTTTCTCAGAAGACATTAGTGTATTCACAGCTAAATCAAACACCTTCATGTTCTTGTTCTGCTTATATGTTCATGCTTAACTCCTAACATTTTTCAACATCCAGCTCAAAATCTGGAATGCTAGTATGCCAGTATGTAAGTATGCCAGTTTTTCAGGCATTCCACTAAGATGGCTTCGTAGTGGTATTGCATATAGGCTGCCTTTTTTCTTTTTTTATGATTTTATTTATTTTATTTTTAGACAGAAGAGAAGTGATGGAGAAAAAGATGGAGAGAAACATCAGTGTGTGGTTACCTCTCGTGTGCCCCCCACCCCTGGGGACCTGGCCCGCAAGCCAGGCATGTGCCCTGACTAGGAACTGAACCAGCGACCCTGTGGTTTGCAGGCCAGTGCTCAGTCCACTGAGCCACAGCAGCCAGGGATTAGACTACCTTTCTTAAGGTAAGTAGACCTGCTTGTCCATGGAGCTCAACATGAGCGCCCTCTCTTTTGGGGAGTTTCCCAAGTGCCTCCACACTTCCATCTGAAGCACCAGTAGATTAAGCCACATCCTCCTGTGCTACTGTAGTACCCTGTGAAAAATATACCACAGCATGTACGAGAGTCTAAAAAATGCAAGGCCCTTTCACTAAGAGACGACTTGATTCTTGTAGAGAAAGAGCGTGGTGGGCTTTTTTTGATTTTTGTTTGTTTTTATCTACTTCTGCCACAGTGCCTTACACTGAGTAACACTCAACATTCCTTGGATAAATGAGTGTAAAGACGTTCAACGGCAGTCTAAATGTAAGACAGCACGACAGAGTGGAAACTGCATTACTTCTGGCATCAGATTGACAGAAAGTTGAAATCTGGCTGCAAAACATTCCAACTGCAAGACATTCTCTGAGTTTCAGTTTCTTATTCCTGGCAGGAGAATGAAAATAATAGCAACCAAGATATATCACAATGCCTGAAAGCTCCATAGCACTTAGAAGGGCCACGGCATCCTTTTCTCTTGCTGCTGGAAGAGATGCCCAGGAGAATTAGCATTGTTTGGTACAACTCCCTTTGCCGTTGAGAGCTGGGCTAGAGGCATGTCTCCAAAAGATAAAGAGCGAAAACCATCCGAAAACCATCCGAAAACACCAAGCTGGCAGGTTTGATCCCTGGTCAACAGATGCATAAATAAGTGGAACAACAAATCAGTGTTTCTCTCGCTCTCCCTTCCTCTCTCTTTCTAAAATTTGATAAAACAAAAGATAAGCAACTATAGGACCATTGCTAATGTACGTAGACTACTCATAACTCTTACAAATTTTAACAGAAAAATATTTCCTCTTCTTCATTTTTTTTGGAAGAGCTTGAGAAGGGTAGGTTAAATTTACTTATTAAATTTACTTTGAATGTTTGGTAGAATTCACTAGTGAAGCTATCTGGTCCTGGAATTTTGCTTTTTGGGAGGTTTTTGATCGTTGTTTCAATTTCTTCACTGTTGGTTGTTCTACTGAGAGTTTCTAGTTCTTCATGATTCAGTCTAAGAGGTTTATATATTTCTAGGAACATATTTGTTTCTTGGAGATTATTAAAATTGGTGACATGTAGTCTTTCACAGTATTCTTGTATGATCCTTTGTGTTTCTGCAGCCTGTGGTAACGTCTCTTTAATTTCTGATTTTGTTTGAGTCTTTTCACTTTTTGCCTTAGTGAATCTAGCCAGAGGTTTGTAAATTTTATTAATCTTTACAAAGAACCAACTATTTGTTGCATTAGTTTTTTGCATAGTCTTTTTGTTCTTTATTTTATTTAATTCTGCTCTAATTTTTATTCCCTTTCTTCTGTTGACTTTGGACTGCTTCTTTCTTTTCTTTTTCTAGTCCTTTAAGGTGTAATTTTAGGTTGTTTATTTTGTTTTTCTCCCTTGTTATTTCAGATAGGCTGTATAAAAGAATAAGCATTTACTAGTAGAAGTTTAAAATCTGTCACTAAGAACTTACAGGTGTAACAATCAGCCATGAATAAGATAAATTATACATAAGCAAACACTGAGGGAGAGAAAAGCCTTACTCAGAAAGAAGATAATGGTGCAATTCAGTGCTAAGTGGGAGAGGAATGGACAGAGAGACAGAGTAACCAAATCAGTTTGGAGACCTGAAGGACAAGGACGAACTCCCACTGCGGACGACACAAGGTCTGCTGTGACCCTGCCCTGGCCCTTCCTGTACTCCCATGCAGCTCTGCTCAAGCGTAACTACAAACAAAAAATCTTGGCTTTCCTGGCAACTCAAATTGCCTGACCAGTCGACACCTGCTTCACGAGGCTACTGAGATCAGGAAACTGGATGCTGAATGCACAATAGCCCCTAAAATGTTTTACCCCTTTTTCCGGCATGGACAGTGATATTCTAAGCTCAAGGCACAAACTAGGTTGGTCCTTTAAAATGTACATTAGATTGTATTCTCTTTATTTAAAAACTCCAATAGCTCACCATCTCACTCTTGCCAAAGCTAAATAACCTAAAATTGCCAGCGAGGCCTTCCAAAATCTGCCCCCATGTGCACCAGGGAACACACGCGCGCACACACACACCCCTCACCTTCTACTTTCCACCTCTCTGCACTCCACTCATGGCAGACTCCTTGATGTTCTTTGGATGTTTTAGGCTAACAGATTCTTGGATCTAAGCTCGTCTTTGGCAAGATGACTGCAGAGCACACTCCCCCATCTCGTGAGTGTTTTCTGCCCACTGTCTCCTTCCCGGTTGGAACTGTCCTGCTGTGTCTGTATTGAATGCTGTGTGTCCTGCTCCATGATGACACTAACTCATCCTGTCATCTGATATATGTTTCTAATCAGCACTTTTGCTTAGCTAGTGTCCTAGGTATTTTACTAATTGATCTTGTCTACACACTGTGTCCTTTTAATAAAACATTGGCTCCGCTTTGGGGCTTTTGTCTGTAGTTTTCATGAATGTATCTCCAGCACTAAGATAAGCTCCTGGAAGACTTTCCCCTTTGCCCCTCTCTACCCAGTAACCCCATTCCCTCCAGCAACCACACCAAGATACAGCATGATTAAAATGCCAAAGGTTAAAGATAAAGAAAGAACCTTAAAGCAAGCAAGAGAAATGAAGATATTTACCTACAAAGGAATTCCCATAAGACTGTCAGCCGATTTCTCAAAAAAAAAAAAAAAAACTTTGCAGGCTAGACTGGACTGGCAAGAAGTATTCAAAGTCATGAAAAGCAAGGCCCTACAACCTAGATTACACTGTCCAGCAAAGCTGTCACTTAGAATGGAAGGGCAGATAAAGTGCTTCCCAGACAACAGAGAGCTAAAGAAGTTCATCATCACCAAACCATTATCATATGAAATAAAGGGAACTATATAAGAAAAGGAATAATATCAAAACAATGAACATTAAAATGGCAACAAGTTCACAACTATCAACAATTGAATCTAAAAAACAAACTGAGCGAACTAGCAGAACAGGCGCAGAATCTTAGATAAGAAGATCATTTTGAGGGTTATCAGCTAGGAAGGGGAAAGGAGAGAACGAGGGAAAAGGTGCAGGGATTAAGAAGTACAAAATATAAAATAGACAGTGGGGTATTAAGAACAGTACTGGAAATGGAGAAGCCAAAAACCTTACTTACATGACCCTATTTTTTAAAGATGTGCTTTTTCTAAACATTGTATGTTTTCTTCAGGAAAGAAGAAATATTGCATGGTGAGTACAACAGAGGTTTTGACATTAAAAAAACGATTTGGAAACTGCTCTGCTATTTGTCTTATGTTTACACAAATGTAAGGGGGCCAACAACTACCTGGAAGGAATGCAGTGAGGATTAAACGACATTACATATGAATGACTTGTATCAGAGTGCAGTCATTGCAGGCGTACTGAGAAGTGGGAAAACTGAAGCGTCCCATTTCTTCTGCGTGCAGACCACTCCGACCCTGGCACAGCACTCTAGTTCATGAGCACATTTTGGCTTTCAGCCATGTGACTGCGTGCCTCCAAAGGTCTGGCTATATTTGCTTGCAAAAGTAATCGATGCCGGGCTTTCTTATTATTGAACATGTGGATTTACAAAATATAACTAATAATATGTGTCTGAAAGCACAAGCCATTATGTGTTAAAATTAAGATGAGCTTTTAGAGATGCTTATTAAAATCAAGATGTTAAAATGCCACTAAAGGCTGTGAATAAAAACACTTAAAAATAGTTATTAAAAAATCATTAACACCGAATAGTAACAGTTTGTGTCCACACGAAAATCTGTACAGCTCTATTCATGACTGTTAAAACTTGCAAGCAGCCAAGATGACAGCAGTAGGAGAACAGATAAACTGTGATGCATCTGGACATTGGAATGTTATTCAGGAATGAAAAGAAAAAATGCTCTATCGTGTCATGAACAACCCTGGAGAAATCTTAACTCCATATTGCTAAGTGGAAGAAGCCATTGTGAAAAGACTGCATACTTATGATTGCTACCATACAACATTCTGGAAAAGGCAGAACTATGGAGACAGTAAAAAGATCAGTGGTGGCGGGGCGGGGGTGGGGTAGGGGAGAAGTCGGAGGGAGGGATGAAGGGGCAGGGCACAAAAGATCTTTAGGCAGTGAACCCATGCTGTGTGATGCTGTAATGGGGGATACAGGTCAGTACACACTTGCCCAAACCCACAGAATGAGCAACACGAGGGGTGAACCCTAGCGTGGACTCGGGACTTCGGGAAAGAGCGGTCGATGTGCCGTGTAGGTACATCAGTTAGAATGGATACACTCACCACGCCGGCGCGGGGTCGGACTGCGGGCCAGGCTGGGATGCGCGGGCCGGGGCACTGCACGAGCGGTCTTCGTGCTTCACGTTGCTATAACCTCCCCCAAAAACAGCTCTAAAACAGTGAATTACAATTCTTTTACGGATAGGTCTTCATGGTTCTTTAAATTTTCCTTCACTGTTAAGATACAAATAGGAAAACCAAGACACATGATGAATGTGCTTTATAAAAGTAAATTTGCAGAGATCTATTCTGAGGACAATATTTTAGAGAAGCTGCCTTGCCACCCACAACTGTACACACACACACACACACACACACACACACACGCACAACATATATAGTACAATTACATATAATATATATTAAACTACATGTCTATATAATGATAAAATAAAATATTAAAGCTATCTTTAAGAAACACTGTTTTATTTAACCACGCTAATTAATCAATCCATCGTCAGAAATATAATGTAGAATAAGATAATTTCTGCTGAGTAGATTTTTGTATATTTATGTATACATTTATGCATATATTTATTGATCACATACATAATTTAATTTTCAAGTATACTGTACTATAAATATTAAAAGCCACTACATTACACAAAACAAAGCAGAAATTGGTCAACTTTCCCTGTAAGTGCCAAGATAGTGATCATTTTAGGTTTTTTAGGTCAAGAGTCTATTGTGAGGACTCATCACCGCCATAATAGTATGAAAGCAGCTACAGACAATTGAGACCGTGCAGAACGAATCTCAATTCGTTCTAAGGTATGGCTGAGTTCCAGCATACCTTATTTATATCAATGGGAGGCCAGATGGATTTGGCACATGGGTGTCTTAATTTGTGATGTAGAGAAAGATTGCCATTTAATGAGTGTTCAAATACTACTAATTTCCAATAACTAGTTTTCATTAGTTTAAATATATACATTTAAGCAGAATTTTTCTTTTCACAAGTATATGCACAATCTTTAGAAAATGTAGCAGCATTTTAGAGGTACTATTGCATTTCGGGAAACTTAAGCAATACACAGGGCATCAACTTGTACAGGTCAGCTTGGGGTGCAAACGAGCTGTTCTGTTCCACACGCCTCCTGTGCTCGGCGTTGATCCAACCACACGTGTTTCACATCTCACCACACGTGCAGTGGAGACTGACCTTCCTCTTTTCCCAAATGATTCTATTGGATTTTCTTTTTGTTTTCACTCCTTTGTGATGCTTACAGATTATTTGTGCCTTTCATTTTCAAGAAGCGGTTGGTCAGAGTCTTACGTGTCTGTATCACTCTAACCTCTGACACGATCTTGCGAAAGTCAAGATGACAGACGACAGGCAGATTGACAATCAGGACGATCAACAGTGATAATTCTGCATTTCTGGAGTTCTGTTTCTGGCTTCTAGCATTTTAAATTGTTTGTTTTTGTATTGCCAATTGCTAAAGTATGTCTCTTATAGAATGGACATTTTTGTTATTTATGTAGTTACGTATTGCCAATTTCCTTTATCATGGGGATTAGGTTACAGTTTAATCAAGAAAAACTCTTCCTTGGATGCAGAGCTCCAGAGAAGGGATGCTCACAGTAACAAAACAAAACAGAAATAAAAGATGAAATGTATATATTTATGAACAGATAAATTTTAATTATATCAGACCAACACTGCTGCAACTAGAATTTAAAAGATAAATCTTCTAAGGCTATACAAAGTGTTACCATATTTAACAGATTTTTTAAAACTAGGAGCCAGGTTTTACTGAGTCTGACATAAAGGGGCTTACCATTGTTTGAAGCATATGGAGTAGCGAGTGTTTTGTTTATTGTTTTCGTTCTCAGAAAGCATTTTATTTTCTCCTGTTTATCAGTGTGATACATGAATCTCTTAAAATAAAACAAAATACTTACATTGGACTAATAGGAAAGAATGGCATCTAATGATTATCCACAGAGAAAATGATTTTTATTATCAGGTTTTAGAAAAGTAACTTTACGCAGGTCTGTAGTGAAAACTGTTGGCTAACAGCTGAGTCAACTACCCGACCCTGACTTGGTAGAATCTACATAAAACGTGCAATTCCAAGCTGCACACTCTTTAGAAAACCTAACCCTATCTCACTGTCGTCCACAGTTCTGACTGTCCTTCCAGTGGCATTGTAACAATCGG
>PVIA01002986.1:0-185614 GCA_004024845.1 Tonatia bakeri | reverse complement strand
AGAAGAAGAGGAGGAGGAGGAGATTCAAACCTAAAACTTGCAACATTCGGGTTGGACATTTCTTACATCAGCATTTACTTGGCATGGTTGGCAAAATCCTGAAGCAGCACCCCCAGGGCCGCCCTCAGGGCCCACCCAGCACGGGGTGCAAGCGAGGGCCCGCACACGGCCAGGGCCTAGGAGACAGACTGGAAAGATCCTCCGACTGCCACCCACAGACGACTGTTTACGAAGAGACACCGAATGAGATGCTCCGCAGCCTCCCTGGAAGGGACCTCATCAGGCACCTAACTGCAGACAGACGCCCAGCCGTGGGCAGATCCGGGAAACCCCGCTGGGGCGGGGAGCTGCTGCGCTCGGCGGGAGACAGCTCTCCCCAGACACGGACAAGGCCAGGAACCCGCAGACTGGTCCTGAATTCAGACTCCGTTTTGTCTGTACCTGTCTGCTAATTTCATTAGACACCATAATTTCTTTAAAAAGTTGCTTCCTGCCTCAAAAAAAAATTAAACCAATAAAGTCAGACCCCTTGAAGGTCACCCCTTCACTCATCAGCAAGTATCGCCTGGCAGGGCCACTGTGGCCACACACTCCTTTTCTGCAAGCCTGGGGATTTTGTAAGCACTTCGGAGACACTACAGAGCGGTCCAGAAATCCAGCTGAACCCACACGCTGAGAAAGGAGGACTGCCTGCAAGCCCAGGTCAAGAGCACAGAGGGGACGGTGCTGACCTGGTCTGGGCATTTCTGACAGAGGGCTGCAGTGAAGGGTGGGGCCTGGGTCGGTGTCCCATGCCGGGTGCACCATCACACTCTGACACACGGGAGAACAGGGCCACGTCCCACAAGACGCTACGCACGCGGACTGCTCAACAGCCCAACTGCCATCAGGCCCCAGTTGGTCTGGCGGGCACATTTCAGGGCCCCGCTCCACACTCTCGTGTGCACTAGTGAGAGGTAAGGAGCCGCTGCCACCAGCCAGTTGTCTCGATGTGACTTCTTTCTAAGTCTGTCCCCAGCACTTTGGGGTTCCTCCTTTACCAGGTGTCGAACCTGCACCCACACGTGGCTCTGTCTCTCGGCCTCCTGTGCTACAGGGTGCGCCGGCCTGTCCATCACCAGGGCTGGAGGGGGCAGAGCGAGTGCACGTGCTGCCCGCCTCATGGGCCCTCTGCAGTCAACCCTGTGAGAGGGCCCAAGGCAGGCAGGGCGGGGCATGTGTGGGCGGTGCATGTGCCCAGGGACTCTGAGAGCTTGACTGGCTCCAGGGGAAAAAGCTTGGTTGGTGTTTTCATTGCAACTTGTGAACTTCATGTCAGCACAAACAGCTGCCACAGGCTGTGGCGCCAACCCGTCCCAGAGGAGCACTGCCACAGTGACCTTCAAGACACTTCTATAGGTTTTGCTCATTTCCTAAGTTTCTTCCTAATTGTTTCTCTTTTTGGTGGCCACAGTAAGTAGGATTTTCTTGTCCCCTGTAGTTCCAGCTGGCAGGTTTGCACACATGAAAGCTAGCGAGCGGTCACTCAGACATGATTCACATGCAGCGAAAATGTACTGTTCAGTCAGTTTTCACAATTCGTATCAAGACACGAAACATCTGTGATATAACACCCTGGGAAGTCCCCTGAGCCCCTACCTATCCAATTAAAGCTACTGATCTATTTTAACTTGATAGCCTAATTCTTTAATTGTCTGAGGACAAAAAACTACGACCAATATAATAATGCCTTTGTTAACTAGCACCAAAACATGATGAGTCCCAGACTCAGCTTCCTGGAGGGCGACACTGCACGCTCACAGGTACCCTGTTTGGGACTTGACCGCTGAACTCACAGACGGAGCTCACGGTCCTGTCCCACAACACTTCTCGGGGGCGTGGGACCAGGACCCAGGGCACCTGGCCACACTGCTGCTAGGCACACTGACTGGGACAGGGGGGTGAAGCCCTTCCCTGACAGCACCCACTGGGGCACTTCCTCTATGTCCAGGGCCCTGCACAGGGGCAGCCACAGGGAAGGGAGGGGAAGCAGCTCTGAGGAGAAAAGGGAGGAGGCACTGGCAGGGGCAGGGCCACGGGCCACTCTCGGGCGAGCCGGGTGCCTGGGCTGGTGCGTCCTCATGGTTAGGGACAGTCAGAGAAGGGGAGAGCAGGCCAGAAAATGACACCCATTGAGTCGTCTTCTTATAGCATGCAAACCGTGGGGAAGCTGTACTGTAGAAGCACCAGCGCATCATTGGCTGTGACATCCGAAAACACCAAACGTTTCCTTCCAAAGCACCCGCTCCTGGGCTGGCACAGTGAGGCAGGGTGAGGCGGTGCCAGGCTCTGCCTGCTCTTCACGCACACGCTGGCGGTTCGGGCTGCCTGAGAGCCTCCGGGGCTGCCGGGAAGTGGGCGGCAGTTTCGGCTGTTCCTATGCCAGGGCCTTCCACTCCCAAGCCCAGAGAAACCACTCAGACCGGCCATCCGAGCCCAGAAACACCTCCTGATGGCCAGGCGCTCAGCGCCGGCAGTCTGGGCAGGGTCTGTAGGTGCACTGAGATGAGTGAAACCACAGTCGTTGCGATCGACAGTCTCCTCTGTTGTCCTGTTTCATTTCTAATGGAAGGGTCGTGACGCCGAACATGTGACTTCCTGCAATTTGCTGTGAGCAAAAGCTGGCCGTACACGGGCATCGTCAGAAGGGGAACTGCAGCCGTTTCTGACAGGCACCCCAAACCTCAGGTCAGGCCTGAGGCTCTGTCGCAGAGTCACAACACTCGACAGTGACATTATGCCCGGATGGCACTCAGAGACCAACACTCCCCGAAGACGGCCAGAGAGGAGGCCGTGCACTTGTGCGTGGCGACTCCAGCATCGCGTGCGCTCGGGCACACGGGCACACATGCAGGGTCAGGGCTCTGTGGGTGTGCGGTCCATGCTAATGGCGACACTGTTCTGCAATCCACCACTCAACACAGGCACGCCCACCCTCAAACACGGCTCTAACACACCACCACTTGTTAACTACTGGCAGGTAGCAGGCAACGCGTGCAGGGACGCTCCGCATCTCCGTCACCAGGGACGTGCAGCCCCAGCGCTGCACACCTATCAGAAGGGCCCGACCCCAAACTCTGACCACGCCCAGCCGCGGCAAGGACATGGGGCCGCAGGTGCGCCCACTCCTGCTGGTGGGGTGCAGATGGGCGGCCACCTGGGAGGACAGGTCGGTGGTTTCCAACAAAACTAAACATGCCCTTAGCACGCGGTCCAGCAATGTGCCCTGAGACAGAGAACCAGTGAGTCTGCTGGACCCTGGGAGACATGACCTGTCTGCAAGGCTGCAGCATTGTGCTAGTGGAGCTGGAAGGCCTTCTCGGGCTTGCTCTCTCAGCAGTGAATCACGGACACCAGAGGCCTTCTGTCAGCCCAGGGGCTCCCTGTCCCCCTGGGCAGGAGGCAGAGACCCACCTCTGGTCCCCACCACCTACTGGCGCTGCACTGTGAATGTAACTGTCTCTCCTGCCCCAGTGAGGCCTGTGACTCCAGGGCCGGGAGAGCAGGATGGGACGCAGGGGCACAGATGGGTCTGAGACAGGCAGGTGAGGTCTTCTTGGGGTGGCGCTGACCCAGAGGCCCCACAGAAGGTCGAAATGCAGGACACAGCCACAGGCCACACTCAGCACACTGGGCAAACCGCATGTGCCTGGCGGGGGAGTAGTCGGGACCTCAGCTCTCCTGAAAGGCACCCAGAGGTGTCGGCCAACACTGACCTTGCAGTGGCCGAGTACCCAAGATTAACACTACCACCTGCGGGGTCCTGGATGTTCTTGGCTGGTTCACCTGGTGCCAGACACCACTTCTCCATCCACGAAGGAAAATGCCAGAACTGCCAACAGAGCCACAGGGTCCAACCAGGAAACCCTAGGGCCACCAGGACAGGGCTCGGCTGCATGTTCCCAGGGTCACGAACCCACCCAGACCTCCAAGAACCGCATCTCTGGAACAGGCACCGACGGCGGGGGAACTGCATGGGGGAGAAGAGCCAGTCCCCGGGGCGAACCCCTGCCTGACCCCACCCCAGAAGCCGGCCGACACTGCAGCACGCCCACATAGCCGCCAGCACTGCGCGTGGGCCCGCAGCACGGACCCGCCCTGCCTCGACTCAGCCCCGCAGGCCCACTGCCCGTGTGCCGCCTGTACCGCCACGTCGCAACAAGCAGAACGGCAGACGGAGGCCAAGTGGGCAGGCGCGTGACAGCTCAGATGACGGGAAGTAGTTTTAACCCTGAATCATGTAAAGCCCTTAGCAGCCCACTTCCTCTAATGTAGGGGAGGCAGGCCATGCGCCACTTCAGACCCAGCCCACCTCCCTGTTCTGCCCAAACGGTCGCCAAAGTGCGAGGAACGGGACTCGGCCCCATCGGAAGCTCGTTTAGGGGAAGTTACGTGGAAGAGGACAAACTGCCCCCCAGAAGCCGCCTCTGCATAGCTGCCTCCTGTCAGAATGTGCGCCCTCGCCCCCCACCTGACCTCCATGCAGTGTTCCTTGGTGTGCACCAGCGGCTGAGCAGAAGGGGTTCTGTTTTTTTAGTTAAAATCAGTGGTTTTTTTTCCCCTCCCCTTCTCCATGTTCCTTGCCCTTGTTGCTTGCTGAAGCCACTTGAGTAAGAATGAAGCTTTGGCTGCCATGGCGACAAGCAGCACGTTTCCCACAGCGCAGCCCCTGGCATCCCGGCCGGCTGCCAGGGGAGCTGAGCTTCAGCACCGACCTGCCCCACCCAACGAGCAACCACTGCTGAAGGCTCGGTGAGCCAGCACTGCTCCGAGCGTCCAATCACCGCGTGTAGGCGCCAGGCCAGGTACCAATTCACCTGTCTCCCTAGCTCAGGACACGGGAGAGAAAGGCGGGGTGCGCCAGCAGCCTAAAGCCACTCACGAAAACCGAGTGATGCGACAGAGTAAAAACCCCTCGTGCCGCACACGTGCAGCCGAGAACCGACCTCATGGACACGGGCGTGGTTAACGAGCACCACTAAGGACTGACGGGATGTGGTGAAACCTTCTGACGGTGCCCGTACGTAAAGCCCAATGGAAGCAGGTTCCAGACCCTGGATTTACCCTACGCAAGAAAGGGTGCAGCACGGAGGGGAAAGCTGGAAATGCTTTCTCTTGGTCTGTTTTCTGTAACAGTACAGAATTATTTGAATTATGGCCCACATGTCAGGTAAACACAAAAACATCGATGTTTTTAAAGAGGGGAAGTATGAAATATACTAAAAAAGTCAAAATTGAAACAGGTTTTTTTTTTTTTAAAAAAAAGGTAAATTTTTGATGAACGATGAGAACTTATGCATGGCATTCCCTGGGGCAAACCGACTCCTTTCCAGGGCCGTAAAGGACACACCGTCCCTCACCAACCTCCCTGCCCAGAGCACCTGCCCGAAGCTGGGTCACGAGTCGGCGGGGCAGAGGCTGAGGGGCCAGGGCGGCACCGTGTGCAGGACAGTGTGGCTTATCAAAGAAACCACGCAAGGCCACACTCCTCAGCATCTCGAGAGGTCTCCAGGCGCTCCCCAGCCCCTGCTCTGCCTCCCACCCTGCTCCAACTGAGGCCAATGGCCAAGTGCAGGGAGGACAGCTCCTCTAGAGCAGGACAGGGGCACTGCTCCAACTGTCCTCAACTGAGTAAATGAGACTATGAACCCGCAGACTGTCCCCTCCACCCCCAGAGACAAGTATCACCTTAACCCGGAGGCCCCCAACTTCCTGTTTGGTAGCTACATGACCTGTCCTCCCACCGTCGGGAGAAGTCAGCCATTCCGAAGGGGCACTCGAGTTCACGGCATCGGGAAGAGCTGCTGAGGCCACTCCACATACCACTGTGGCCGCGGGAACGAAGTCAGACAGCCCCAGCGCTGTCACACGTGCCTCCTGAAAAACCGGAGTCCTCTCGACAGTCACCGCAAGCCCTCAAATGTGTGCTCCCTCTTAAAAAGGGGCTCCCGGCTGCCCTGCATCGTGCGCGGAGACCTTCCCACACTGCGAGTTCTTAGACCATGGCAGGGCAAGCCAAACTGTCTCTGAGAGGGGTAGATGGGGTGGGGGGGCAGTTCCTGGGGAAGGACAGCAGCCCCAGAGTGGTGGGACTGTGGGTTTTGCAGCCCGTCCCGTGCTCTGGCACCCAGGGACTCTTCACTCCTGCGAGGTCCCTGGCGGGGTGCTCCCCCAGCACCTCCTCCAGGTCTTAGTCGCAGGGACAGTACTGGGCACTCAGCAGCCCCGCCACCCTCTTGCAGCTCAGACTTCAGGCGGCTTTATTCGGCCTCCTCCCCATGGCACTGGGGTCGAACGCTGCCCTCCCTCAGGGCCAGGTGCAGTTCATCCCAGGTTTTCCCACAATGCACTGCACAGGGGCCAGCCTGGGTTGGCCTGCACTGCTGGGCACAGTGCCCATCAAGAAGAAACAGGAGTCAACAAGCACCCCTTTCGCTCCGGGCCGAGAGACGAGAGAAGCCCCGCACCAGGGCTGGGGCCTCGGAGGTGAGGAGCTCTGCTGCTCCCCCAGCAGAGGGCCAGCACCCTCCCCCGCCTGCCACTGGGCAGCCTTGGACTCCCCAGGTCGAAGGTCTCACTGGGGCGCCTCAGCTGAAAACACCAACAGGCACCTCCCCAACTCATTACCCTGTGGGTGCTGACACCAGCCTGAGCCCTGTCCTCTGGGCTTGGACTGCTGTCTGTGAGCCAGCGCCAGCCACAGGCGCCCGAGCCACACACGAGGGCCACAATCCCCAGTGCCCGCCAGCCAGGCAGGCCCTGGACGGGCTGGCTGGATCCAAGCATGTCAGAAGTCCACATGCCACCTTCTGGAAAGTGACACCCACAGGAGACAGTGCGGGTCCTGCCGCCGGTTCCGGAGACAAGCAGGCTCTGCGCCGTTTGAGCAGGAGGCCACAGACACAAAGAAGGACACCCACTTCCCCGAAGAGCAACGCCCTGCCAATGAGCCGGCCAGACACTCGCGACAGCGAAGCCCAGGACTCACTGACTGAAATCCAAGCGGACAGAAACTCTCGGCACTTTCGGTCAGCTTGGCGTGACGGGAGGGTCCAAGTGGCTGCTACCACAGGGCTTCAAATAAGCTGGGTGCCCCTCCCACCGGAAACGGGGAAGCTGGGCCACACGCCCCACCCGAGACTCAGGTCGGCCTCTGGGCAGTGGGGCTGAGCGTCCGGACATGGCACCGAGCACTGAGGGCAGACTTCCCGCGAAGGTGGGGCCGGCAGGGTCTGTGTCCATGTGGGAAGAGAAGAGGGTCCTGGGGGCGGAGTGTGCGGACAGCTGTGCAGCAGCGTGGACGTGTGTAGCGCCACAGAACCTCGCCCTTTGAACAGCTGTTTCTCTCTCAGGTACACTTCACCTCGACGTGAAGTCAACGAGTGTTGTGCGAGGACACATCTAGAAGATGACCTGGAAGTCGAGTTAGCAAAAAACAGGGTTTTTCCCCTGTGGGAACCCAGGGCACCCCCAAAACGAATTCAGCCAATCAATAATATTTTTAGCATGGATGCAGAAACCCTGGAGCACAGACAGGGATGAAACCCCGCCAGTGCGGTAGTGCAGGGATGGCAGAAGACGCAGGCCACCCGCAGCAAGGAGCGCAGACCACACGCCCAGCTCAGGGGGTGAGTCAGGAGGTGGGGAGAGACAGACAAACAGAGACAGGCAGGGACAGAAGAGGCGTGGCGAGCCGGCAGGACAGAGTGAGTCAGCTGACCCGGGAGGAAGTGCGGCAGCGGCTGTGGTCAGGTTAGACAGAGCACAAACAGCTGCACGAGCGGAGCGGGGCCGCTGCCTCGCCGGGCCGTGCTCAGATGGGGACCGCTCCAACCTGCTGGACAGGGGTCCTGCTTCAGAGCCCCGCCTAACCCCCTCCCCTGCGCTTCCAGCCCTGGCAAAGTCTGACTCGCCTCCAGACCTCCTTTTCCAGTCCTGCCGGCCCCCGTCACCAGGCTGCGCTGACACCATTCCCACCTCCTTCCACCCACACCCGCACCCACCCTGCCACCTCGCCACCTGCTCCGTGTCCTGCTCTACTGCCGGGGCTCCGCCAGGTCACAGGCATGTGGGAGCCGGGCCCAGCTCACCGGGCAGCATCTACCTGCACGCTGTCTGCAGGGAGAGGACACAGGTTCCGAGTTAGCTCTAGAAAGTGGCTCCTTCCATTGAGAAGTGACAGCCTCTCGGAAGAGGTTTGTGCCAGACTTTGTTGTTTAAGGTCTAAGTTCACTGTCAGTGTCACACTCCTTTAGACCTGAAACTCCCGGCCACTCTCAGACAGGACCCTCTACCTACCCTGTATTCTGGGGTCCACACCCCCTTCTCCCTCACGGTGAAGCCAGCGTTTCCTCTGGAGAGAGGTGTCTCCAGTTTCAAAGGGACAACTCACACAGAGGCAGGGCTCCAAGTACAAAAGTCACATTCCGCAGAAGCCTGCCAGTCGTAAAGTGAGCTGAGCGGCACCTGAAAGTCCGCCCCGCCGGCCCTCCCTCCCCCAGCCCACACAGACGCTCGCCAGGAACAAACAAACACAGCGGCGATAAAGAGCTCTTTACAAGGACGGAGCAAGTCTATCTGCTAACAGAAACTAACTGTTGAGCTAAAGGTTGCAAGTTCAAACACAATCTGGCAACTGTAAACAGTGCCTCAGTTTATCACGGCAACAATGCCTCCCTTTCAGAGAGTGATAAAGTTCTCCACAAACACTCGCCCCCCCAGCATTTTTAAGATGCTTCGCAGGATAAATATTAGCTTGGGACTCGCCTACAAGAGAAGTGAAAGCTGCCAAAGTAGCAGTTTTTGAAAGAAAAGGAGAAGGAGCAGCGGGGCCAGAGGGTGGCAGGGCCCGGCTGCAGCTGCTGCCCTCTGACCTTGCCCCGGGCTACCCGGGTGCCCGGCAGAGGTCGGGGCTGCAGCGCCAGCGCCCCCCCGCCCCAACCCCAGGCAGACAGGACTGGCAAACAGCACCAATTAAAAGGAGAGATCTTAGGGCGACTGCCGGGATGCAGAACGAGATGCGCAACAGCTCAAATTTCAGTTAGACTTGATTTCGCCAGAGACAGTTACTCGGCCTGGGTGACCCAATGCAGAACTGTGTGCAGAAAGCGCGCCACCCCGATGCCACAGGGACCTGCCACCAGCAGCCACCCCCACACGTGGCCGGACTGGGTGGGCGTGTCACGGGTGGGCCTGCGTGGCCATTTCTCACCGCTGACTCCAGACGTTACTAACATTAAGGACATCACCTGGGAGGGCTCTCCACATTCCATACCACAGCCTGTACCCCCACAGAACTGGAAGCAAAGCCAGGCACAGCTCAGGTGACGTGAAGGGCTGCCCCAGTGAGTGACCGGCCACCCAGCGCAACCACAAACAGCCTCCGGGGTCACGGGGCAGGGTAGGGGGCGGAGGTCAGGCCCAGCCAGGGTCCCACTACTGGGCCCCAGGACCCCTCAGCGCCGCGCAACCTCTGTTCCCCGTGGTGCATGTGGACAAGTCCGGCTTCCTCACCTGATGGCAGGGAGCACTGTCGAGAAATGGCAGCCAAGTCGCCTGCAGCAGCCGTGCCTCCAACCGCCCCCACCTCAGTCCCCGTCTGCACGTGGAGCCACAGCCACGGGGCGCTCCTGGGACGGGGTGGGCACCCTGTGACAAAACGCCGTGTGCTCTCCACCTGCAGCACAGGGCGGCTACACCTGGGGGCCTCGGTGGGGGGGGGGGGGCTGGAAACCTCCCAGGGAGTCGAGTCCCCCACTCACCTGCACCAGGCTCGGCGGCACAGCACTTGGGACACCCGAGACCAACGGGTGGATGGCACAGGGGAGTGCAGCATGCTTGCCGGGGAGAAGGCCACCAAACCAGCTTTCGAGCCGCACAAGGGCTGGAAGAAAGGGTCATCTGGTGGTGATGACACCATTGGTGCAATGAGGGTCTGCGCCCAGAGTTTCCACTGCCAGGAATAATTTTTTTAAGACAGAAACTGAGGTTGCGTGCTTCTCCTCAGTTTACCAGAAGCTACGCGCAGCCTGTCAGGCCACTGACTAGAGCTCGTTCGACCTGTGACAGCATTCTGGGGTCCTCTGCACACCCCTTCCTGGCCACTGGGAACTCGCTGGGGGAGAAGGGCTGGAGGGAGCCCCCTCCCAGAGCTGTGGAGCCAGGGAACGCTGAGCTGAGGGACGAGGGGGCGGGCCATGCTCGGAAGCCAGGCCCACGCTCGGATGCAGCCCAGGCCTCACACCAGGTGCTCCACAGGGGCAGGACAGCTGGCTCGCCCACCTGTGGGGGGTGCTTCCTGGTGATGAGGATGCTCACCACGGACAGCACAGAGAACTCAGCCAGCCAGGCAGGGTGCTGTGTGGCAAACTCAGGGCTGGGAGGCCAGAAAGGGGCAGAAGTGCAGACCCGATGAGCCTGAGCTTCTCTGGACACAGGACAGTCACCCGGCCATAACCAGACCCCAGGACAAAGACGGAGGCAGCCAGAGGAGCTAAGAGCCGGTCCTGCCCGGGAACGCACAAGACTCCGTAAACATACAGGCTGCCTTCCGCAGGCTCGCCAGTGCTGGTGACAGGCTACAAACATGCCACTCGCTGCATACGTGACCGGTGGGTGACACGGGTCTCCGCAGCCCTGCTCCACTGGCAGCGTCGTGCTGGAGTTCCCCTCAGCCACTCATCTTGAAGAGGGTCGAGGCCCCTTGCTACTCTGTCCCTAGCACGAGGAGGGCCAGGACATGAGGGGCACCCAGGATTCTGTGCCCAGCTCAGCCCCTCCTGCTTTGGCTCCCTCACCCCGTTGAAACAGCCAGCTGCTCCTACTCATGGTCCAAGGCCATGGCCACACAGAACAGACAGCCTCCCTTGGGGGCAGCCTCTGTGATTTGGGACAATGTCACAACAGTCTGCTGGGCCCCCTGGCACCGGGCAAAGCGGCCACAGGTTTGAGGCCAAGCTAATTTACTTTCCTCCTAAAACTCCCAGGTTCCTGTTTGTCGGGGAGCCCAGGACAAGCTGGGTGGGGCTGGGTTGGAGGGGGCAGAACAGGGTCTGTGGGACCCTGCCCCCCATGCAGTGCAGAGTGGGGCCAGGGCCAGACACCAAGCAGGTCTGCCAGCTGGCCTCTGTCCAGGCCCTGTGCCGGGTGGCCACAGGGGTTTCTGGCCATAGCCACAGGCACAGAGAGGGCTCACAAATCAGCCCAACCATCACTGGGACATCTATCCGTGTGCTGGGACCGCAGCTTGCCGTAAGCCTTGCCACTGTGCCCCGCAACCTTGCCACCCAGTGCCCCCCACTGCCTGTTCTGAACCGACACAGAGCCACACGGTAGGCCTGGGTCCAGTGCCCCAGGTCCCCCTCCCAGCGAAGAGCCTGGGGCCAGTAGGCATGGAAGGCCCAGCAGAGGCTGAGTGAGAAAGCTCTCGACACCACAGCCCAGAACATCTCCATTCCTCCCTGAGTCGAGGCATCAGCATCAGCTGCGATGCAGCCCCCGCTTCAGGGTGGCCCTGGGGCCCACAGGGCGAAGGGCACCAGGCTTCTGCGACTGTCCCTCAGCTGCTGCCCTACATCTTGAAAGCACTTGAAAGTGCAGGGAACGGGGGCGCACAGAGGCTGCCCAGACCTGTGATGGGCTCTGGCGGCTCGGGGAGGAGACGGCCCTGGGCACCACGAGGCAGCAAACCAGAGCCCGGGCCAGGCACGGGGCTCCTCGGTCATGCGGGGTCTCAGCTGTGCAATCTCAAACATGCTCCTGGAAAGCACGTCGATCTTCCCATCTTGGCTGGCCAAGCAGCGCGTCCTTCACTGGTTCCCAGTGATGCCTGCAAGCACTGGGCCCCGAGGTTCAGTGACACCAGCGACGTGCCACCATCACTGAGGTCAAGGAAGGCAGGCCCAGGGTCCCCACACAGGTGTGCCTGCCAGCCGCGAGGCCTGGCTCCGCACGGGGGTGGGGGAGGGGCTGGCTCGGGCATGCCCCACCACCTCGGGGTGGAAAGTTGGCCGGAGCTGGGAGGACGTCTGGTGTCTGCAGGAACGTTCCTCCCGGGGGAGCCTCTGGAGACGGACTCCAAGATGCTTCATTCTTTTCCTTATTTGCCACTCCGAAAAACAAGCTGTCCCTCCTATTCTGAAATGGAACACGGGTCAAACCTTCCACAGCGAACAGTAACCCAAAGAAAAAGGTCACCAGATCCAAAATATTTCTCCTTTGGCCAGTGGCCCAAAGTAGCTCTGCTCTGTTTATTTGGTTACAGCAGAGCTCTCCTGGGGGATACAAACACTGAACTGACTCCGCGCCCCGTGAAGGGCTGAGATGCAGGGAGCTGCCTGCTCCCTGGGCGGGTCCTCCTGGGAGCACCCTCCCCCCTCGGGAGAACATCACAGCCCACAGAGTGCCCCAGGCCCCAGCGAGGCCACTCTGGGAGGGCAGGTGTCCTGCACAGGCCGGAGAAGGGGACCCACCCCCGCCCCCACCCCCACAGCTGCCCATGGCCAGTGCTCAGTGAGTGACAAGGAAATGCTAGTTCCTGCCTTCACGGCATGGCCCTCAGCCTGATGTCCTCGACACCACCCCCACACTCCATGTCACCACGGGCTTCTGTGGGTCAGGGTGCTGCACAGGCCTCCACTGAGCGTCCGAGCTGAGCCCACAGGCTCCGCCCACCTGCAATGGGGCACAGGCCCTCCCCAGTGGCCCTCCGGCCTCACACGGCCACTCGAGCTTCACTGCCCATCTCTGAGTCCCCATGCGGGGGACAGGCCTCGGTGTGGGCTGGGCATGACCCGTTCTTCCACGGGAGGACCCACTGGGAAGACGAAACACATGCTCCCAACACAGCAGCCTGCCTCAAACAGACTTGCTCTGGACCCTGGGAGGCCAGTGCTCTGGCCAATGCTGCTGTGTGCATGTCAAGATGTTCGCTGCGGCAGTGCAGACAGACCGGACAGGAAAACACAGAGCATCCAGATAGACGGACAAGCAGACCTGGGAGGCAGCAGAGGGAGCAGCAGCCACGGCGGGTCTGGACCCTGCTCCGGTGGCCATGGCTCCTCCGGCAGGAGAGTCTGCAGAAGTGAGGCCCTTGTCCTGCCTGGAGAACCCTGAAGATGCCCAGGGGTGCATCTGAGCAACAATTCAGAGGGAGCACCCTCAGTGCTAGCAGAACTTCCCCGTATCAGTCCACAGGCTGGGTGTCCCCAAGTCACTGCTTCTTAGGCCACACCTGCCCCCCAGCATGAGGCAGGGTGTGTCACGTGCAGGGAGGGTGGCAGGAGTCCTGGGTGGCCCCTCCTCAGCACCGACCACACACCCAGCACGGGAGGGCAGCGGCTGCTTGGGGAAGCCCCAACCACCCCCAACCTGCCCTGCATCTTGTGGGTATGAGCTGCCTCAAAGGCACAAGGGAGACAGGCCTGGCTGCGGCCCTCTAGGACCCCTGTGCTGGGACCCCCACCCAGCTTGCAGGGAGGCGGGGTCTGGTTCAGGATCCCCCTCTCCCTTCCCCTCCCCTTCCTGAAACAGGTCTTGGGAACAGAAGAGAGGAACCGTGGTGGTTTTGGCACAGGCAGTCAGCCCATCCTCACTGGAGCCTGCCTTCTGCACCCCCAGAGGGCTGACAGCCAGAGAGGCACAGCCCCTACCCCAAATCGCTCACGTCAGGCTGGCGAGTACGAGGACACCTTACATGCACCTTTAAGCATGTGTCTACTCAGACCATATTCGATCCATCCCACAACAGGAGTGGATGCAGAGTGGCCGTTCCAAAGCAAGTCCCCACCGAGGCGCTGGCAGGATGGGGCGGCAGGAGCCTGGGTCTGCTCATGCACTCCTGCGGTGTGCCAGGTGACTCCTGGGGGTCCGGGAGGGCGCCCCCCACCCCCATGAGCCCGAGGCTGTGGGGAAAGCAGAAGTAGCTGCTCTTCACAAACCGTGTGCACCAGCGGCGAACCTGCCAAGTTACAGCAACACCTCCACGTCAGCTCCAGGCCCGCACTGTCTGCGAGGCACTCTACACCTTCTGTGAGGATGGCGGCGCGGGACACGCAGGATCAGCGAGGCACAGGCGGCAGAGCGTGATCCCGAGGACGTGAGTCTCATCTGCCATGAGCTTCCATTGGGCCCGAGGACCACATGCCGGGAAAGGGCCGCAGGGCCGGCGGGAAGCCTGTCATAGATGGGCTGTAAACTCGAGCAGGGGCACTCCTCTGTCAAGGCTGATGTTAACAGGGAGAAGCTGTAACCGCAGCTAACAAACTTCTCCTGAGGATATAATTTATGGCATCGTGACTCAGCTGCCCTGCCGGCCTCCCAGGTGAGGTCACCCGGATGCTAATGGTGTTTTCAGGAGGGAACAGCCCGCATGCAGGGCAAGGACTGCAGTGCCCGCCCTGTGCATCCACTGCCGCCCTGTGCATCCACTGCCGGGGCCACCTCCCCCGCACCTGGGCTGTATTCCTCGGCCACCCTCCACCAGCCTCTCACCATACATCTGGATTGCAAATTCCTTTTGAGAAAATAGTTCCAGGGCTGGGGCGCCAGCCTTCTGGCCCAGCTGGCTGAACAGCCGGTTAAAGGCAACTAAGTACAAACATGAAAACTACTCATGTGTTTGGTCACAGAGGTTTTCTTGTGGGCATCTGATAAGTCACTCAAGAAAAAAAACTCATCATAAGAAGTTCCCTGTGCCACCTGTCACCACACCCCCCTAAGGCCACCAGGCGGGGACACCTGGTGCTCCAACCGGCGGCCAGATGAGAAGGGCCCCACAGACAGGTGTTCTCAGTCCTCAGGGGCCTGGTTCACAAGGGAGACTCCACCAGGGCTCTGGGCAGGGCACATGGTGGCAAGGTGTGGGGCCCGGGGCCACATCTCTCCTGCCCTGTGCCGCCTACGGGCGGGTCCTACCCAGGGCGCTCCAGGCCTCGGTCATTTCTGCAGCTGCTTTCTGAGTGCCGCCCCCAACCCCGCTGCTCCTAGCACCCCAGCTCTCCCCATCAGACACCAGTCAGCCCACCTCCAGCACAGACTCCACCACTCCCCCTGGGGAACTGCAGGGTCCGGAGGACACCAGCCACACCGAGAGTGCAGCTAGAGCTCTGGGAGTACTTCCCAGGAGTGGCAGCAACCTCGGACCCCCATGGGCCCATGGAGGCCTCGCTGCAGCCCCCACTGAAGCCCGACTCAGGCGTCAGCACCAGGTTGCAAAGGAGGAACCGGCCCAAAGGGCAGGGGACACAGGGCTGCAGCCCAGCACGGACCACTTCTTCCCAGAGGTGGTTAACACAATGTCACCTTGGGGCTGGGACAGGCAGCAGGAGTAGGAGGGGAGAGGCACGAGCCCCCATCCTCATCAGGTTTTGTGGTTGGGGGTCCCAGCATCCCAGGAGTGTGCTGCCCCAGCAGTCGAAGTATTTCCCACTGAGTCAAAACCCAACCAACTCAGGTAGGGTGGGCCGGTTGGTTCCGTACCTCCCCCTTTCCTTCTTAAACAGACTCCGATGGAAAACCTACTCCAGGAAGGGACTGTTAGCATAATCACCTGCAGTGTTTCCACCTTAGCAAGAGAGTAAAAGAAGTGGGGGCCTCTTTGCTGCCCTCCCCACTGTTTCCAGGCTGCCAGGGTGAATTTGCTGGCCAGTCTCCGGCTGCCTGTAAACGGCCCATTTCCACTTTTGAAATCGAAGACCCCACCCCCATTCTCCTTTGTCCAAAATGACATATATACTCAAGTTTGCTTCAGTGTCTTTGGAATTTCCACACTTACGGGAATTCCTTCTGTACACACATTAAAACTTGGTTTTCTCCTGTTCATCCACTGTATGTCATTTGAATTATTCAACCAGCCAGAACTAAAGAGGCTGGGGACGTTTCTGGTCCCTGCAGTGGAAGATACCAGACAGGCAGCTGGACATAGGCATCTGGGGCTTGAGGGACGGGAGTTAGCCAGCGGGAGGGCGGGGCAGCGAGACGAGGGGCAGTGAGCGCGCATGTGCCCTGAAAGAGGGCACCGGGGCTGTGCTTACTCTTTTCCACGGGAGGGTTTCCGACCCGGCCGGGCTGAACCCCTGGGTTTAAAGCAGCCCTCCCCACGCCCACCCTGCATGCCACACAGCTGGCGGGCACCTCAAAGTGCAGGCAGAGCGAAGCGCAGACGCCAGTAGCAGCAGACCCTCGACTTCCCGTCATGACGAGGCCTCCCCTCTGTGGAGATGGCCACCGAACAGGCTGCCGAGAACCATCAGGAACTGGCACCGTTGACACTGAAGCTGCGCCCTCTTTCCGGGAAGGGTGCGAAGAGGTGATGTTACAAATGGGTGGGACACTGGGTCTCTCCCAGCTTGGGAGAGCCGGCTAGCCTGCCAAGAAGCCTGGGGCCGATGCCCAGAGAAGACAGGCTGGAGGGGAGCCCTGGTCCTGTCTCGAGAGGAACTAAGTGGTCACGTGGCAGAGATGTGAGGGGTCCCCAGTGCACGTGGCCTCAGCAGAGGTGGCCTCCAGGGAGGCTGGTGAACACTGGAAAACACTGGCAGCCTGGGGCCCTCCAGCCCCACCAGGAAAACCCACTCACTCCAAGCAAAGCAGGCCCGTCAGTGACCCCCCCCTCCACTGAGTCAGGAGTAAGCCAAGTGCCATCTCCGCCCGGCAGGCTCAGGGTCAGGAATTCTACCCCCACTCCCAAGCCTTATCTCGGCGTGACACTGTTCGACTGTTCTGGACATCTCGCTCTCTCTGTGGCCCTCGCTACCCCAAACTTCCCCACACACAGAGCAAATGAGAGCATCCCGATGTCACCGCCACGAGCACATCACAGCACTCGCCCTGCCTGGGACACATGCCCCGAGCCCCACCAGTAGTTGCTGCTCGTTGGGGTCACGACAGGAACCCCAACAGCCACCCCTCGGGTTTTATCTCCAACACACTCCGCAGAGGGCCAGCCCGGTCCGCTTGCTCCTGCGGCGCCAGGCACAGCAGCCTCCAGAGCGCAAGGCGGACTCAGCGGTTGGCCCTGCGGGGTCTGGGGCCCTGGCCCCAGGGCAGTGCCACTCAGCTGGGAGCATCATCCCTGCACGTGTCGGAAGGCCATGAACGTGCCCCAGAGCAAACAGAAAGTGGGGTCTTCTTTGCACTTCTGGGTGGGAGAGGCCCAGAGCTTTCACCAGGGTGTCAAAGGAACCCGTTACCACAAACAGGTTCCGAAGCACCCAGGTGGGGGACAGGGAGGCGGGGTGCGCACGGGCTCCCTCGACTGGGCAGCGGAATTTCTGCCTCGAGATGGTTATTGCGTCATCTTTTCATAATTTTTAAAAGTTGATCCTTCCTTTTGTAGTTTCCTTTAGAACGGGGTTGAGCAATTTAGGTCCATACACAAAAAGGGCAGGTAAAAAAAAATAGAAAGATGGATTTTAAATTTAGGAAAAACTGTAAGGGCCAGCCCAGGTTATTACAGAGCTGAGAATTTTCTGGACGTCATGAAGCAGTCACACCAGAAACTACAGATTAAGCCACTACTTCCAGAGCTGACCCTAAAGGAATGTACCCAAGGACAGGCCACAAGCGAAATGACTGGCGTTCCATGAAGTAAAATGCAGGCGGGCAGGTGGCGGCCAGCCAGGGCCATAATGAGCATACCCTGAACCTCCTGCATGCGGCGCGTTAGCTCACTGCTTTGAAAGTGACCCAGGACAGATCAAGCAGCAGAAAGCCTGAGTGAGGGAGAAACCAGGTCAGCAATGCACTGGTCTCGAGTTTCATAACCAAACAGGAGCCACGATCCAGATAAGCCCTTAATCTGATCGGCACACTGGGGTACACGGGGTCGGGCAGGGCCTCTCGCCCTCGGGGTCCAGGAGCAGGGTGCGCCTCCCCACCTCTGCCCTCGCCCTCCGCCCAGCATGGGCATTGGGCTCAGACTCAGATCTGACGGGGCCGCCCCTCCTCCAGCCCCCACTGCACGCCGGCTGCCGGCCTGTGGCCGACCAGGGGCTCAGACTGCCCTCAGGTGAACTTGAGGCTGCCCAGGAGCCCCAGCCTCAGGAAGGGAGAACATGGCCGTCCACATGGGACCCAAACACGCCCAGGCACGGCGACGGCTGTGCACACTCAGCCTGCGTCTCTCAGCTCCCATGGCCAACGCAGAGGCTTCCTCCTGCCACCTCAAGACCCCCATGACCATGAACCCGTAGCCGCCTGCTCCCACCAAACAGGAAAACAAGCCAGGCAGCCAGAGAGGCTGGTCTGCCACACACGCACCCGGGCCCACGCTGGGCGGCTGAGCGGAGGATAGGAGAGCAGAGGGCAGGATAGCGCAGGCCCGACAGGTTCCCCCCCCCCCCAGCCTTTTTCCTGGTGGTGCCCACAGGGACCTCTTCCAGCCGCGGGGTGGAAGGCTCCCGGGGCACAAGGCTCTCCGTGAACCCTGCCCACCCTCCTGTGGAACTTTCCCACTCTCCCGTCCGCGTGCAGAGGCCAACTGTTTCCTGGCAGCAGCAGGACGCCACAGACACAGTGAGGGTGACCCTCTGTGACTCACAGGGGCGCTGATGCCATCAGGGATCAAAACTGTGGCCTCTACACAATCACGAAGGGCCCACCCAAGAAGTTCTGGGTCAGCATGTTATCGAGTCCAGTCTGGAAGCAGCAGCCCTGGACGGGTCATCAGCCGCCGGACTGCAGGGCATGCGTGCAGGTTCCGGCCACCGGGACACACAGACAAGAGACCCATGTGCCCTAAGGGACAAACCACATCAGACGACACTGTGCGCAGGCACTGGGGACAGCGCGAAGACGACGGAACTGAAAGGCCACCCTACACGCACCGCACATGTAGGCCCAGTTAACGCGAATCCACGATCCACCACAAAGATGGTGACCTACTCGCGTTACCCCCACAGGCGAAGTGGGAAAAGGCTTGCGCCACACATCAGGCGCGATGCAACTGGATGCACCACCACCGCAGTCAATGCCCTGTCCCCGTCCCCTGTGGGACGAGGTTGGGGGCAGGGGTATGCCTGGAAATGAATACTGCATGTATAAGAGTTTTGCAATTAAAAAAAAAAAAATCACAAGTTTCTAGATAAGATCTTCCTGGGGTAAAAATCTGCAGAAGAAAAAATGAGAAACAACGGGTTAGAAAAAAGTTGAGAAATTCTGATCTATGGTAAAAAAAATAGCCAGCCAGGCCCCACCCCGCCCAGGAGGACCCCGAACCCACCGGCCAGACTCTTGGGCCACAGCCCCTCCACACCCCTGCCCTTTAGCACAGGCCAACCAGCAGGGCCCTGCCTGGCTCCAGACACACCCCACCCTCGAAAACCAGTGCTGAGCGCCACTGGAGGCCCCCCATTTGCTGACTCCCTCCCAGGGGTCAGCCCACGCCCAAGCCTTCCTCTCTCAACCCCCTAGGGGCACTCCCGCCCCAGCAGCCTCACATGGAGGAGGTGGCAGCTCCCTGCAGGGGAGGCAAGCACACCATTGCCACTCCGGTTGGCGTGTTCTTCCGCTGTCGCCTCTCCTCAGGCTGAAACTCCTTTAGTTTCTCCCACGGTCCCTAGTGCATTCGCTTTCTGGTGGAGATATTCAGTCAGGAGAAGGAATTCCAGCTGGAATCCTTTGGGTCTCCGACCTCAGTTTTCTCATCTACAAAACGGGCTGCCGCTGCTCCTGCGCTGAGCGCACAGCTGGCAAATTCAGACGTCAAGTCTGAGTCTCGGTGGCAGTTCACACGGAGCCTGGCCCCACCACCCACTCACAGGCGCCTGTCGAAGGCGCAGGCGGCCATGGGGTCCCTGTGGGGCTGCGAGGACCCCAGGAGCACTCAGGGAGAGGTGACACCCAGGCTCACCAACAGTCAAAGCGCAGCGCTCCCGGTTCTAAGGGCGACCCAGTTCCCTGGAACTGATCTTTAGCCCCCCTCCGATCCCCCGCATGTGGTCAGCTCACCAAGTCGGCCTTGTAAGAAGTTCAGAAACTGTGCCCTTTGGATGTTTCTCTGTAAATACAGTCTGCTCAGGACCCCTGGCCCTCTACCTAGGTTACTAAGGTCAAGCGCACCCGGGACTTCACAGAGCGGCAAGAACTTCCCTCCAGCTGCACAGCAAGCCGTGCGGCCGGGGGACGGCGGTGCCATCGGGGAGGTGGGCCTGGGATCCTGGCCCAAGTGTGAAGGGCTCCAACCCGAGGCAGGACTATGTGGGCAGGAATAAATCCCCAGATGGACCAGGTTCTAAGGGATCATGAGGAAATCCACATGACAAATGGTTAAAACACTATTTTCCAAACCTGTATCATAAGCCGGCAGAAACCACGGCCTGCATTTCCTGGCTCCCAGGCTGCCCCACAGACCCATGGGACCTCATCGAAATCCTATCTGAGCCTCACACCACAAACTGACACCGTCTGAGGCACTCCTATCGGCATGCAGCCGCACCACGGAAGCCGCTCAAACCGCCGAGAGGAACCGAGGACAGACCGATAACCAGAGGGGTGACAACGCCACTGAGGGCCACCCCCTGGGGACACTTATGGTCATCACCTGGCTGCCATGATGCTGCTGGATGCTTCCGTCACCACTCACAGAGTTTTGAGTTCTTAGTGTAACTGTTGCTGGCTGGCTTCTGACTTGTTGAAAATACGGTCCCACTTTTGTTTGGTGTTAAACACCACGTCTTTCATTTAAAGTTACCAATGTTTTGCACACAGTCACAGTACTGAAAAGATACGATATCCCCGACTTCAAAAACCCATTCTCAGGGCACCTGTGAAACCCAGTCTTCCTGTGGGTAGGGGCGTCACACGCCCCGCCCCCACTCCCAGCACCCCTCCGGCGAGCTTCAAAATCCACACTCAAGCCTGACCACTTACTGTGTGGCTCTGGGCGAGTCACTTAACCTTTCTGTGCCTCCTGTCTCTCTGCAAAATGCAGGTAGCGCAGCACAGCCCTTGCCAGGGCCTGCTGAGAGGGCAAGGGGCTGAGTGCTCTGCACAGGCCCAGCCTCCGTGTGGCATTTCCCCAAGGCTTGCTGAGCGCCAGGGATGAACGCTCGTCACGCTCTCCAGGTTACAACACAGAAGCTGATGCTCAGACCAGCAGGCAGCTCCTGGGCCAAGGACACAAAGCCGGGGTGGCCCAGTGGGCTCCGCAGCGTTTCTAAGGAATGAAAGGCACAGGGTCCCTCCGGATCCTCTTAGGAATTAAGAACACTTCAAGGGTGAGTGGTACATGTTTGGAAGGCCCCGGGCTTCCCTTCCCGGTCCCGCCAGGCTCCTGGGCCCAAACTGGCAAATCAAAGAGCAGGCCGCCTCTGGACCCTGCAGCCCACCCCTGCACTGAATCAGAGCTGCCTTGGTGTGGGGCAAGGGGCACAGGGCACAGAAGGGGGAGCGGGCCGGGATGCAGCCCTGGCTCCGTCCAGCAGAGGGTAGCAGTGAGCAGGGCGGAGGGGCCCCACTCTGGGCTTGTGGTGCAAACAGTTTTACTACAGCTTTACACAGCCCAGGCCTTCCCAGGACTCCTGTTTCAGGCAGCCTGAGGGCTAGGAGTTTGCACTTGAGACTCTAGCCCCAGGTAAGGAGGGAGAGTCTAGGACAAGCGACCCCTCGTCCATGCAGAGTCCCTTTGGCAGCCCCAGCCTTTCTCTGAGCCTTTGTTGTAAGAACTGGAAACCCCATGTTCGGTATCAAGGTCCAAGACACCGAGAGGGCACGGATGAGGTGCCATGCTTTCGGGCTCCACAGGGGCACTGTCTTTAGGGCTATGGCCTCCCACCCCCAATCCCGGGGAGGGCCAGGGCCACACCAGCCAGCCCAGCACTCCCTGCACTGTCTAGGGAAACCACAGAAACCTCCAAGGTGACTGAGGAAGCAGCTCCTTGCTTCCCTGACCTCTGGGAACAAGGGTTGTCCTCACAGTCCGAGGACATGTCTTGTCCCCAAACACAAGTCCAAATTCATGATGACACATTCTTAGGTGGATTCTTAAAGGTCAGCCTGAGGACAGATGACGGATAAAACTTCCAGTGGGCTGCAAGGCCAAAAGCCGGAGGTGGGCGGGCAGCCTGTGCTCTTCCCGCACGAGCCTGAACCGAGTAGAGTCCAGGGAGAGAAGAGGCCCCACCTGGGCAGCCCCTGGGAACGCTTGGCCCCCAGGGGGTCCTCTGCCTGGAGAGGGACAGCAGCACGGTGCTCTGAGGAGGGAGGCCAGCAGAGCGGGCTTCCTGGATCACTGCAGGCGAACCTGCCCAACCCCCAGACCCGGCCTGGAGCCCTTCCCTACTTCTGACATGCCTTTCTGGCACATCACAATTTGACTCAAGGCTCAGCTCCATCGGCTTACATTGTAACCCACCCGAGTAAAACTGCACGGCCGCCATCAACACACGCGCACATTTATGGAGTGCACCTTCCTCCGCCCTTTACACAGCTCACCAAGGGAGCCTGCAACAACTGCCACAGATAGATGGAGCGGCAGGGAGGTCCCAATCTCACCAAGTGGTGGACACACACCCCCCCATCCCCCAGGTGCGGTGACAGCGCGAGGAAGCGCTTCGTGCTGCAATGCAAAGGCCCCCGGCGCTCTCGGGTGTGGGCACTCAGACTGGTTTACAACCCACGTCGCCCCCACTGCCTGTTCCTGAACTGAACTGCATGGGGGCCTGTGCTGGAGTCTGGCCCCGCCAGGCTTCCTCCCTCCTTACCCAGCAGAAGGTGCTCTGCACCTTGAACACCCCAGCAGTAAGGGTGCCGCTGGCACCCAGGGCAGTTCAACAGCTCCCTCAACCAAGGCACCTTCAACGGACCCCCGCTGAAGGCGTGTTATTTTCTGCATTTAGTAATTAATTCCAGGTGTGCCTCGGAGACACTACAGGTCAGGGCCCGGACACAAAGCAAGTGTTGCAAGAGAGCGAGAGGGCACCTGCATGCTGGTGAAGGGTCTGGCCCTCAGGCTGTCAGGTACACGCCTGCAGCAAAGTGCGGCCTAGTGAGGTCAGCCTTGCTTTGCCAGCTCCGGCACGTTCGAGCGCCTGTCGCCAGGCTGGCTCTGGCAACGGTTACGATGGCCAACGCTCTCCTCGACCAAGGGAACACAGCCTTACGATCACAGAAGTGTCCGGAACTGCAGTGAATACATACTTTTTGTCACAGAGAAGTGTGGAGGATGATTGATGTAAGATTTTCAAGTATAAAAGCACATCACATTAGAGTGAAAAACCAGGAGGAAAACCGAGCAAACGCACAAATCCAGGGGGAAAGGTGAACACGTCTGCATTACAACGCACTTGTAAAAGGGCGCCAAGGGCCCCAGATCAGAGGGTCTCACACTGGCCACTCTGAGAGCAACGTAACCACTATCTTAAATGTCTGTATTTACAACACTCTGGAAATTACAGGTTTTTTTTTTAAGATGGGCCCATTTATTTATTTTTAGAGAGAAGGGGAGGGAGGGAGGAAGAGAGGGGAACATCAGTGTGTGGATGCCTCTTACGTGCCCCCACACTAGGGACCTGGCCCACAACCAGGCATGTGCCCTGACTTGGAATCAAACTGGTGCCCTTTGGTTTACAGCCTGCACTTAGTCCACTGAGCCGCACCAGCTAGGTAGAAATTACATTGTTTACAGCTATTTAATATTAGCAAGAAAAAGTTTAGATGTCAACTTAAAATTGTGCTCACAGTTTTAAGTTATTTTACAGAACGTGAGCAGAAGAAGGTGAAAATGGCCCTGACTGTGTGCACAGCTCAGTGGGTCAGGCATTGCCGGCTGCATCCAGGTTGGAGTGTTTGCCTGGGTTGGGGGTTTCATCCCCGGCTGGGGCACAGATGGTGCGCATACAAGAGGCGACTGACTGATGTTTCTCCTCTCCCTTTCTCCTTCTCTTCTCTCTAAAAATAAAGCCTTGAAACAAAAAACAATGAAGGCCGCTTGAAGGCAGCATCGCTCTGAAACAGCCGTAACTGAAAAGTGGCGGCGATGCCCAGGGTGCTGCCCCTACGGGGGGGGGGGGCGGAGGGGGGAGGCGCTCGCTCCCCAGGCCCCCTCTGCGTGGGGGATGTCATGCCCGCCCCTCAGCATAACTCAGGGAAAGGATTCCTTCCCCATTCCAAACCAAAAATCATACTTTCCTGGAGGAATACATCCCCTCGAACGATGACTAAAACGTTGGCGACGAGGAGCGCACTTCTCGGTGGCCGGCCTCACTCACTGCGTCCACATGGCCGGTCGCATCACGCAGTGCAGCGGGCAGTGTGCAGGGAGGACCTTGACCACCGCCTCGGCTGGGCAGGCCCAGGCCCCACCCTCCTCCGTCATCGGGTTGAGGGGTTCGCCATGCACCTTACACTCGGGAGCTTCCTCTGAAATGGGAAGAATCTGGTCGCCGGCCAAGCCAACTGGCTTGGGTACTCAAAGGCAAACCCGGGAGACGCACCGCAGCAAAGGCCCGAGGACGCCACTCACAGGACCCCAGGTTGAAGGCCCCTCCGAAAGCAAGGAAAGACCACGCCTCTGGGCACGGGTTCAGGAATGCAGTCTCCCTCCCCGGCCAGCAAAGCCCTTCGGCAGCTTTGGGAGGATGAAAACACCAAGGACCCAGGGCTGAACAATGCTCCCCTCACCTGGGCTTCGGGCCAAGCAGAGGTAGGCAGGCAGGTAGCCATGCTTAATAACCCCACAAGGCCCTGCCAATCCCTTCAGCTTAGAGAGGACCTGCCTGGGGCTGGCCGGCACTCTCGCTGCTGCCTCTGGGGGCAAGTGCTGGGCACCTCGCGTACCCTTGGGCTGAGGGGTGCACCCTGACTGCATAGCCTCTGCTCCCTGCCCTGGGCAGCCTTGGTCTCGCCTCAGGTCCCAAAGCAGCTGAACAGAACTTAAAGCCCTCCTCCCCACCTTCAGGTGCATTTCATTTCCCATGATCTCTCAGAAAACCCGTATGAGCAGACCTTGCTTGCCTGTGTTTGGAGGGTGCTGCATTGTTTTAGTTTTTACTAGTGGGGGCACAGACCCTCCACCCGCAGGAAGGCTCTGACTGGGATGGTCTGGAATGGAGCCCCCAACACCTTTGAAGTGTGCCTGGGATGGCTAACTCGAGACGAGCACACTCGACAGGTGACCACGCCAGCAGCCCCGACTCTGAGCACCTGCACGAGGTCCACGCTCTGCAGTGGTGGGGCCTCGAGGGGACGCGGGTTTAACCAGAAAACAAGTGCTCTTGCTTCGAGGTATGCACCTGTTTTAATCTTCGTAAAATGCCTGCTTGAAGTCACTTGCCAGGAAAGCAGGTTCATGAACACTGGTGGGTCCCCACCAGACACGCCCAGTGTTACCACCACCCAAGTGGCAGTGGGTGGACACGCTAGTGTGCAGGCCAGCGAAGGCAGCTCAGCCAGCATCCCTCCTGTTTCAGGCAGGGACGCTTCCTTCGTGCACATTTACAAGGTCTGCCATCTCCTGGTTCCCTGAAAGTGCCCGATTTCACAAAGGCTTAGCATTTGATACCCTTAAAAAGGCAGGCAGGGGAGAAGGGCCACTTGAAGCACGTTCAGAAAGTTCCACAGCTAAAAAGATCCTTGTTCATTGATTTGGTGGGGTAATTAAGCTAATCTAAACAAGGGGGCCTTGTCTGGGCGAGGTGGGGGAGGGGCGGTGGACTGGCCTCTGCGGGAGCGCCCCCCACAGCAGGAGCGCCGGCACCGGGGGTCCTCCCCCAGCCCTTCCTTTCTCTGTGGCCGCTCTCCTCCTGGGAGGCCTTCTCCTTCTCTGGTCAGATTTCCACTCAGCAAAGCACAGAAGCTCTCACGTGTCCTGGCTCGCAGTCGACCTCACTGGTGCTGTGCTGGGTGCTCACACCTTCCTCAGGGCCGCCCTGTTCTGATCACGAGAACCTGGGGACCACACCAGGCCAGCGGGAAGCAGCACCCTCCGAGTCTGCAGCGGGAACACGGCTTCCAGCACATTCCAGCCCCACAAATTACAGGCCCGGTCTGCCAGGGCTGTTTCGGAGGAAGGCACCAGCAATTTGGGGTTGCCTGCCACCTACAGCGCTCGCCAGTGGCCCTCGCTTGGTGCCAGCCCGAGAGGCTGAGTCACAAACCACCTCTGCTGGCTGCACAGGGCTGGGCCTCAGGGCCTTGGGACGAGAGTGCAGACGGCGGGCACAACAGGCACCGCAGGCAGAAAAGGACAGCACGGCCCGGACCCCAGCTCAGCCCCCTGCACCCCTGCCCACCATCCCTCAGGCAACACCACCACTCAGCACTCGCTGCCTTCCTCTACTGGGCACTGGGAGCAGCCGCTACCGCAGCACGCACCTCCCCCCCACCCTTGCCTGCAGACCTGTCGGGGGGTCTGGATCTCCAGCTCTGACAGAGCTGGGGCCTGTTCCTAGACAAACCCCTTCCCACCTCCCCTCCTCTCCAGCGAGCAAAGTTGGAGGGCAGAGAGCCGGGATGTTAAAAGCCGCAAACCACCTTGGAGCTCTCACCCAGTCCAATCTCTACTCAGCTTTCACAAAGCCTGCGACAGGGACCAGGGCTGCAGCATCCATCTCAGCAATTGGGGCATCTCAGCAAGGGGAGCCCAGCAGGGGCCCTGGGCAGCCTCCACAGGGAGACCACTGTCCACACCTACCACCACCAAACCCCTAATATGCATTTCAAATGCGCCTCAAATGAGCCACTCCTTTCCTCCCCAGCTGCTGCTCCTAAAAACAATTAGCCTGAATGGGGCTGAAATCCTTGCTTTTTAAGACAACCTATTTCCCCACCCTCTCCGCAGAGATACTCGACTTCCTTATCACCCTTATCACACCTGGGTCATTCCACCTGGGGCCCGCTTAGCTCCAGGCCACAACCGCTGCCTCTCCATCTAGCAGATTCTGCAAAATCTCTCCAGAGCATTAAGTAAACTCTGACTCTTACTCTTTAATACGTAACTCAGATCTAGCAGGAAGTCATTCACATTTCTGAAAGGAGGCTAGGGGCCACTGTTTCTGATGTCAAGCCATTTGTCACACTTCTTAATCAGTAAACCAATCCTCCAGTTTTTAATTTTCTTCATTTTTCCCCCCTACAAGCACAAACAGTAGAGATGAGAGGCCCCACCTGTGTGTCCAAACTGGGCGGGGGTAGGGGGCGGCTGCAGGGGAGGAAAGTGTGGGGCGCACTCTCCTGTGCTGGTCCAGCGGCCTGCTCGTCTTCCCAGTAGAAACGGCTTAGATTCTGGAGATCGCTTGACCCTGTAACTGCTTCCATCACTCATCTCCTGCAGCCGCCCCACTTCCCAGGCCCTAGGCTAGGAGACATCCCAGTAAACAGAAACTACAAGGCCCCTTTCGCTGGAGTCAACTAAGGTATCAAAAACAAACTCACAGTCCCTAGGAGACAGGCGCCCCTTCCCACTCCTCCCAGACCACCACCGCAACCTTCTAGAAATAATGAAGTGAGCCAGGAGGCTGTGCTTTTTTTTCAAACTCCCCCCCCCATTCTGACATGCCTCCCCAGGAAAAGCTGCGGGCTGGGATGCTCCCTGGGAACCAGTCAAGAGCAATACGCCTTGGGGAGGAAGGGGTTAAGCCCCAGAGCTCTAGGAGGACTCAGCTCGGGGAAGGGCAACTGGGGCTGAAATGCACAGAAAGTGAGGGGCTGGGGCAGGCACTGGCTGCTTTCCTACGGGATCAGGGTACGGCTCGGCCGCGAGAAATACAGGTGCCTTCAAAGGTGCAGCCAGGACACACCCGCAGTCTGAGGAGCAGCGGGCTCGAGGTCCGCGAGCACCCGCGGGCCAAACAGAGGGCGCGTGTGCGGGGGGCGGACGCGGAGAGCTGGCTCGCGGTCCAGAGGAGGGGCTCCGGGTGGAGGGGCAGGGGCGCAACTCCCAGAAGTTGCGGACGTCAGGCTGAGTAGGCAGGACAAGGTCGGGGCCAAAGGGGCGAGGAGCCAGGCTTCCCTGGAAGCAGAGAAACCTGAGGTGACGGTGGAGATGCTGAGGGGGGTGACGGGGGTCAGGGTCCAAGGGAAGGTGCCCACCTCAGTGTGGGGGTCCGTAGTGCGCCAGGAGGATGATGGGACGGGGACGAGGAGGGGCAGGTGCAGCCCAGAGAGAGAAGGGAGGGAGTTAAGGGTGAGGACGGGTGTCCTGACCGGAGGTGGCGTCCCGACTTGGCGAGGGGGTTCCCTCCCTGAGGAAGAAACCCCGGGAGAGGGGCCGCGGCCGCGCAGAGGTGGGGGTGGGGAGGCGGCAGGTGCGTGGCGCCCAGGTACGGGGAGCCCAGGTGCGGGGCCTGGGCCGGCAGGGGGCCGCTCACCTGTCTCCTCAGGCCGGGGCCGCGGGGGCGGCGGGGCGGCCGGGCCAAGCCGGGCCGGGGGCGGCGGGGGCTCGGAGCCCCGGGCGCTCGGGAGCGGCGGCTGAGGCGGGGGCCCGGCGGCGGCTGCTCGTCGGCGGGCCGGCCGGGCGGTCAGTCAGCTAGCCACTGGGGCACTGAGCGAGCTCTGCGAGAATGCGGCCCGCGCGCTGGGACAACGCCGCTTTATCGGGTCGGAAACAGCTGCCGCGCGCCGCTTCCGCTGACGCAGCGCCGGCCTGAGCTCATGACTATGCAGCAGCCGCCCCGGGAGGCAGGGGCGGGGCCTAAATAGAGCGCACTCATTGGCACCCATACGCTCCACCCACATCATCGTCCCACCCCCATCGTCCTAGGCCCCGCCCCATGGAAGCCCCGCCCCTCCCACCTCCCACCTCCGGGCTCCGGAGAGCCAGGTCTCGCACGCCCCCAACCCAGGCTCTTTCTGGCCCGATCACCCGCCCCACCCCAAGAGCCCTGGCCCCGGAACCCCAACGCGTCCCTCTCAGTTGCCGCAGGAGGGAGAATCCTGCAGCCCCCGCCCTTCCCCTGTTCACCCCGATCCCTTCCTCTCCCTTAATGCTCTCCTCGAAGAGGGGCCCAGAGCCTCGACCCCCGCCACCAGCCTGGCTCCTCTACAACTACCCTCCTTCCATCACCACCACCCGGCGGGCGCGCTCCCGCGCGCTCACACACATCCTTTCCCAGGTGCTGCAGCGAACACTCCTGGTTTCCCCATCCCTGTCACATCCTCCTCAAACCCCCTACCTCGCTGCGGGGCACTCCCCCCTCCCACTCTTCTCCCACCCCTGGGTGCTCTGCAAGGGAACCTCCCTTCCAGCCCTCGAGACCTGGAGAGCTGGGCAGGACCCCAGATGGAGCCTTCCACTCTCCACCTGGCCCATGCCAGCCATACCCATCTAATGTCACCACGAAAGCAGATTGGCTGTAAGTCCTAGGATGGAGCTGCTGGGAACCCAGGGGGACAAGGTCAGGGGAGGCAGCTTGACAGAGAAACAGATGATATAACCGGCCTCGACACAGCTGAGGTGGCTTTGGGCAGGTTACCTCACCTCTCAGAGCCTGGGTGCCCTTATCTGAGACACAGATACCAGAAGACCCATCTCTTGGGGTTGCTGAAGGGATTAAGAAATAAAGGACACCCTGCGCCACTTCCAGAGCAGTTAAAAGGGGGAAATCTGACAATACCAAGTGTTGACAAAGGAGTGGAGCAACCAGAACTCTCAGACACTGGGGGTAGGCATGCAAAGTGACGCAGCCGCCTTGGAACTCTGTTCAAACCCTGTGACCTGGCAATGTCCCTCCAGATGCACACCTTACATGATCATATTTCTGTGCATAGCAGCACAGTCTGTAAAAGACAAAAATTGGAAACTACCTAAAATGCCCGTCAATGAGAGAACGGATACATTAATTGGGTTATAGTCATGCAGTAGAATGACAGCAAGGATGATGAACAATCTACAACCACATGCAAAAACATGGATGACTCTTACAAATGATTCTGAGGAAAGAAGATAAGCCAGAACCCAAAGAACGCAGAAGTCTATGGAAATAAAGTGGTAGAAATGTAGATATGTGGTGCAAGTCAGTATAGTCGTTAACCTAGGAGGGAGGGGGCCAGACTCAGGACAGGAAGGGGATAGGAAGGAAGTGTCTAGGGTGCTGGCAAGATTCAGTTTCTTGATCTGGGTGCTGGTTACACAGGTGTGTATGTGATACTTCACTGAAGGATTAATAAGAACATTAGTGGCACCTGACACGCTGCAGGTGCTCATTACTGTCTCCCTATCCCCCCGCATTGGGTTTTTGCTCCTGAGGCCAGAGGACTGAGGCAGAGGCTGTGCTGTGTACCGACTGCACGACCTTGGGCACCTGACTTAACCTTTCTGAGTCCTCATCTGAAAGTGAGCCTTCTAATAACACCTAGTTCATGAGTTGTCCAGAGGATAAAATAATACTTTCTGGAAAAGCAACAACAACAACAAACTTGATACAGTAAGGAACATGGAGTAAGGACTTAAAAATTTTGTTTAGCTATTTGCTAAACAGTAAATGCTGGTATTTATTGCATCTTCTTCACTTTTATTCATTTAGCCACCGAATACTGAGTGCCTACTATGTGCCCTATACCATGCCAGATGGTTTGATTAGAGCTGGCAACAAAAGTTGCTCTCTGTCCCGAAGGACCCTGGGGTAGACTGGGAAATGCAGGTACCACAGGTGAGGGATGGCTCGCTAGCCATCGTGGCTGTGGAGCCCAGAAAGGGTCTGACTCACAACAGGTGCTCCCTAAATGCATCTGGAAGAATAGTTGAATGCCTGTATAAAAGTGTGTGCTTATGCTTTTGTGTGAATGAAACTTGAAGGCATGTTCTAAACCAGAGATGTGGCAACATCAAATTAATGCACCTGTGTAACCTGAAGATGGGCAGAGATCAGACAGAGAGCAAAGTTAGGAAAAGCGTGGCCCTGGTGCGCATGGGCCTGAATGCTCACATGTGCATGTACATGTGTGCACGCCTGTATGTGTGCACATATGGTCATGAGGCCCGGGGCAGGGCAGTCTGCCAGCGCCCCATCCCCCTGCCACCACCAAGCAGGTTGCAGCGGACTGCATGTTTGCGTCCCCTCCCACAGGCACACTGAAGCCCTAACCCCTGGTGCAACAATATTTGAAGGGAGGGGGACCTTTGGAAGGTAGTTAGGTCAGGAGGGTGGAGCCCCGTGAGGGTATTAGTGCCCTTTTAAGAAGAGACAGGAGAGAGCTGGCTTCCTTCCTGCAAACACATACCACAGAAGGCTGTGTGTGCACACAGTCAGGAGCAGGGCCCCCCGAGCCTGACCATGCTGGCACCCCGATCTCGGGTTTGCCAGCCTGCACAACAGGAAGAAATGAGTGTGGGTTGTTGGGGCTGCCAGTCTCTGGTATTCTGTAATAGCGGCCCCAGTGACCGCCGCACAGGGTGACAAGCTATGTCTGTGGCCCGCAGCCCCACCTGGGGCAGCCTCTCACTCCGTCCCTATAGGGCTGGGCTCCCAGGCCTGCAGGGAGAGCGCCTGAGTGCCTGCCTTGTGGGTAGCCCTCCAGCCCCGGAGTCCGAGAGACTTGCACTCTGGCCTGGCTCCAGAGCAGGCCCGCCTGGGCCCCCACATGTCACGGGTGTGCCCCCTGGGTGGTCTCACAGGCCCTGTGCTCCGGAGAGCTCCACACCTGGTTGACTGCTCTGCTGTTACCATCTTTAAATTCTTTTATTTTTAAATTTTTACTTATTGATTTGAGGGAGAGAGAGAAAGATCCCCTGCTGCTCAGCTCATTGGTCCATGCGTGCATGCGCCGCTGACTCCTGTGCGTGCGCTGAGCAGAGATCGAACCCACAGCCCTGGAGCATGGGGGTGATGCTCCAGCCACAGGGCTTGCTACCCAGCCATGACTTTAAATTCTTGATAATTTTCAGCAAGGGCCCCACAAACTATGTGGCACAGCTGATTCTGTGTGCCCTTTTGTAAGTCCGTTGAATCATGTCGACCTCCTAGGGAGACTGTGGGGATCCTGGGGCATGGCGATGTCTGAGTCACTGCTTGTGTGGCCTCACCTTCTCCCCACAGAATCTGTGGACCCTTGGAGCAGGGTGGTGCCCCTTTCATCCTTGGACTCCCATGGCCTGAGAACTAGTAAAATTATAACCTTGACCATTTCTGGAGGTCTGCTAGGAACTGCCTCCTCCAAGAAGCCCTCCTGGGTGTCCTGCCCCAGAGGAATCAGTGGCTTACTCCCATGAACTCTGAGCCACTCCACCTTTCACGGATCGATGCTAAGACCCCTCCTTCTGGACTGTACCTGGGCACTGTCTGTCTCCCTAGTGACTGGAAGCTCTGTCCAGTGGACCTGCCCACTCACAGTTCGCTGCTGCAGCCCAGAGCCTGCCCCCTGTAGTGCTGCGGCCATGTTTGGATGGAGAGGGGGTTAGAGAAAGGGAGAGGAAAGGGATTTCTGAACGAGGGCCAATGGAGTGGCTCGGCAAGTTCACAGAGCCCTGAAACACCATGACTCAATTTCAGGGGGCCCTCGTTGAGGGCCGGACCCAGGACTTGGGGAGTCCCGCAGTCTCATGTCTACATGGGTCCAGAGCTTCTAACTTTGTCTTCTGACCCCACTGGGTTCGGGGCCCCTACAGCAGAAGGCATGAGGCCCCTGTGACATTTTAGTGTCCCTGGCCCGAGATGCCAGGAGGCAGGGACAGAGGGAAGTACTGGTTTGGGAGAGGAGGAGGAAGAGCAGAATCTGGGGCAGTTAGGGGTTGGAGAAGGAGAGCGCAGCCAGCACACAGATTTGGGGTTACAGGGCCTGAGTTTGAACTTTGAACCTCAGTCTGAAATGGGGACCTAACCTGAAGAGGGTGGCGTTCAGGAGCACAGACTCAGAACTGCCTTTCAGGGCTGGCACCCCAACCCCAGCCCTGCCGCTGACCAGCTCTCTGACCTTGGACCAGTTGCTTAGCTCCTGGCCCTGGGGATGCTCCACTCCCCACAGGGCAGAAGGATAGCTTCTGTCTCTAGTCGGGCTGGTACAACAAGTGGATTAATTAATACAAGAGCCCCCCTATGCGTGGTTTCACTTTCACGGTTTCAGTTACCTGAGGTCCAACCACGGTCCAAAAATATTACATGGAAAATTCCAGAAATGAAGAATTCATCAGTTTCCAATTGCATGCCATTCTGAGTAACGCGATGAAACCTCGCACCGTCCCACGCCACATGCCGTCCCCCTGGGGACGTAAGCCATCCCTTTGACCAGTGTGTCTGCCTGTGGACACTCCCTGCCTATTAGCCACTTAGTACCGTCTCTGTAATCAGATCGCCTGTGGCTATCTATGTGTTTGTGTTCAAGTAACCATTATTATTGGGTTATCAAGTAACTTATCATTGTCCTATTTCATTATTAGTGACGTGTTAATCTCTTGCTGTGCCTAATTTATAGATTACACTGTAACACATGTCTGTGTATGCAGGAAAAAGTCGTTACAGGGCTCGCTACCCTCCATGCTGTCAGGCACCCACCTGGAGTCTCAGAATGTATCCCTGAGGGTGAGGGGGACTGCTCTATATGGATCTGCAAGTCAGGCTTTCTCAGCATCTGATTTGCAACAATCTTCAACTTTCTACTTCCTGGGGGCTAGAAATGGAAAGAAAGTGATGTTTGTGGAACTCAGTCTGCCGGGACAGCTGGGGTTGTACTGTGATTAAAAACAATAAAAAGCCCACTCACGGATTGATGCCCCTTCTACGCCTTGCCGGGTCTCTTTAGGGACCCAGCAAAGAGGGGAAAGAGAGCCCAGACTCTGGGACAGCGTCCCGAACGGACACTCCCTTTAGGGGACGCCTCCTCCGCTCCCTTGCAATCTGCCCTTGGCTTTTTAAGCAACAAACACTTTTGAAAACAAACTTCTGCCAACCTCTCAATTAGCATGCTTATTAATCACCAGGTAAGCCTGAGCGCCTGCTCCGAGCCAGGCGGGACACACGCACACGCGTGTGCACATGTGCATTCTCGGGGGGTGGTTTCCAGCTGTGCCCACCTGTCAGCTGCTCCCCCGCCTCTCCTCCCACTTCACTGTGAACCCGTCTCAGGCGTGGTGGAGAGAGCAGAGGGCACCGGAGCCAAACCCCAGCTCTGCAACTTCCCAAGGGCAACATTGGGAAAAGCATCTCACGTCTGTGAGCGCCAGGAGGGTCACACCCCACAGGTCCCAGATCCTGAGCAAAGCCAGGCACCCCCCCCCCCCCCGCCGCTGCCCGAGACAGAACTGGAGCCCCAAGAGGACAATGCCTGCCTGCACATTCTGGGCTCCAGGGCGGGGAGGGGCCCTCAGAGCAGCCTCAGCCCCGAGGGGGACGAGTCCACAGTGGGACTTCCAGGCACTCAAATCGCCACAACGGCATTGGGCTCCCTGCGGTCACGCGCCCTTCCAGGGGCATGCAGCCGCTCGGGGTCATACAGCTTCTGGGATCATAGATCTTTCCAGGGTCATATGACCACTTTGGGGGGAGGTCATAGGACTATCTGGGGTCACATGGCTTTCCAAGGTCATATGTCTTCTTGGGGTTATATGGCTACCTAGGGTCATACAATTGCCAGGAGTCACATGGCTACCTGGTCATAGGGTGACCCAGGGTCATATGGCCACTTGGGGCAGTACAGTTACCCAGGTCAGAGGGACACCTGGGGACACAGGTGTGTCTCCTTGGAAGCTGGGGCCTCCTCCCAAGCCATCACACTGCCCCTGTGTCCTGGTGGGCTTCGGTGCCTCCTCTGTGAGAGGGCAGAACGCTGGCGTCTACAGCAGGGGGGCACCTGAGTGAAGGGTGTGCAGGGCCCACCCAGCCAGGACCCGCTCCATGACTGGCCGAGAGGCCGGGGAGGCCCCCATGGCCTAGCTGTGGCCCTCACCCTCCGAGCCTGGGCAGAGCCAGAAGCTTCCCTGGGAGAGAGTAGGGCAGGCTTTTCACCGGGAAGGGGTGCCCTCCAGCCAGGTGAAGGCCTGAAGCTGCACTGCAGCTGTCTAGGGCCTGGCGGACCCGGGCAGGGACCAGCTATGCGGGGGCAGCTGGGCCGAGGGGGCAGCAGGCTGTACCCCAGGTGGGCAGAGGCATGAGTGTATCACCGCACTGTGCCTTTTTCGGGACTGTCTTATGTTCCACAACCAAACACGTACAATCGGTGAAACACAGGACACTGACTCAGCCAGGCTGGAGGGGCCTTGGGGACTCGGGGGCCAGCTACAGGCACTGGCCTCCTTCCTGAGGGTGAGGGAGCCTGGGGCGCCTCGAAGGGGATGATGGAGGTGCCCAGTGAGGCAGTGGGTGGCCCACGCCGGTGCGGGGTGAGGAGTGGGCAGCCGTGGGGAGCAGGGCTGGGAAGCAGGCGTTGATTGATGGCATGTGCCAACAGGGTTCCCACTCTGTATGCAGGTGACAGCGGTGGCCATCCTGGAGTCTCTGCAGAGTTCATGGGGCCTTCCCTCCACCTCTGCCCCTCCTAGCCCCCTCGACGTCTTGGGGCAGATGTCTGCGCTTCCCGCTCCCCTACTCCCTCAGGGTGTTTGCTCCTTAAGGAGGGGGCAATGCTTACCCCCAGGGGAATCCCCTGCTGATGAGGGAGGCCATTTCTGGGGATGGTGGAGCCCTGTTGAGGGCTTGCTAAGCCTCCCAGCAGACCCACGCAAGCACGCACGCACACCGTGCCTGGCACACCGTGCCTGGCACACCAGCCTCCCAGCCCATTCCTGACCTGGGCCTTGGGAATGATGGGGGACAGGTTTCCTCCTGACTGAGTTCTTGGGAAAGCTATCACTGCAGGTGGCCCCAAGTGGGGGGCAGCCTTCACACTGGTAGAAAGGGGCACCAGTGCCTGGGGACTCAGGAATCCTGGGGTGGGGGTGGCACAGGCACCAGATTGCCTGGGTTCCAGGCCCCGCTCTACTCCTCCTGGCTATGAACAGTCTCTCTGCTTCTTGGCACCTTAGCCATCTCAGCTCTGAGAGGGCAGCACAAGTCCAGAGCTCACACATGTCTGGCTCGGACTTGTGAGCCCGGGAATGATTCAGGACAAGTGCCATGGGGAGCGAAACACCAACAGGGTCCCCGCTGACCCGGGTCATCTAACACCCATGGCTGTCCTGGGCTCGGCATGCCGGTGTCCCCGGCTAGGCCCTGAGAGCTAAGGTGGCAGGCACTATGTCATGCAGTGGGTACGTGGCCGAGGCTGGGATTGGCAGCCAGGCCGTCTGGCTCTGAGTCCTGGCACCCTCTGTCCAAGGTCTCGGGGCTCACAAGGAGCCCCCAGGCCGTCAGAGTGCAGCACTCACCGGGCATCACCACCCCAGCTGCAGGACAGTGGCGGAGACAGGCTCAGGGCTGCTTCAGCTCGGCTGGGGGCCAAATGGCTAGCGTGACCTGGAGAGGCGGTAGGGAGCCAGCACCCAGGGAAGGAAGGTGACAGGGTGGGGCATCTGGCAGCGCCTCTCAGAATGAAGGGTGAAGGCAGGTGATGTGTGGGGCCACCCCACCCAGGGCCCTGGTCCAGGACACACCTGCTGAAGTCAACAAAGGCAGGGTGGGCCTCTGGGGTTCTCTGGCCAGGTCATGGTCCCCAGCCAGTAATTAGGTCCAGACTTCCAGCCCCACCCCTGCTTGACTGGCAGCCCTCTCAGCCCGCTGGGTCGACTCTCTCTCCTCCTGCCTTTGCCCATGCTGTTTTTCCTGCCAGCAGCCCCTCCCTCCTCCTTGGGTCTACCTGTCCCTTGTGCACCTCCTCCAGGAAGGCCTCCCAGACCACCCTAGCACAAGGTAATCCCTGCTTCCCCCAGCACATGACAGTAATAAAGCTAGGCTTTATGTCCTGAATCACAGTTTACAGAGCCATCTACACTGTACAAGGCACTTCTGTCTGCAGTCTCACTGGAACTGCACAGGAGCCCTATGGGGTCGAATGGTTCTTATTCCCATTTTGCAGATGGGAACCCAAAAAGTGAGGAAAGGGCCTGAGCTCATGTGGGGGTATAATTGCGCCAATGGGCAACACTTCCTGAGACCTCTCTGACACACGTGATTTCTACTCATAGACCCATCCACACACCTACCCATGAATCTATTTATGCATCCACCTGTGCATCCACTCGTGCACCTGTCCATGAGTCCACTCAGTAAATAGCGACCAAACACCCACTCCATGCCAGGCACCGTCACAGATGCTGCGGCACCAGTGATGAAAACAGACCAACACCAGCCCCTCCTCCTGGGATCTGCACCCTAGTGGGGAGACAGCCAGTGAACAGTAACACAGTAAGTTAGGGGAGGTCTCCCCCTCCCCAGGTCACAGAGGAAATAGCCCCTTACAAACTCGCAGTAACGGGCCCGCCCTGGCTCTGGTGCCCTCCGAGTGCTCCCGTGTTCATCCACCACCACAAATGGTGCCTCTGGGTTGCGAGGTGCCGCGTGTGCAATGCAAACAGAGTAAGTCCTGGCTCTCAAGGGGCTTACATTCCAGTGGGGAGAGGTAGCAATGAGTCACTAAAGATGGAGCCGGGGGTTATAGACACCAGGGCTGGGGGTGGCACGCTCCGTGGCCGGTGGCCAGGAGGGCCTCCCAGTGGATGTGGAGTAAGGAGGGTCTGGGCAGGGGGTGCGATGTGGGGGGAGGATACTGTGGACTCGCTGTTCTGGAAGGTCTTTCCGTCACGTCAGGCACCTGGAGAATGACTGAAAGACAGAGCAGGGGCCTTGGGGCATCTGTGACCACACTGGTGAAGACAGGATGGGAAGTGGGGGCAGTGGATGGGTTCTAGGGTAACACCGAGGCCCCAGATTGTCTGCGGGATGGGCCAGGGGATGCGGCCCAGAGTCAGGACCAGTGGTGAAAGCTGGTCCCACCTCCTTCGGTCTCAGTTTTCTCAGCCAGAAAATGGGCTCTGGGACCTCCCGGTCCAGGACCAGTGGAGAGCGGGGGTAGAGCCAGTCGATGCTGGGCGCTGGTCTTCGCTGGCTCGTTGTTTCACAGGACAGAGGGGCCAGAGCAGTGGGCCCAAAGGCAGGGAAGCTCTGACAATGGAGCAGAGGGCCGTCTTGATAAGGTGGGAGGAGGGTCCATTTGGACTGTGGGTGGTGGCCCTGTTAGGTGGCTGCCTGCAGCAGGGCCCTGACCTTCAGGTGGGACAGCTCAGGAGGAGTTGCCAGGTGACTGGAGCCCGGAGCCAAGGACCCAGGCTGCTGAGGGCTGGCCCCGTTTCCCGAGGCGGGGGGCCCCCAGGCCTGCATTCCGTGGTGTTTGCTGGGCCCCTCTTTTCCAAGGAGCTCTGATTGTCAGGGTGCTTCCCAGGGTGGTCCCCTGGACAGTGACAGCATGCTGGGAGTTGGGAGAGAAGGGGCTTGGGATGGGGCAGGGAGCTGATGCTGCTCTGGGCACAGGGAGGCTCAGCACCCCCTAACGTGCAGTCCTCCCTGGCCCTCCTCTGACCTGAGCTGAGACCCTTGCTCCAGCTGCCTGCCGAGGAAGTGCCAAGTACTGCGGCAGCTGTAAAGGAGGTGTGACTCAGTAAGCTGGGGCAGATGGGGTCAGAGTTCGGACTGGAAGACTACAGCTGGATGAGTTGCTGGTAGGAGCCCAGCTTAACGCACAGTCTGGGTGTCGGGGCGAATGTCTGAGAGGGGCAGGTCTCGGAATGTGACAAGGGTCAGGGTGCAGGGCGAGATGGGTGCTGAGCCCCGGCCCGGTCGCAAAGCCAGAGTCCAGCCCATGCCTGGGATCAGGGTTTGGGGTTCAGTGTGTCACCGGGTTCAGAGCTCAGGGTGGAGCAGGTCTCAGTCTGTGACCAGGACGGGCTAGCCTCTGAGAGGCATCAGGACTCAGCGGGGGGATGCCACCACCCCGTGGAAGACCCAGGGTCCCTGGCTCTGCACAGCTCAGCCTGCTCCCCCTGCCTCTCTCTGTGCGGGCCAGCTACTCTGTGCCAGGCGCTGTTCCTGGCATTTCACGGTCTGGCCTGGGACAGCCCTAGCCCCAAAGGAGCTCCTGGCTCCCGGGGGGAGGGGCGAGGGACTCCGTCCAGTCTCTGTTGCACAAGGTGCTCTGAGACCTGGAGACTTGGAAAGGAGCAGGGATGGATTTCCACCCAGGGACCCAAGGCTTCCTGGGGAAGGTTCTGGAGGCCGGTCCATTTGATGGACAGATGGGAGGGCAGTCCTGGCAGAGGGCACTGCTTGACCAAAGGCTCAGAGGCCAGTCAGCTCAGCTGGTTGCCCAGGTGGGTGTGTCCTGTGTCAGTGCCTGTCGAGCTGGTGTCTTTGGTCCCCAGACTGGCACTAGGTCCACTGAGCCACACCAGCCAGGACCAGGCTGTTGCCTTTGGACAGAAAGCCACGCTTGCCATGGGCTCAGAGGCAGCTCCTGCCAATTCTGCTCAGGCAACAGTGAGGTTGCTGGGGTGGGCACTTCTTGCCCCAGAGGCCACCCACTTTGGGTGGGCCTGAGCACAGCAGACAATGGGAAGGAATGAGAGTGGGTGACGCAGACAACGTGGCTGTTGGGAAGTGGGCAGGCAGAGGCCAGGGCCACTAGGGTGTGCACTGCCCTGGGAGGACCCCTATCAGCAAGGGACTCACAGTGGGGCCTGTGACACACCCGGAGCTCTGTCTCTGGGCGCTTGACCAGTTGGCCATCTCCCGGCAGCCTTGGGGCTCCCCCTCTCCATGTCCAGCATTCGGGCCTGGCCTGGGGCACCTCCCGGCCCCCTGCTCTGCTGTCAGTGAGGAAGTGTGGAGGCCTGAGCCAGGGACACTAGCCTGCGGCGGGGCCCAGGCCTCCTGCCTCCCTCAGACCTTGGCCTTGGCTTTGGGCCACTTCACACCCGCTTCACGGAGCCCAGGGGCCATCTTTTCCACACACAATGGAACCGGGTTTGTTCTCTTGCACCTGGCCCCTGGACCAGGCCACCAGCTCCCCCAGAACTCGTCCACAGCCTGGCTCAGGTACCCCTCGTCCCACTTGAGGGCAGCCACTGCTCTGAGGCAGGGCCCTGTGGGTGACAGCAGGGCTGTGGGAGGGGCAGGGCTGCCTCCCAGATTGGCCAACAGCAGGGAGACTCTCAGCCTGGGGCCACACAGCTGCCACCACTCCCTTGGTCCTCAAAGAGCCCATTTCACTGGACCGGGTGCCGGATGGCAAAGTCACCGGGCCATCAGGCAGAACCGGGGCTGCACTCCAGAAAAGCCGACCCCAGGGCTGGGGCTCCAAACCCCAGGAGCTGCCACAGCCATCCAGAGCGGAAGCTGGCCCTGGCTGGGTGGCTCACTGGGCTGGGCGTTGTCCCACTAACCAAAAGGTCACCAGTTCGATTCCTATCAGAACCCAGGCTTGGGTTGCAGTCCAGGTCGCCACCCCACCCCGGCGAGCATAGGGGAGGTTACTGATAGATGTTTCTCTCCCTCCCTTCCCCTCTCTCTAAAAACGAATAAATAAAATCTTTAAAAGAAAATAAAAGGAAGCAGGCCCTGGGCAGACGACCAGGGGGAGGGGCACCTTGTATCGTACTGTGGAGGCCACTGGGCCTTCAGGGTCCTGGGGTCTGTGCCCTAGTACTCCCCAGGCCCCCGAGTGCCCTGCCTGCAGCCCCCACTCCTACCCCACAGGCCAAGCACCTCAGCCTGAGTTCACAGCAGCCAAGCCTTTGTTCTGTGCCAAGCCCCTTCCCCTCACTCCCTCAGCCTCGCCTTGCACTCCGAACGCATTCTGATCTCCATGGCTGGGTGCAAAACAGGCTGTGAGTGGCGCCGTGGCCTGGCCCCACTGCAGGAGACAGCAGAGCTCTGAACCCTCTCTCCATCAGCCGAGGCTGTCCTCAGGGCCAGGAATAAGGTCACCCACATCCTGCAGAGGTTGGGTGCTGGGGTGGAACTAGGCCCACCCAGTTCCAGCCCAACCTGCTGGGTTGGTTCGGTCTTGCCCGTGCTCCAAACACCTGGAGAGATAGCTAGCTCCTGCCACCTTCCCCACTGGCTGCCCCTACAAGTGGGGACTTCTGGAGTACTGTGGCCACCAGGGGAGCGGGCCCTCGGGGTGGTCTCCTTAGTTTCTGGAGAGCAGCGGCTTTGAGCTGGGTGGAACCTCAGTCCACCAGCCTCATGGGTGAGCGCAGGCATCCAGTGCGCCCAGGCCTGGAGGCAGAAGTGCTGTGCGGAACCTGGCTCGGGACGTAGGCAGGCCTGTCTGGGACGTGGACAGGTCGAGTTGCCGGTTGGGGCCTCCATCTCCATGGCTGCAACTTTAGGCAATTAGTGCCCCCCACAGAAGCCCAGCAAACGGTCTTTGGAGACGCAGTGCCCAGTGGAGGCCCGGTGCTTTGTCCCACAGGCTCAGCCCCTCGTTCCAGGGTGCAGTCAGAGGGCATGGACTGGAATCAGAAGCCGGCATTCAAGTCCCTTGGCCCTCTGTTAGCTTCGTGCCTCTGTTTTCCCCTGTGTACTCACACATGGCTCTTTCAGGGATGGCTGAGAGCGTTCGAGTCTCTGATGCCACCAGAGAGAATTGTGGCCCTTCAAGTGGGGGTCCCCTTGGGCACGAGAAGGGGATCTGTGCCCATATACACACACTCTGCCCTCCGACTTGCAGGCAAACACACACATGCGTGCATGCACAGACGTGTGCACACTGCACTTGGCTGCCATGCACACTCACCTACTCGTGCCCACAGAGCCAGGCTCCTCCGGAAGCATCCACATAGCTCCCACCGCACACACGGACGCCCATGCCCATCCTCTCCCTTGCTCCCACACCAGCGTCCTGGAGCCCACCTGAGAGCTGGCACAGGCCTCTGTTTCACCTTCGTCTCCTGCCTGTTTCCTGGGACACCTGCTTTGGAAGCTGCCGTCTCCTGGGAGTCGGCCCTGGGTCCGAGGATTTAGGCGGCTTCAAAAACCCAGAAACCATCCAGGTGCTGGCAGAGACCCCTCCTTACTGCCGCCACCTGGGTCCCAGGAGCTCCCTACTGTTGGGAACCACTCTGCCTGCTTTCAGAAGCTGTAACTCCCGCCAAGGCTAAGGCTGAGGGAGCTACCTTGGACCATAAGCCAGCAAGGAGACAAAAGCTTATCTCCCTTGCAAGAGCTGCCACTTCTGCTCCTTTTACTTCATCCATAACTGGCCCCTAATGCTTGGTCGGTTAGCCAACGACAGGTAAGATTCCCAAGGTGGGGAACGACCTAAGACAGGCATGATCATGTGGGAGGCTCCCAAGGAAGGACTTTGGGGGCTATGGCAAAAGGGGGTGATGGACCCTCGCCCCTCGGCTTTGACAAAGCCTGAGTCCTCATTCTGTCTGCGAGAAATCTCCTAATCTCTTTGCTGCCTTACTTCCCTTCCTCCACCTAAGCCTGAAACAATGACAGAGGGTGGTGCAGCCCTGTGCTGGAAAGATTGGGTTCCCCAGGCGATCAGACCTAAGAAAGAATATGTAAAATCCTGTGAAACCTGCTTTGTTTAGAATGCTCTCAATTAAATGATAAGGGTCCAAGCAAGAAGTAAGTTTGTCCCTCAAAGTTTTACAGCCCTTTAGCTATCTGGCCCTGATTCAAAATAGGCCCTCAGGGTTCTTTGTTATCTATTGTTTGATCCTTACTGCCTGGCAGTAATGATTAATGAGCTTTACCTGAATTCCTGTGCAAATGAACCCAATAAAAGCCCATTGAGGAACAGGCTCCTGTCCCTTCTCCTTAGAGAGATTAGCCACCTTTCCTCCCCAAGCAGATCATGTCTTGGTAGACTTATTCTCATCCATGGTGGCCAGGGGAGCCCTATGGGTGGAGCCCCGCCACACCCCACAAGCCGAGGTCGTCCCCCCATTCATTCCCCACCCATGCACCCGTGAGCAGGCCCATGTTCTATTCGCCTGCACCTGGGGCCCTGGGTAGTCTCCAGGGGTGCCTCCATTTGGGGTGCCAGCCTGCCCCCATAAGGGGGCACCCAACCCCTTACTCCTTTCACCGCCTGGAATCCCGGCTCCAACTTCACCGCTATGGGGTGTCAAAACCCCTTCGCCTCTGCCTGCTGACCTGTACAAAGCGGGCTCTGACAGTGTCCACCTGTGGGCCACTGGGGGGCTAGTGAGTGAGGTGCTGGCCACACAGCAAGGCTGCACAAAGGCCTGGGGGGTCCTCCTTGTCCCAGTGGGGTCATTGCTGGCTCTGGAGTCAGACAAGGGTCGCAGAGTCACCTGAACGAGGCCTCTGCTTGTCCTTTGAGGCCCCTCAAGGACACGGTGCCCCTTCTCCAGATTCTGCCGACACACCCACAGCCCGGTCCGCCCGGGAGGCTTCTGGGAAGGTGACTCCACAGCCACTTCGAAGGCAGGAAAGGGCCTGGGGGCTGCCAGGCCAGTGAGAAGCCGGAGGCCCACCCCGCTCTGCCTTTCTCTGCCACCCTCCGAGCCTGCTTTCTCCCACAGAGTGGGTCAGGTCCCTGTAGGACTTTCTGAATATGGGAGACACAGCTGCCCACAGCCAGGTTTCTGACCCCTCACTCCTACAGAGCTCCTTGGGGTGCTTACTCAGGGGGTTCCCGTTGCAGGGGCTGTGCAGGCTTCCACCAGTCCCCAGCACAGCCCGTTTTACAGGTGGGCACACTGAGGGTCACGGCCAGGAGGAGAACAGTGTCCTGGCCCCAGAGGTGGGGCGGCCGGGAGGGCAGGTGCCAAGGCTGCTCCCCAGGCAGGGTGGGACCCACGCCCATCTGTGGGAACTGTCACCTGCGACCTGGAGGAGAAACAGTGATAACCCCTGGGCGCCCACGGCCAATCAGCCGAGGAGGAGGAGGCTGTTGCAAGGCCAGGTTTTGAAACTTGACTGACATTCGCCCTGGTGAACTCGGTTCACCCCAGGCTGGGAGCCACCCTCTCTAGAGCCTCTTCCCCGCAGATCACCCGCACCTTGTGCCCGGCGGGGTCCTGGCCCACTTCTTGACCGCCGGGCCTCTGTCCTCTGTGAAATGGGGGTGTGACTCTTCCCTTTTGGGGTGTTATTTTATGGGCTGAATTGTGTCCTTCAAATTCCTGGGGGGGTCCTAGCCCCCAGAACCCCAGAATGGGACCCCCCTTGCCAAGGGGTCTGTGCAGAGGTGACCCAGGGGAAGCCAGGTCACTGGGGTGGCCCTGACCCAATCTGACTGGTGCCCTTATGAGCAGAGGACGTCTGGACACAGGGACACGGGGAGAGCACCATGTGACCAGGCGGAGGGCCGCCTGCAGACCGAGGACAGGGGCCCAGGACAGATTCTCCCTCACCAGGGTCCTCAGAAGGAGCCAGCCCCACTGCCACCTGGATCTCAGACTCCCGGCCTCCAGGACTGGGAGGCCATCACTGTCCCCTGTCCGCTGCCCCGTCTGTGGGGCTGGTCACAGTAGCCCAAGCTAACTAACACAGGGAGGTCATGAGGACCATTTATGTATCCAAAGTGCTGAGCACAACGTCTGGCAGATGCGGCCCTACAGTAGGTGTGGGCGATCACATGAATATTTATTTATTTTTTATTTTTTTAAAGATTTTATTTATTTTTAGAAAGAGGGGGAGGGAAGGAGAAAGAGAGGGAGAGAAACGTCAATGTGTGCTTGCCACTCATGTGTCCCCCACTGGGGACCTGGCCTGCAACCCAGGCATGTGCCCTGACTGGGAATTGAACTGGTGACCCTTTGGTTCACAGCCTGTGCTCAATCCACTGAGCTACACTAGTCAGGGCTCACATGAATATTAAAAGTACATCACACCCTCTACAAAACAAAAAACAACTGCTGGGACTTGGGGTTGGGCAGCTGGGAAAAGTGGGGCTGCCTGGTGCCTCTGAGCCCCCGGGTGGGGCGCACCGTGCACCCAGTGGCCAGGAGCACAGACAGGCACTGCTGGCCCTTGGGTGACTGACAGCCCAGCCTCTCTGTGCCTCTGTTTCCCCATGGGTTAATGGCACCTATCCAGAGGGTTGTGAAGGTCACGTCAGGCAGGGATCAGCAAACTCTGGAAAGGGCCAGAGAATAAATGTTTTCTCCTTGAAGGGTCAGGCTGGCCTGTTCAGTGGCTCACTTCTGCAAGGCAGCTCTAGACCGCCTGTAAAGGCACGGGCCTGGCTGCACGTCAGAGAAAACTTTATTCACAGGCACCGAAAGAGGCATGGCATGTGGTTGTCATGTGTCAGGGAGGCCAGCCTGCTGCACCCGTTTCTCCAGCCATTCCTAGCTCCAAGCCCTCACACACGCAGGTGGCTGGCAGGCTGTGGCCCAGGGGCCCTGCCGAGTGGAGGGGCAGCTGGGAGGTGCTGGGCAGCACATGCTGCATCCCCTGCGAGCTCTGCGTGGACTTGGGCTCCAGAAGGATTTCTGAGGTTCCACGGCTCCGTTCGGGAGTGCAGCTGCCTCCATGGGCTCCCACCGAAGGTTCCAGGGCACCTGCTGCGTGCACAGCCCCGTGCAAGTGCGCGACTGCACCATCTCCACAGCCGCGCTTACACGCTGCAGGCCCTGCTCCTAGCTCCCATGCTATAGGTGAGCAAACCGAAGCTCAGAGGGAAGTCGCTCAGCACGACCCCCCTTGGGCCCAGCACCATGTCCCCAATTCTGCAGACACCAGTCAGTGGGGCCATGGTGGGGGCTGCAGAGTAAATGGAGGAGGTGGGCCCAGGAGTGTCCAGGAAGAGGTGGCAGAGACCAAGAAAAAAGCAGGGGTCAGGGGAGGGCATTTCCAGCAGAGGGATGGCTCTTGTGAGGGTCCGGAGGTAGGAAAGGATGCAGACAACTGGGACAGATGGAAGGTGGGCTTAGCAGCAAGGGGTGACGCTGAGTCACAACAGAACTCCACTCTGGGTGTGAGGGACTCCCTCGGAGGGCTGTGGGAAGGGCCTCAGGCTTGAAGCAGGGGAGAGCCGACCCAGCGTGCTTTGAAAAGCGCCCTTTGAGGGCAGTGGGCACAGTGCTCTCCAATGGGAATCACAGGCCAGCCACACACGAAACTTTACATAGTCATGTGAAAAAGGGAAAAAAAATCAGTACAGTTCATTTCAATCATATATTTTATTTAACCAAATAAATCCAAAATGCTACTTCAACATGTCATTGATATAAAAATTATTGAGATGTTTTTACTTTTTTCCCTCAAGCTAGGTCTTTGAAACTGGGCGATGCTTCACCTCGCTGCATGTGCCAGCTAGAACCAGCTGCACATCGGGGGCCCAGGAGCCATGTGAGGCCAGCCTGGGTGTGCATGCCGGGCCCCAGGAAGAGCTGCAGTGGGCCCTGGGCTCCCTGCTCAGACGCAGCCCAAGTGGGGCGCACAGGGTGGGCTTGGAGGACTGGCCCCAGGCTGCACAGAGAGCAGCGCTGAGTCCTGACCCTGTCGCGTGTCCAGAGCGCAGTCGGTCACAGGGCCACAGAACTGCCCAAATCCCTGTTGACCCAGACAGCTGGTGTCCGCAGCCCTTGCGGTCAGCCTCCCGGCCCCTGGCCACCCCAGACTCCAGACTGATGTGAGGCTTCCTGCCCCAGCTGGAGGGTGACCCTGGCCCTGCCCCCATCGGCCCTGGCGGAGGAGGCCGGAAGGAAGGCCTCCTCCTTGATGTGCTCCGCGGCAGGCAGCCGCTGGGGCTTCCCCAGGGACTCCCTCGGGAAGCACTTCACACGCTGGCAGGCACTCAGCCAGGGCGGCCCCCAGCAGCAGCAGTCGGCGAGGGCCTCAGGGGCAGAAAGGATTAGCATCCAGTATGAGGGGCTCCCCATGGCACCTGGATCTAGGGGTACACCAGGGTTGCAGCCACAGATGTCCAGGGCTCTTAGGGAGCATGCACACAGACTAACGGGCCAGCCCCCTCCCAGCCTGGCCCCGGCCACTTGAGGAAAGAGACAACTGGGTCAGGAGCACATCCAGCTTTGTGCCCTGAGTGAGGTGACCTCCCTGAGTCTCACACAGCTCCTCTGCGAAGCAGGGGCGTGGCACTGGGGCTGCTCTCATTGGCCAGAGTGAGAACTGATGAATTCACGAGCATGCAAGGGTGTCCCCACTGACAGCTAGCTATCTGTGGCCACGTCATGAAAGTTGCAGGCCCAGAACCTCATTTCTGGTGTGTGGCCTCCTCTCACCTGAGCTGAACTCTGCTCCCAGGACAGGAAGTCTGCCTGCTCTGTGAGCAAACGTACTCAGTGCTCCTTGTTCACCTTCCTTCACAGTAAGGATCGTGTTTGGGGTCCTCCAGCTAGCCCACAATGCCCAGCCTTGGAGTGTCCATCTCTCTTTCCCCCACCCTCCTAATACAGTGTCTGACACAAATAACTCCCCTTTTTTAATTACAAAATCATACGCATGTAATTCTGTAACATAACAGTATCACACTCAAGCATACCATATGACATTTTAAGTGAAATGTTTAAATTAAAACTATAAATTATTACACCCATGTTATTATCCTACCAACTACACTCAAGCAGGTGCTACCTCTGCCAGACCCTGTATTTACTGAGCATCTACTATGTGCCAGGTGCTGTGCTAGGCAATGGGGATTTAGCTGGGAACAAAGAGACAAAGCCCTGCCCTCCTGGAGCTCACAGTCTGGTGACAGACACCAGTCACTTAAATGGATAGTATTGACAAATTGTGACTTTCAGTCCTTTGGAGTTATACTCGGCTGGCACTCAAAGGGCAAACAGCAGAAAGATCCGGGCCAGGGACGTGCCTATACGAGCTGAAGAAATGTAGGAAGCGGGTGGGTTCCTGCAAATGTCTTGTGGTGGGGGCTCTGCTGCTGGGCCACTGTGAGCAGAAGCCAGGCGGGGTAGGGCCGGGGCAGGGCCTGGGCAGGGCCTGGACAGGCCTCCTGGGCTAGGCTGGGGATGCAGGTCTCATTCCAGGGCAGTGGCAGTCCAGGGAAGGGGACTAGGGAGAGGTGGGCGGCATTCAGTTCTAAAAGATCCCCCTGGTGCCTGGGAGAGGGCTCGGAGGGAGCAAGGGTGAGGTTGTGAGCTTGGACAAGACCGGAAGGGCAGGAAAGGGGAGACGTGGGTGTCTGCGTTCAAGGGGCAAGAACTCCCAGGCCTCTGACAGGATACTGTTGGGGTCTGGTGTGTGTGGGGTCGGGGGCATTACCTCCCCTCTCTCTGGGGAGGTCGCCTGCGGACGTCGCTCTCCCCGGTGCTGGTCCTCGCTTGCCGCCCCTCCAATTGGTGGGTCTAGGAGAAGGCCATGCGCATGCTCATCCCAGGAACCCCGCCCGCAGGTGGTGCGCCCTCTGCGCATGCCCAGTCTCAGGAGCCCGGCCCGCAGGCGGTGTACCCTCTGCGCATGCCCAGCCCGGGACCTATGCCTGCAGGCGGCGCTGAGTCACCCGGCGCACAGCAGTGCGAGGAGTCTCAACGCTGCCCTTGGCTGGGGCGCCAGGAAGGAGTCCGCTTGTAGCGGGACACCCGAGCAGTATCCGCAGACTCAGGAATAGAAGCGGCATTGGGCTTTCCATATGCCTTACTCTTTTATCTGCTCATTGAGAATTAAGTTGGGGGAAATGAAGGGGGGAACATCATTTGCTAGCCCCGTCCTTCGCACAGGTCGGTGGTCGTGGGGAGGGGCCTGATTCTAGGTCCCCACCAGGCGGCGTTGGGCTGGAGGGGAGCAGGGTGGCGGGACGGGGGCTCTTTACCAGGACCTGCTGTCTCACCTCAAGTTCCAGGACTCCTGCCACCTGTGGGGACCCCGATGTCTCCTGCTGTGTCTACATCCTTCCTTCCCCACTGTCGTCGCTCTCCCACCCCACCCCTGGGGACGGGGCTTTTTGCTTCCAATTTCAAATACATCAGGTTGTACTCTGTTTCTGTTCCCCTACCCTGAGCTGTCTGTGGGCAAACGGGCCCTTTGGGGACCGTGGAGGAGGTGGATCCACCCTCCCCGGGGAGCAGTGTTTGCTCAGCCCGCAATAACGTTTGTCCGACCCAGAGATGGGGTTGGGGTTCCTGCCAAACCTTCCGAGGCTCCGCTGCAGCCGCGTGGTTGGTGGGCATGTGCAGAACCAGCTGGAAATTTAAGGAAGGGGAAGGAACCTCATAGGCCTTATGTGCCTGTGTGGCTGGGGACACCCATGCCACCCTCCGATCCTCATTTCCCCCAGCTGTAACTAGGCAAACAGCACCCACCTGCCTGCCTGGCTGGTACCCTGAAGAACCAGACTAGCTCAGCCTTCAAGTTGGGGGGCTTGGGTCCACACTCCGGGGCTCTGTGGCCAAGGACCCTGGTGGGCATGACAGGGATGGGGACAAGGGGTGGACTCTGAGTTGGCACCTGATCCTGCCCTGGGTATTGGAACTCAGGGAAGCAGGGGTCACTGGCTGGTGTCCATGGCCACGACCCTGGGCAGGAGTGTCCAGAGGATGGGGGGTGGCACGCTATGCTGGAGCCGGGCAGGCCTGTGCAGAGCAGAAAGGACAACTCATCAGGATTCCTTGAGTGGGGCAGCACTTTATGAGATAGAGCGGGTGGTAAGAGAGAGATTCACCTCATAGTCCCTGCTGACCTTTCCGACATCAAGGGACCGTGATGTGGGCCTTGGGGGCCTCTGCAGGGCGCCCCCTTCCCCTAGATGCTGTCACAGCACCTGGACCCGCCCCTGGGGTCACAGTGCTCTGGTCCTGCAACACTGCTGGTTTCTTGTTGAAGCAGACACTTTTTAGGGGTGTCCTGTGTAGCAGCTTTTGTTCAGAGCATTTTTGAAAATCAAACAAATAACCTTTTATTTATGCAAGAAATAGATTTTACCAGCCCATTTACAGGCTAGGAAATAGCAGCTCAGGGAGGTCAGTAACTTGCCCACATTCACCCAGCTCGTGGGTGGCAGACACAGGATGGGTGGAACCCTGCCTGTGTGCTGACGGGGTGGGAGCTCCCCGATTCATATTTAAGGGCTCCACCCCTAACCCTGGCGGGAGCAGCGGGCCCCTGAAAACATGCTGCATGAAGTTGACCTGCCGATGGAGTGGAAGGGAGGCTACTCTTAGGTCCCCTAGTCCTGGGTTCAAACCCTGTTCCCTTGGAATGAGCTGGGTGCCCTTGGGCAAGCCACCTCACCTCTCTGAGGTCCAGTGTCCCCCTCTATCAAATGGGATACTAGATACTGTTGAAAACAGGTTGTGACGGTTCAGTGGGAAAATCCTGCCAGAGGCCAGAGCCAATTTACTCAGCTGGACAATGAAGAGTATTTATAGTGATTCCTGATGGAGGTGGGGGGCCAGGGAGGGGTGGTTTGGGAGGGCCCGAGTGGGGTCCTGGGCATTTGGGAGGCTGTGTCGGGGCATACCTCCAGGTTTGCAGCCCCCACCCACAAATTAGAAAAGGCACTACCTCTGAGCAGACACAGGCCCTTGGGCTCACCAGCTTGGCCCTGGTGTGGCCCCTCAGAAGAGACCCCGCTGTCCCCCTTTTAGGCCTAAAAGGGTTGCAGTTCCCCCTCAGTCCTCTCCCAGTCCCTGAACTGGGGCTGGGTCACGTGACTGGTTCTGGCCAATGGATTTGTGAGCAGGTCCAGGGCTCAGTGTATGGCTGGGATCGTGGCTCAGCGTGCGACCAGAGTCAGGGCTTACCAGTGAAGCCAGCAAACGAGATCAAGGGTCAGGGTGTGACCAAGATCAGGATTCACTGTGAGACTGGGCTCGGGACTCAGACTGTGACCAGCACCAGGCTTGGTGGGTGATGGAGGCCTGGCCATTCTCGGAAGCTGGCTGTCACAGTGCAGTCCTCTCCCACCGGCACCCCCAGGTGCACCCTGCCAGACGCCTGGGGTCAGCCATGCTTCCGGGGCTGTCCTCTCACCCTGTGCTTGACCTCCTGCTGGCAAGGATCTGGACACAGGGGTGACACCGCACGTTCCTGCTCAAACCTCGGCCCCTTCCCCTCTGTCAGTGTCTTGCCTGTATACCTGACCCTGACCCAGTCTGACCTGTAGATTCTCCCTCCCCTGTCCCAGCCCTTATGCACGCACCTGGGCCAGGACACAGGTGAGACGGAGGGCAAGGGAGGTGGAGAGGGGGTTTGGGGGAACCAGGAAGTATATGCAGGTGTGCCCACGTGTACCTGAGCACAAGCAGGCAGTCTGTCCCCTGCCTCCACCTCCTGCCCCCCGCCCACAGACCCAGTGAGATGAGGAAGGGCCTGAATCCCTGCTGCAGGCGGCTGACTCTAACCCCTGCCCCTGAGACCCACTGTCATTCTGCAGGGAGCACACTGAGCCCAGAGAGGGTGCCCATTTGCCCAGCATCACCCAGCAGAGAAAGCCCGAGGCGATGGCAGAAGGCAGCTGTCTGACCTCCCCGCTGTGGCCATGGCAATCAAGGCCACTCCCCTGCCTGGAGGCTCCGGCCTGGCACTGCCCTCAGCTGTCACGGTGATGTCACTGGGGTGTTGGGAGGCTTCTGTGCTGTCCCCAGGAATACTTCTAGTTTTCAAAAAGAGAGTAATGCTTAGCCCAAGGTAGGTACTCCCAAACACCCCACCTGGTAACCTGGTGGTAGGGGAGGGGCGGTGCTGGCCTGAGGCCCAGAGTCCTCGCACCTGTTTACTCCCGTAGCTAGGAAACGCCCTGCTTGGCACTGCCCTGCTGAGGCTTGTCTGGGCCAGGCGGTGCTGAGAAGCGTTGAAAGTCAAGTAGCACCTGAGATCTGGGAACAATGGTGAGGGCGGTAATGAACACTTCACTCTCCTCTTCCTGTTGGTCCACTGTTCTGTTTGCAAATGATGCCTCGACCTCAGTCTCAGCCCGATGAGGAGGGAGACACCCCTCCCTGCCCTCTGCTCTGAGTCTCGCCTCTGCGTGCGAATCAGAAGCTTTTGAAACATTTTAAATCAAGCTTATTGAGGTAACATTGGTCAATGACGTGCTGTGACTTTCAGGTGTGCAACCTGATTGCAGGCACCTGTGTGCCCCACTGTGGCCTGGGCCCGACATCCGGCCTCCTCCCCTGCCACACATCTGACCCCCTACAAGGTGGTCCTGCAGCACATTTGCTGAAAATGACCCTGTCGGAAATGGGCACCCACAGATTGGGAGTGCACTTGCAGACCTTAAATACTTACTAAAAATGAGAGCGTACCCCAAGTAGGTTTTCACAGAACGTAAATTTTTTAAAAATCTGGTTATCAGTCTGCACGGTAGGTACCCGAAAGACCCCAGTGCCCGGGCCCTGGGGGGTGGTTGGCAGTCTGGCCGTTCTCCCACTTCCATCTCGGGGTGGGCTCTGTCCTCTCACCCTGTGTCAACCAGACCGGGTTGCAGCGCCTGAGCCACCCCTTGGGGGCTGACCAGCTGGGGAGGTGCAGTGTGGGGGGGCGGGCTGTCTCTCCCCCACCCCTCTAAGCCTTGTGTGGAAGTGTGATTCCTCCCGTTTCAGAGAGGAAGGAGCTGAAGCTCAGCATAGCGTCCACCAGACGCAGAGCAGGGTCTCAGCAGCGGTCTGCTGGCCTCAGCCTCCCCACCCGCCCCCTGGAAACCCTTCCTGTTCTCTGCCACACCTGAGTCCCGGGGTGCCTGGACCACACCCGCCCATCAGCAAGGCCCCCCCTCCCCTAAGGGACAGAGGGGCTAGGGAGCTCAGGGCTGGGCAGTCTTATCCCCTCTCTCTTTCAAACCCCTCCTGCATGCCTCTCCCAGACCTCGGGGGCTGCGGATAGGTCCCGTTCTCCTCTGGGCTGTGCTGAGGTGAGCAGCCAGGCACAGCGGGTCCTCGAGGGGCCCCAGGCTCAGAAGTCTGACAAGAGGGGGTCCCCGCCTCCTTGCAGGACTTGAACGAACTCTCAGATGGCACAGGGCGCCGAGACACCACTAGAAAGGACACAGAGGCAGTTTGGGTGGCTGAGGATGGTTTCGGCAGTGTCCCCACTGGGTGACGGGCTGCTCCTGGGTGGGCTGGGGGCCAGTGGCTTTTGGCAAGGACCTTGGTGGCACTCTCATTCGTGAGTCATTGGTGATGGGAACATTCATTTGTTTAAGTGGCTGGCACGGCCCAGGCCTGGGGAGATGAGGAGTTGCTGCCAAGGTTGGCTGAGGGCACCCAGTGGAGGCGGGGAAGGCACCCAGGATGTTACTCTTTGGGCACCTGGTTGATGTCCCTTGGGACTGCTGGGCTCCAGGCCCTGTGCCCAGCTCCATGCCCTCCCCGTTGGAGGGACCGGCAGGCAGGGGAGGGAGTGCTTCTTGCATGGTGGGGCCCAGGCAGTGGGGCCGCATCGGCAGGCCCGCCTGGGCCCTGGGGCGAGCGGGACAGGAGCAGAGGCACAGCGTGGTCCTGGGTGCCAAGGAGCCGGATGCAGGTTCTGCCCTGGGGCCTCCAGAGGGGCTGGCCACGCTGCCACCTGGGCCTTAGGACCCCTGCCCTTGGGAACTGTCAGAGCAACCACAGGCTGCTTTAAACTACAGGGTTCAGGGTAATTTTGTGTAATGGCAGCCACAGGAGACTCAGACAGCCTTTTGGGGGCTGACCGACCGGGGCCCCAGGCTGACACTGGCCGGAGTCCTGGCCAGTTGCCGTCATGGCACTGGTGGGTCAGGCTGATCCCGGGACCCCCGGTGGCGGTCACCAGGAGGTCAGCCTGGCCCACCAAAGTGGGTGGACTTGGGCTCAGGCTGCCCCGGACCCCTGGCGGCAGGTAGCCTGTGGCCCTGGGGCCTGTCCTGGAATGGCAGGTATGTGGGTGATGCGGAGGGGGACGGAAGCTGCTGGCCATCTCCAGGACACCTTCTCCCGGGAAACCTCAGAGCCGGCAGGGACGCCAGGCCCCGTGGGTCATGCTGATGGCCCTTTCCATTCACAGCCCCCTCAGTGCAGCCTGGCCCCAGGTAGCGCCCTGCCGGGGCGGTGCTGGGCGCGCCCCGAGTACTGCAGGCGGCATGTGCAGCCAGCAGCGTCCCCAGTCCTGTTTGGAGCCATCGTCCCCGTTTTTCAGATACGGGATTTTTAAAAGAGGTTTTTCTCCGGGGGCGAAGCTCACAGAACATAAAATTAACCATGTTAAAGCAAAAGGCGCAGGGTATTTGGTAGAGCGACCATGTTGGGCCGCTGCCACCTCTGCCTAGTCCCAGAACATCCCCTCACTCCACACGGAGAGCCGGTACCCAGCAGGCGGCCACCCCAACCCTCCTGTGGCCCTGGCCACTGCTGCTTGTGCAGCTGCCTGTTCCGGAAACCTCCCGGGAGCAGGTCCGGGCCACCCGTGGTGTCTGGCTCCCGCCACGCACGCAGCCTGATGTTCTCCAGGTCCATCCGCCTCGCACGTGGGTGTTGGCGCTCTGTCCTGTCGCACAGCTGAGCGATCTTCCGGCGTGTGGTCTTCTGCCATCGATTGCTGTTTGAGCTTTTCTGCCTTTTGGCTGCAGTGAGTGACCGTGTAAAGGACCTGAAGCACAGAGGGGAGACAGCCTGCTGGGAGCCCGGGGCCGCTTGGGTTGGAGCTGGAGTTTGAACTCCTCTTTGGGGGTCCCACACCCCTCACTGCTCAAGCCCGCGCAAACCCTTAGGACTGGGGCCTTGACCTGGTAGCTTCTGTGCCGTTGAGCGCTGGGTTGGGCTGGGCTGGCCCTTTCACACCTCCCTGCCACACGAACTCAAGGGAGACTCATGCCTTCAGGTGACTCCTCCTGAGGCTACAGGTGCGGCAAGCCCCCAGCAGGGGCTCTGGACCCTGAGGTCGGAGTCTCAAACATTGAGTTTCAGAAGTCCCAGAGTGTGCCCTGCCCCCACCCCCACAACGGCAGATACAGAGGAGGCAGGCCCTGCCCTGCACCCCTGTAGGGGCCTGAGACGGCCACCACCACCCGCTGGAGACAAGGTCTGGCAGCCCTATCCCCTGCACAATGCCTACCTCTGGCCAGCCCCCCCCCCGGCCTCTCCTGGAGGTGAGGACCCTGAAGGGTCTGGGGGGGAGGGGAAGGGGGTGGGGACCCCCTGGCGACAAGGCCCGGGGTCCTGCTCCTCAGGTCCCTGCCCCGTCTCCCAGCCTCGGCCTGGCAGCCGGAGTCCTCTGTGGGAAAGGACGAGCTCTGGGCCTAGAAATAGCCAAGTGTGGACATAAATAACCTCAGCCTCCAAAGAGAACATGGAAAATTAAATGGGGAACATTAGCATTTATCTGGCACTTTCCACAGTTATTATCTCACTGGGCAGGTGATATTTCTGTCCTCGTTTTCGACAAAAGGGGACTGAGGCCCAGAGAGGGCAGGTGACTGCCTGCGGTCCCTCCGCCAGGCCTCCGACCCTGTGCTCTCCCCTGCACAGCCTACACGTCCCCACTTTGAGCCTCTCCCCCCACCCAGTACCTGCTGCTAGACCCTTGCTTCTCTCCAAGAGGCAAACTCCTACTTATCCCTCAAACCCCAGCTACATGCCACATCCTCTGGAAAGCCTTCCCTGACCCTGTGGAAGGCAGTTGAGCCTGATTATGGGTCTCTGCCAGGACCTCCCCACACCGTGGGCTCTTGGAGATGGGGACTGTGCCTCAGTCATTGCTGTCTCCTCCAATTCTATGCCAAGGAGCATAGTAGGTGCTCAGCAAATGTTTGTTGAGTGACTGATCAACGGAGCCTGTTCTCACTCACAGGCGAATGGTGGCAGAGTGCTTGTCGCTCCCCCTGTGTTTCCATCACAACGGCCTGAGGCTTCCATGCGTAAGGCCATTTTACTGGTGAGCTCCAACAGGGGGACTCGCCTGCCTGGAGTCACACAGCAACTCAAAGCTGGACCTGGGATTTGAACCCAGTCCCACAAGCATGGGTCTTTCTGGAGGGCCAGCTGAGTGCCTGGCTCCAGGCTTGGGTGGGACACAAGGTGGGCAGGGCACTTGTCCACCCCCTTCTCCCCTGTCCCTGGGGCTGGCTCTTAGAGGTAGCATCCGAATACCCGTTCTCACACCCAGCCACCCCTCTGCAGAGTCTGGCTGAGACTCCCCATCAGGCTGCAGGGACAATGCCCTGGGGGTTCTGGGAGCATCTCTGAACCACATACCTCCCTCTCTCACCTTCCTCAGGCTGTCCCTGTACTTTCTGTCCCCTTTGAGGGGGTCCGTGGCAAGCTGAGGCCTGAGGCCACCCCTGTGGGAGGCTTAGGGGGCTGGGAGGTGGAGGCTACAGTGCAGGGGAGAAGGGAGGGACAGAAGGTTCTAGAGCCATCACAATGAAGGGGGATCCACGAGAGGATTTCAAGATTCTGGTTTAGAGAGTTGAGGTTCTCTGGCCCTGGCCAGGTGTCTCGGTGGGTTGGAGGGTTGCCCGATACACAAAGGCTGTGGGTTTGATCCCAAGCCTGGATGCACAGGAAGCAACTGGGGGTGCGTGAATAAGTGGGGCAACCATTCGGCGTTTCTCTCTCTCTCCCTTCGAGTCTCTCTCTCTCGAATCAATAAACTGAAACATTTAAACACGTTTGGAACAAGAATTAACGTTCTGGACTATTGCCATCTCTCCACCCCAGCAAGGGCCTGGTGGCTGGGGAGCAGGAGAGCGGCTCTGGGAAGCGGGTCGGCCTGTGGCAGGTGCACGGAGGAAGGACCAGACAGGTCGGGAGGAGAAGTATGTCCCGGTGGAGGACGAGGCCTGGGACGGTGGCCGTTGTTCTGGCAGGAGCCCACTGCCCACCCCCTGGGGCGCACCCAGGCATGCCTGGGGGAGCGGCCAGTACCACCTGGCCCCTGGAGGAATGCAGGCACTGGGCTGAGCTGAGGGAGTTGGCCTGGTGCTCTCCGACCCGGGCCGCCCCGCTCAGTTGGGCCGGGTAGGAGCTGCCTCGTGGATGGAAGCTGGGCAGATGGAGACATGGGAAGTGTCAGCCCGGCTGTCTGGCTGGGGTCTACTGGACACTGTCTCCTCTGTCCTTATGAGCAGGGCCTGTCGCTTCTGCCTGACAGAAGAGGTCAGGGACGCCTGAGTCACTCGTACCAAAGCCAGTTTCCTGCTGGCGTCTGTCCATCTGTCTGTCTCCTGCTTCCTCACTGCCCAGGCGTGGGGCAGGTGCCAGCACTGTGTCTGGGAACCTGGGTGCTGCTGTCAGGACATTCCAGCCCTCGGGCCCTCCTTTCTCCCGCCATCACAGCGCGCCGCTCCGCTGCCAGGCTATGTGACTCACAGCAGGCGTCTGACCTGACCTGGGCTCACGAGATGGTGAACGAGGGGATGCCAGGCCGTGTTGCATGGGGTGGGCTGGCTCTCCGTTCGACCTCCTCTCCCCGAGGCCCCGGCTCAGCTCCCCTCTGGCAGGTGGGGAGCTGCAGACCTGCAGCGAGGCATGGCCTGGGCTTCCCTGACCTCCTGTCCCTTTCCTTCCCAGACAGGCCAGGAAACTGCAATAACTTCACTCCCCCAAGCACCTTCCCAGGACGGCAGGCTCCAGGGCCACCTAGCCAAGGGTCAGGTGGTGGGGCCAAGTGGAGGGTCCCTGCCAGCCCCCAGTAACTGGTCGCCTCTTCCAGGCCAGCAGCGCCACCTGGTGGCCTCAGGCCCCAGACACCTTGGTCCCGCTGTGGGCATCTCCAGAGGATCAGTGGCAGGGGCTCGCCCAAGGTCACCCGCCACTCTGAGAACCCAGCTATCCTGAGCCCTGTGCTCTTAGCTCTGCCCCTGCCAGGTGTGGGAAGGTTCCAGGGGAAGCCCAGAGACAGGGCTTACCCACAGGGGACACATGAGAGGGGGTCTTAGTCAGTGGGATGGGGCATGCGGTGCGGCAGGGTTCTGCTGGGACTGAGACCCCTGACTGTCCGGCGCAGGGAGGGGAGGGTGCTGTGGAATGAACAGGAGAAAATGAGCGGGGGTGCCAGGCCCTTCTGGGGCACCCCGTTTCTGCCGTTATCTTGGGCTCATCACCGATCATTACACTCTGAGCTCCACATGTGTTCCCATACCCACGTGTATTTAATACACACACGTGCATATACATGCGTGCACACAAGTTTACCCACGCACGATGCACATCTGTATACCACAGTCCATGTACATGCAGCACGCGCACAGGCACACTCGTGTCTAATTCACAAAACCCCACCTCCAGGCAAAAGGTGTCAGTCAATCATCCCCACTGACAGTAGAGGACACCGGGGCTCAGGATGGCGCACGACTCACTCAGGATCAGAGAGGCAGGTGTGGTTGAGGGGCGTGGTGTGTGGGGGACACCCTGTTGCCTGTGGTGCCCGCCATGGGCTGGGCAGTGGTGCCCCATCTGTGAGCCTTTGGCCTTGGGGTCCCCGGAGCTGACCCTGATGTCCTGCCCGAGCTGGGTGCTGGAGCAGGTGGGGTACCGTCTGAACTCCTAGACCGCCCCCTGTGCACTGGAGGCTGACCCTCAGCCCCCAGCAGGACACTAGGAGGGGGTGTCCATGGGGGTAGGTGGGTGGAGGAAGACCCTTGGGTCCCAGGACTCCTCTGTGAGTGGGTCCCAAGGCCCCCAGTGCAGTCTGGACACCTGGGGCACACAGGGCCAGCTGCCCTTCCACCCTTGTGACATCTGGATACAAAGGCCTGTGGGCCCCGGGCCCTGTGACACGCTGGGGACGCTGAGGTCTTCCTGGGGCCACGGCTGGGGTCCCGATGGCTGAGTGCAGGGCAGATGACCATGCACGTGGCCTGCTCTTCTCGACAAGTTCATGCCCCACCACTACCCCTACCTAGGACCCCCTCAGGAGCTCCCACTCTGTCATGAGCTACCCCAGGTAGGTGTCCCTGGCTTGGAATACGATGGAGGACCCCATATTCTACAAGGCCCCCTCTCTGCCCAGGACATCCCCCATACCTAAGCTGGTGCCCTGGAAGCTGGGGGGCTCCAGGGGGAGGGGAGGCAGAGCCTCAGACTGGTTTCGAGCATGCAGAGTCGCCCCCTGCTTATGTCCTTGCTGGGCCCCATGGGAGGCGGGTGTGCAGCCCTGCTGGGTGGGCAGAGGGAGCAGGCAGCCCCACCCCCAGCCAGGCTGGGGCGCCATGTGCTGTAAGCTCTGATTACGGATGAGGAGAGTGAGGCCCAGACAGGGGCAGGATGATGGCTAAGGTCTCAGGGGCTCCGCCCCCAGGCTCTGCCTGCTGCCAGTGCACCCCCTGCCCCCCACCACCCCTGGGATCCACAGAGCAGGGCTCCTGCTTTCTGGGCAGAGACTCCCACTTACAGATGGTGGAGCTGGGGGCATGCTGAGGTCAGACCAAAACACAGAGTAGAATGGACCCCCCCCCACCTTCGCCCAGGGTGGGAGGAGCCCTAAGAGCAGGATGGGGAGGGGCGGCCAGCGGAGGGCCTGAGGCTGACTGCAAGTCTGGGGAGGCTCTCAGGGACAGGCAGTCGTGCAGGACTCGGGGTTCACCCAGGGAAAAAGCAGGGGCTAGGCCTGGCTGCATGGCGGGTGGAGGGCGGGGAATTTCCCCAGCTCTGTCCTATCCCCCTCCCCTCCCCCTCTGGCTTGTGCGGGGGAGCCTCCCCTCTAGCTGACGCTGAGCGGACTGGTCCCACCCCTCCCCACAGCTTTTCTGGCTCTGTTCAGGTGCCCAGGGGTGGGGGTGGCCTTGGCCTGGCTCAGTCGGTCTAGGATGGACTTCTAGCTCCTTTCTTAGGTGGCCTTCCGGAGCCTCGGGCTAGCCGGTTCCCACGCCACTCTGGGCCTCCTTTTCCTTCTCTGTGAACTGGGAATGCAGATGCCTCAGGGGTGGGGACCCGCCCTCCGAGGGTGTGAGGATGAGGCAGTGACTGGCCCGGGGGTCTCCACACACCTAGGGGTGTCGCAAGTGTGGAGTCTGAACCAGGACATCAGGGTGGGACATCCGTCTTTGCGAGGCGCCCCACTCCGCCTCAGGCGACAGAGGCCCACAGGAAGCCCAGTGGGCGCCGTGGTGACACTTCCCGCTATTAATGGAGCGTAATGTAAACAGGCCCTAATATTTACGTCCAGACGCCTCCGGCCTCCGAGGGTGCCAGACAGCGAGAGTGATGAGCCCGTCCCACCAACGCCCTTCCCGCCCCGTGCCTCCCGGGCTGAGGACAGAGACCAAGTGGTGTGTGAAGCAGGAACTGGGAGCCAGGGACCCAGGGCCTCGGTTTCCCCATCTGTCAAATGGGGCCAACAGTCCCAACCTCCCAGGCTTGTGGGGAGGTTCAGAGAAAGGGACAACTCGGTGCCATGTTGAAGCCCACAAGTACAGCCACAGTTCCTGCCTCTCCCACAGGTGACAGCTAGCTGACCCTCCCCCTCCCCCCTCCGGGACACGCCATGGTGACAGAGGATGCTGCAGGTGTTCTGGCTGCCCTGCCCACATCCACCTCTCCTCCCTGGGCAGTGGAGTTGGGGACAGGACGGGGCAAGGGCCCATCGCTCAGCTGGTCAGCTCCTCTCCCCCAGTGACCGTGCCTTCGCCCTGTCCACAAGTCTGCCACCTGGATCCCTCCACCCCTGCCCTCCAGAGCAGCTGGCTCGAGGTCCCCCAGTCTGATGCGGTCAGTGACAGCAAAGCCTCGAACCCCTCCTTAGGAGTGCCCGACTGTCCACAGGACCGTGAGTGCAGGGTGTCACGCACAGACTAGCTTCTGGCTGGTGCCTCGCGGGACCCCTGCTCACCAGCTGAGTGGAAGGTTCAGAGGAGACACGCAGGGTTGATTTAGGAGGAAGGTTTCTTGTTGAGGAGACATTTATGTCGGATATAAGTACACATGCCACCGTACGTTGCTCGGGCCTTTGGAAAGTCTGGAAGGGAGGCCACAAGGAGGGGTAGGCAGAGGCCTTGCACCTTGGCCCCTGAGGCTCAGGAGGAGGGAGCAAACATCTGTGGGAGTATGGGGGCCCAGCCCCCAGCCCCTCCAGGTGCAAGGCCAAGGGAGGTGGGGGGAAACAGAGGTCCAACTTACAAGGGTTCTGCACAGGGGCCTTCAGTCTGAGCTCTCAAAAGCACGAGGTCAGCCCCCCATTTCTGCCCCAGCCCTGGAAGACTGGTAGCCCCCCTCTGAAGCTCAAATGGCAGAAGGCTTCCTGGGCCCGAGGCCCTTGCAGTCCCCAAGGAACCCAGACTGGACGGCGGGAGTGCAGACCTGGTGACCAGAAGGCACATGGAGGTAATCCTGGAGTCCAGAACGGAGGAGGCAACCAGAAACCCGAGACAGAGAAGGCAGAGCTGGGACGAGCTGGGGAGGGCAGCTCCCAGAGCCCTGCTGCCCAGGGGAGAGCGAGGGGCTGCCTGTATGTGGGGAGGTGACTGCGTCCCTGCTCCAGGTGTCCTCCCTAGGATGAGGCCGTGAGCCCCACTAGCCCCTGGGACAGCAGGCAGGTTCTCTAAGAGCCTTCCTGGAGTGGGGGCTTTGGGGAGGTTTGGGCAGCCACCACAGGACTGGCACTAGGGCGGTGTTGCCTGGGGGACGTGGGGTGGGGCTCTGACTCACACTGGCCAGCCATAGGGCCAGCCCCAGCTGTGGCGCAGCGCCTGCTGCGTACCCTCCCCTGCACGGCGGATGGCGGGGAAGTGGCCTTTCCTCTGTGGGGTTGCTGCAGGGTCAAGGGTCAACCCAGAGATCCAAGTACTGGCTCACAGCAAAGCACGCCCAGGTGGCCTCTGGCCTTGCCATGCAAATCTGGGACCCCTCGGTGGGGGGTCTTGCCCAAACATGGACCCCTCACGTCACTCACGCGATGCTGTGTCCTCAGCGTCTCCTTTCTGTGCTCGTTCTCTCTGAGGGTGTGGATGGAGAAGAGGGCCAGGTAGGGGAAGGAGACCTCTGCAGGTTGACTTTTAAACTCTCCTTGGAATCCCCAGTGTGTAAAAAAATCTTTGTCCTTTTCTCTGAGGACCCCCTTCTGGGGATAGAATGGCCCAGGTAAGAAGGAGCTCCTGTCTACCCTCTTGGTTTTCAGTGGACTCTAGGGGTTAGGGGTCATCATCATTCAGAGTACCACACCCCATGTGGAGCCTGTGGCAGACATTGCTAATCAGCTGGAGCATAGTGGTCTTAGAATCACTATGCTGTGCCCTGGGCAGCCATCACCAGTTGATCAAGCAGAAATCAATTTGCCATCTAGGCAGAGTTGGTCCTTACCTGGCATGCTCAGCCCACCCCTAACCTAAGGCCCCCTTGCCGGCTCCTGCCAACTATGCCTCGGGCCCATTAGCCATGGCCTGCGTGAGGGCGCGAGGGCCGGTGCTGAGGACGTGATGGTGGCCTGAGCCCCTGGAGTTCTTGCGCATGCTGACCACGTCACCAAGAGCGGGCTCGCACTCCGTTCCACGCCGGTGGAAGAGGCCTCGGACGGTGGCCTGGAAGCCGCTGGTGACGAAGCAGTAGACGATGGGGTCCATGCAGCTGTTGAGGCTGCTGAGTGTCACAGCCACATGGTAGACCACGAGGCTAGTGTGGCGTGGTACATTGGGCCACAGCGCCACGGCCACCTGGCGGGCGTGGAAGGGCGTGAAGCAGATGAGGAAGATGACGAGCACGGTGAGCAGCAGCTGCATGGCCCGCAGGCGGCGCCGGCGGCCCTGGCGTAGTAGCCCTGGCCGCGATAGCGCGCACACAATGCGGCCCGTGAACACGCTGATGACCAGCAGCGGCAGCAGGAACTCCAGCACGGTCAGAGCGAAGACGTGGCAGCAGGGTCCACCGCCGGCCGTCACGCCCAGCACAGACAGGGTCACGGCGCCAGCCGCCAGCCACACAGAGACACACACGGCCCGGGCGCAGGTGGGCTGGCGCCAGCGGCGGGAGCCCTCAGGCTGCACGATGGCCAGGTAGCGGTCCACGCAGATGCAGGTGAGGAAGAGGATGGAGCAGTGCATGTTGAGGAAGTAGCCGAAGACGTGCGGGAAGGCGCAGGGCAGGCAGCCCGGCGTGCCATAGAAGACGGCGAAGCGTGCGGGCAGGGACAGGCCCACCAGCAGGTCGGTTACCACCAGGTTGATGGTGTACACGATCGACGGCGTGGCAGCCCGAGTGCGGCAGCAGAAGACGTAGAGTGCCAGCCCGTTGAGCGCCAGCCCCGCCAGGAAGATGGCCCCGTGCACAGCCATCAGGGCCAGCCATAGGCGTGGGAAGCTGGTGTGCAGCTCCTCATCCAGCACAGCGAACAGGTGGAACAGCGGCCTCTCGGGCGCGCTGAGGTTGACCCCTGGGGCCCCCGCTGCTGTGGCATTGGGGGCCGCCCCGGTCACGGGCCCAACAGGAGACTCGGAGGGCATGGTGGCGGTGGCTGGCCCGCGCTTGCCCCAGGCCTGGGGAGAAAGAGATGGGGTTACTCAAGTCCTGCCTGGGGGTTGCACCTGGCTGGTCTGCCTGGTGAGCACCCCAACACATCCATCTCCATGCCTCCTCCGGCCCGGCCCCGCACGGCCCCGCAATGCCTGCCTTGTGTGCCCCCCCAGCCCTGGCTGGCCTGGGACTGTGGCTCCCCAGGTCGCAGGAGGTACAAACACCTGAGGTGCAGGCCCGAAGTCCCCAGGACCTGGAAGGCAGAGGTGACAGCGGTGGCACAGCCGAAAAGTGGGGGCTCCCTCCTTACTCTCTGTGCAACTTGGGGTGAGGGGCTGGGCTGCCCTGGACCCGGGGCCTGGCCTGCACAGATCCAGCGGCAACCCCAGATTCTCGGGATGAATCGTGGAGCACAGCAGCGCCCAGCGCCCAGTTGGTGCCAGAGAATCTGGTGTTCCACTCATGGCCTGGTCCTTGATGGCCCACCCCGAGGGTTACCCGACCCTGGCCTGGTCCTCCAGGCCACCCATCTGTACTCACCTCCTACAGCACTGGCACCGAGTCAACACCCAAGATGAGGGGCCTCTTGCGGTGGAGCCTTCCCCAGGGGCAGGGAGGGGGCTGAGAACCAGCTCCTGGGTGGCCCTGCTCCGCCCCAGCCCAGAGAGACCAGCTCCCTACTCGCGTGGGCGCCCCACAGGGCAGCGTGGCTCACCGAGGCCAGAGCTGGAACTGGGTCCCAGGGCTGTGGGGCCTGAGGGGGTGTGAGTTAAACAAACCTCTGTGCCTGGGGGCCCAGGCAAGCCAGTGGGGGTGGTGGGAGGCTGGGCTGGGGCTGCCCACTCTGTTTATGCTCCTGCTAAGCTGTTGAACTTGTAGAGATTTATCCTTTTATTTATAAAGGAAGAGTTAACGGCCCCCAGCCCCACCCTGCTGGCTGGTCCTCCAAATAAGGACATTTCTGGCTTTTTCAGGGAGAAAGGCGAGGGCTTTGGGGAGAAGCAGGGAGAGGCAGCACGTGCACATCCGGGGTCTCAAGTGTATCCACCGGCCCTGCAGGGGCAGGGCGGACCATCCTCTCTCCGAGTGGCCATGGGAAGTGAACAGGCCAGACACTGCCCACTTCTCCAGCCACAGGCTCTCTCTGGCAGTATCCACCCTGTGGAGTGGGGACTGTAAGTCCTGCTGGCTGGGGCTAGTGTGGGCCCAGCAGAGGAGCCCTCGATAGCTGAGGCTCAGGTCCCAAGGTGGCCTGGAGGGACCCTGGGCAGAACAGGTGGCCGCCTCCACCCTTGGGTTCAGAGAGATCAGCACCTGCCTGAGTTCACCCAGCTGAGCCTCTGCCACTGCAAGCTGAGGCTGCCGGAAGGGGTCAAGTACTGCCCAGGCCTGTACGTGGCCCCTCTGGCCAGTCCCAGCACTCTCGGGCCCAGGCCTTGGCTCACGTTCCTCCAGGTGGGCTGCCTTGTGCTCGGGACCCCTGCCCTTAACAGGGTCAGTGGACACAGCTCAAGGAGACAGGAGTGTGAGGGGCACTGGGGTGGGGAGAGCCCTCCTGTGGGCATGGGGGCGGGGGGGGGGGGCCTCCTCCTCTGTCCTGAAGGGTGGGGAAAGAGGGCTGCCGGGAAGGACAGAGGGGTACTCCCCAACGGGCCCCCCCTCGGCTGTGAGAAAACCATGCCTGGCAAACCGAGGGGGCTGGTGGCCAGGGTTTCAGGACTCCCACGTGCTTCTCAGTTTCCCACGAGTCTGTGCAAGGCGCCATCACTGTCACGACCAGAGATAAATAGTAAACAACACAGATTGGGCTCTCTGCGGGATGTTCCCGGAAGCTCCCCCAGGGCCAGCAGCTCGTGCGAGGAGCCCAGCCTCTGGGTAGGGCTGCGGGTGGGGTGTGCACACGGGGTCCGGGGGCTGCACAGGTGAGGGGAGGAGTTGGCCAAGCACGTGCTGGTTCTCGGCTTTGAGTCTGAACCCTGATCCCAGCAAAGCTGACCCCGGTCCCGGCCACCTACTGACCCCTGCCCCCGCCACACACTGAGTCACAACGTACATGGTGAGGCTGCTCTGGTGTCTGTCATGCTGGGCCCCAACCCCCGTCACAGGCTGGGCCCTTACTCCAGTCACACTCTGGGCTCTGACCCTGGTCACAGACTAATCCCCGACCCCGGTCACAGGCTGAACCCTGACCCTGCTCCCAGTCTGGGCCCTCACCTCTGACCTTCCACACCCACCACCTCTTTCCCTGTTCCCTCTGCTGAGTCTGGCTCTCACGGTCCCTGTCCCCTTGCCCCCCCCATAGACCTGTCCCTCCACTTCACAGTGACCTGTACTGATTTCATTTGGTGGCCCCTCTCTCTGGGGCACTGACTCCCGACCTGTCCATTTTGAAGGGTGCTGGGCCCTGATGATGAGACCGCATGCCCCACGCTTGGTCTGCACATGGAGCAGCGCCTTCTGGGCAGGTGACACATGGATGTCCATGCCGACCCAGCCTGCTGGCTGTCCCCTCCCGGGCTAGGGCAGGGGTCGGGCTGGGGGTGTCTGTGCGGAGACACTGCCCACCCTGCATGGCCTCGGGAAGGTGATGTCTTCTCTGGGCCTCAGTTTCCCCATCGGTTGCCACTGCCTCAGCCCCTATTTCACAACGCCCCATGGGATGGCCCCCCTCCGCACCCCTGACTCTGCATTGTCAAGTCTGTGCCCTTCTGGGGGCCCTGACCCCTGAGCTGGGGCCCTGGCCCTCTTCCACCTTCTTAGCACACCCACACCCCCATGGCAAGGTAGGGGGGACATCATAGCTGGCGATGGCCAGGTGCCAGGAGGGTTGGAACAGCAGTGCTATCCAGCAGGGGGTGGGCTTGGGCTCCCTCTGAGCCTCAGTCTCCCTGCCTGCAAAGTGCGTAGCGACAGCTCCTTCTTCCCACAGTTTCCCAGAGGAGGCACGGCGGGGGTAGCTGGGGTGCAAGACTATAACTCCTCCATGTCCAGCCCAGGCCTTCTCCACTAGGACTCGAACCTGGGTCTGCCAGGGGCGTCCTACAGCCAGGTCCTGGACAGGTGGCAGGTGACAGAGGGCAGGTGGGGCACCCAGGAAGCAGGCCCCTCTGCTGACAGTGATGGAGCACCCACCCCCACAAGCCCCTCCTGCCTGGCCTCTAAACATAGCCTGGAAGGGGAAAGCAAGTGTGTTCCTCTGTGCCAACAGCCCAGCCCAGGCACACATGTGTGTAGTCGGGGCTCCTCCAAGCCTGTGCTAGGCTCAGACCAGGGAACCTTCCCAAATAGGAAGAATAAGCATCTTTCCCCAAGTCATTTGACCCTGTCCCCTTCTGGGACTCCCTCCCTATCCCGCCTGATGGCCACACCAACTAAGGGGGGCTGTGTGCCCCACTGCCTCTGCTCACAGCCCGCTGGGTCCCTGCTGGGTGTCCAGCAGCACATGGCCAAGATCTCCCAGGGGAGCTGGGGCTATGCTGACCTCCTCTCCTGGGCAGGTGGGGTGTGTCCTGGCCTTACTGTGGCTCCTTTCAACCCCCCTGGCCCTTCCCTGTGTGCTCTCTGTGGATGTCCAGCTGCTGGGCAGAGGGGACCACAGAGGAGGCCACAGGGGAGCCTGGGCTCAGCCGTGGGGCACCAGGGGGCCGCCTGGGAGTCTGCCGCCACCTCCAGGGTGGGGAGGGGCAGGTTCAGAGGCTCAGCCCAGCTCTTCCCTGACCCAGGGGCTTTGAGCCCCTGCTGTGGGCCAGGTGCTGGGCTGGACCCTCTGCATCCACACAGCAGTCCTGGGTTTGGCAGATGAGGAAGTGGAGGCCCAGAGAGGTGAGTGGCATGCCCTAGGTCACATAGCACAAAGGTGTTAGAGCTGGGAATCAAAGCCAGGTCCTCCTGCTCCTGGGCCTATGCAGGGGTGGGACCAGGCCGAGGGGTCCTCTCTGGAGCCTGGGATTTGTACACCAGTAGGTTCTCCAGCACGCAGCACCCATGTGTGCCCACGCCCCCGGCAAGATGACTTTCCAAGGCCCAAGTAGCCGCTATTCAGGGAACCACGGTCTGTTTATTTTTCTGATTATTCTTGGGTTCGTGGCATCCGCTTTAGAATATCGTCTGCTGGTTTTGGCTGCTCTGAGCCTCTGCTGGCTCCCTGGGCCCTGCCTGAGGCCCCCCCAGGGGGACCAGCCTGGCTCTGGGTCACCTGGCAGATCCTGGGTAGTGTCAGGCAGAATCTAGGCCCCTTCCCGGCTAGGGCTCCTTCCCCCCAGTGCCAGGAGAGGGCCACTTGTGGGCACGGGTGGAGTGCCGCTGAGGACGCCTGGGCCTCACTGCACCTGACTGCCGCCTGCCCGCACCAGCCCCTGACGAAATGCGAGTTTCTTGGGGAGCAGCCCCGGCATCACTGCACATAGGGTCCTGTGGGCGCTCGGACAGCTCTCACCACTGCTGCCCTGCTGCAACACCTCACCCCCCACCACGAACCCTCCTCGGGGCAGCGGGACGGGGGGCCAGGCTGCACCTACCTGGCCCCAGCCTAGTCCATCTTCATGCAGACCCTCAGCCTGGTGCTCTCAGCCCTTACATATTCCGTACCCTCTGCCTGGCGTGCGGTCTGTGTGTGCATCACCTTGCACCGTCCCTCCATCACCACCCCATGCTGTCCTCCCTGAGCCCCTCTGACCTCTTGGTGCCCTGGACACCCTTCCCCTGGGGCCCCAAGGTTCAGGTATTTTCTCCAAGACAGCCCCTTGCAGGGTGTCACCAACCCCTCCCCAGATGCACACCGTGGGTGCTGCCAGCCCCACTTTGCCTGTGAGGCATGTCTGAATCACCCAGAGGGGCTGGGGAAGCTGGGGTTTGACCTCTCCCCTGTGGTTCCTCCCACCTGCACCATGCCCCGGAAGTCCACTCGCCTGGTGGGCAGGGAAGGGACTGTGAAGGCCTCAGGGCAGCAGCTGGACCAGGCTACACAGCCAGGAAGCCCCTGCAGGGGAGCCTTCAGGCTGGGAGGGACTACATGTTGGGAGAAGGACATAGCCAGTGGGCAGTTTGGGGGCCGGTCTGAGGGGCGCTGCCCTTCTGTCCTGCCTGTCCCTTCCGTTCCCACTCTGCCTGAGGCTTCACAGCTGCTCCCTGTCTGCCCCGCCTGCTCGCCACCCTGGCCCCAGGCCAGTTCCCAACCCGCCTGCCCGCCCCCTCGGGACCCGGTTCCTTCTCACGGGCGGTTACCACCGAGAGAGCTAGGCCGGGGCAGAGGCAGCCCCGAGGTCCACGCCGCGGGTAGGTAGTGGGCCTGGGCCTCAATTTCCCTATCCCAGACGGGTTGGGGAAGGGCGCGGCTGGAGTGAATAGCCTGAGCTGAGGGCTGGCTCTCCACAGGGGGTGTGCCCTGCTCTGAGCCTGTCCCCACAAACCCATCAACCCCAGCCTTGCCCCAGCCTGGGGGATGGCGGTGGCCAAGGTCCCAGAGCTCATCTGGTGCCTCTGGGGTCCCCCACCCCAGGGTCTTGACAGGTGGGCAAGCAAGGCCCCATGCCTGGCTCCCAGCAGACGAGCAAGTGCGTTGAATGAATGAGTGAGTGAGTGAGTGAGTGAGTGAAACCCCCAGAAGCGCTCTGGGGGGCTCAGCAGCACAGGGGGGGCTCTGGGGCCGGAGAGACGCCCCCCCAAGCCCTTGGGTGCTCCCCTGCCCCGCTCTGTGCCCAGCCCAGCCCATCTAGCCACCCTCCCCGCCAGGGCTCAGTTTTCCCATCTCTACAATGGTCTGCAGGGTGGGACCTCAACACATCTCCCGGCCCTGGCCGGTGAAGACGCCAGCACAAACCAGCTCCCAAGGCTGGGACGGCCCTCGGGGACTCACCTCACCTTCGCCCACCCAGTGGCTGGAGACAGAGCCAGAGCTCCCTGCGCCTCCCTGGCAGCTGTGTGGCCACTCGGGCAGGCTGTCAGATGTGCCTTCCTGGGGCCTGACGTCAGGCCGGCACCCGCCCGGGTCTCCTTTTGGGCAAAGGCAGCAGAGGTGGGGGCGGGGTGGGGGCGGGGCGGGGGCGGGGCGACTCACTTTCTCCCCTCCCCCCTCCACAGGCCCCTAGAGGAGCTCCTTTCAGGGCCTTGGGGGGAGGAGCTTAGGGGCTGCAGAGTCAACAGCCCTGCCTGGCAGAGGAGGAAACTGAGGCACTAAGGTGTGGGGCCAGAGCTGCACCCCCCAGGGGGCGGGGAGAGCAGGGAGGGTTGGTGGCTCCAGCCCTGGCTGTCTGTCCCTCAGTGTCCTGTCTGCAGATGCCGCAGGGCCCAGGACAGTGCAGCCGGCACTCCCAGTGCCAGGGAGGTGGGAAGCGTGTGCAGACCAGTTTTCCGCCTGGGAGGGGGCAGACGTCCACCGGGGCTGTGCCCCACTGCCTCGTGTCCCTCGGGCCCTGGGCTCTGAGGTCTGCGAGTTCTGGGCCTGGGTGTGCCCTGTGAGCCCGAGGGCCTGCCTGAGCAGCACCTGGGCCTCTGAGCCCACTGGTGCATACCCGTTGGAGGGGGGCAGCTTCCCAGGGCACAGGCGCGCCTGAGTGTGTGGGGGGGATGGCACCAGCCCGAGGCCATGCACGGCCTGGTGTCACCCCTGCGAGGGCTGTCTGCTCTGTGGGGACACGTGGGTTGGCTGCGTGGGAAAGACTTGGGCCTGACCAGGGCCAGTGGGCAATAAATCTCAGCATCTGGGGCCTGATCCAGGGTGGTGCTGGGAGGGACAGCCTGCCTGCGGCAGGAGCACTGAGCAGAGTGGAGGCTGGCGGCCAGCCTGGGGGATTGGGCTTTCAGGGCCGAGGGAGGGTGGCTGGGGTGGGGTCTGGGTGCCCTCCTAGTCGCCTGTCCCTGTGCCCCTGCTCACTCACACATGTTAATCCTCCAGCACCTTGCCTCCTGAGCACTACTCAGCTGGCCTGTGCCAGGCACCGGGGACACAGGGACAGCCACCCCTGAGGCCCTGACCTGGGAGACCTCAATCTGGTGCCACTCGCAGGAGGAGGTGGAGGTGCCCAGGCTCTGGCCAAGCCTGCTGGGGTGGGGTGCTAGGGAGAGTGCCCCTGGAGTGGGGAGCACAGCTCCAGGCAGAGGCAGCGGCAGGGGGACTTGGAGCAGGCAATCTGGGTGGGTAGAGGACAGGGAGGGCGGCGGGGGTACCATCTGGGCAGCAGGAACTGCACCCCGGGGTCCCCAGGTGTGGAGGACGAGGATGAACAGTGAAGCTGGGACTGAGCGGGAGAGGGTATGTTGGGTCCAGCTGCCCCTGTGGGTGCCGGAATGGCGTTCTCGGCCCTGAGGGCTGTGGGAAGCCACTGAGGATCCTGGGGGAGGGCGGTGCCTGAAGCAGCTTCCCTGCCCCGTCCCCAGGCTCCCCACTCACGCAGGGCTGAGCCCACATGCTCTCACTCAGTATCTCCTTGGAACACCGGTGTCTATCCCAGAGCGGAAGCCGAGGCCCCAGAGATGCAGGAGCCTCTGGCCCCTGAGGGCCCCTGCCCCAGGCTGGCACTGGCTCCTGGCTGGATGGGCGGGGCACCCACGGTCTTGCTGGGGGAGTGTGGACTCGTGTTGGAGGATGTGGGTGGGGGCAGGGGGTGGAGCCAGGGGAGGCTCGGGTTTTATGAGCTGAGTCCATAGGCAGGGCCTGCTGGGCCTCGTGCCCACCCGGGGGGCCTCCAAGGAGGCTCTTTGCTGTAGGACCCAAGGGTGGGGGGTGGGGAGGTGCTGGAGCCCAGGAGGCTTGAGTGACCCTCAAGTGGCCCTCAGGGAAGACAAGCACTCAGTGACAACTTCACCCTGGTCCCCTCCACAGCCTGGCCGGGCCATGCTGTCTGTGGCTCGGTCAGGGATCAGCACCCTTTCTGATGGGTCGGCCTGATTGGAGCGGTTTAGGGCAAGGGCCGCCCAGCCTGGCGAGGACCGTCTGGGAGTCCGCAGGAGCCCCTCCCCGCTAGGAATTGAGCTGTGATTCTGTCCCAGGATCCAGGAAAGACAGAAGTCTGCCGTTCTGAGGGCTGAGCCACAAATAGCAGCCACACGGCCAAGGGGGGCTGGGGGGTCAGGGGACGCTCCGTGACAGCCGGGCAGGACCTGCCACCCTGCTGGTGACTGTGGCTCCAGACCTCATCTGTCCCCCGAGTGGCCTTCCTATCGGTGTCGCTGGGGGTGAGAACAGCACTGGGCCCCCTCCTCCTCGCCATGTCTCCTGCTGTCTGTCCTGGGGCAGGGGTAGAAGGGAAGCCCACCAGGGGCACGGGGGTGGGGGGGCTGGCTCTGCGGGAGGACTCAGACCACCAAAAGGGGTAGGGGGAGTCCCTGGCCCCGGGGTGACCTGGGCTGGGTGGGCGAGAAGACCCCTTGGGACCCTCCTGAGGGGTTAATGGCCATGTGCCCCAGGGAAAAGTGACCTGGTATGTCTGGGGGAGGGGTCTGGGAGGCCCTCGGCAGCCTTGGGGTTGAGCCCAGCTGGACCATGCTGGGTGGTTGAGGTGGGGACAGCAGGCCTATGAAAGGCCCCAGGCCAGGCCCCTCATCCCAGGAAGCACGGAGGCCTGCGTCCCCGTGGGGGGTCACACAGGAAGGGTCTTCCTGGAGGCGGGGCCTCCTGGGGAGGCCCCTAGCAGCAACTCGAGCTGGAGAAAGGAGGGGAAGCTCAGCTGGGGCAGAATTTTTGATAAGTGAGTCGGGGCGGGGAGTGGGTTGGGAGATGCCCACTCCTCCCCACCCCCGTGTCCTGGAGTGGCCCTGAGACGGCCCTGCTGGGCCAGCCCCATTTTCTCTCCAGAAGTTTTGGGAACCTGCCTCCAGACACGGGGAAGAAGACCCTGTAGCCCAGCCCAGGGCAGAGAGTGTCAGGTTCAAGGTCTCTCCCAGGTCCAGGCCCTGGTCCGGGGGCAGCTGATGGCCCGCATCCTGGAGGCCGAGTTCAGCCACCAAAGGCCGTCGCCCCTGGGCCAGGAACTAGCCACATCCCCCGCAAGGCCGTGAACCCACCTTCTATTTCTGAGCTCCCTGTGGGACCGGGAGAACCATGTCTGTCTGCGTCTGTCTGCGTGGTGGACCTTGTGGGGGTGGCCCTGACTCTCAGGCTCTGCTGCCCTGGCTGTCCTGCAGGGGAGTAGGGCCAGCGGGGGCCTTGTCCATGTGGGGGTGTGGCGTCTGCACAGCCCTGTGCACCTTCCTCACGGGGTAGGGAGCTCCCGTCACCGTGTGCTGCCGGGGTGGCCCGGAGCCCTCCTGCAGTGGGCAAGACTTGGGCCTGGGGGCTGGATGAGCCGGGGTTGGCCCCTGCCTCCCTGGGGCACCCTGGACATGTCCCAGCCGGTCTCCTCCCTGCCATGGGTCTGTCCCTCTGGGCAGTGGCAGTGAAGCCCAGCCGGGTGGTGGGAGGATGTCGCGGTCACTGTCCACAAAGGTCCTGCCTCCGCCCCACCCCCTGCTGCCCTAGGGGCGGGCAGCTGGTAGGAATGGGTGGAAGGAGGCTATTTCTGTTGGCCAGGAAGGCGGCATTCTGGAGGGCCAGTGTCTTCTCCGGGGTGGTGGGCAGGAGGGCACTGGACAGTCAGGCGGGGGTGTGGGCCAGCCCTCGTAGCCCCCCATGGCCCCACTCGGCCCCGACCCAGGATCCTGGAACCCAGCCTGCTCCAGCATGGGAGAGCGTGCGGGTGAGTTTGACACCAGGCCCCTCGGCTGCCCCGGCTGACTGGACAGGCTCGGGGGGTGGTGGTGCAGGTGGGACCTTCTTGCACCTGGATCCTGGGAAGGGTCTGAGTGTGGGCTGGAGGGGCTGCCCGAGGCCTGGGGCTCTTTAGTGTTGGACAGCATCTGGTCTATTGTCCTTGTGTAGCCGGAGACAGGACATAGGCCATCCCATAGGCTCCACCAAAGCCGTTGTGGAGGTGATGTCCCCTGCCTTTTACAGAGAAGTGACTGGGCTTGGTGGGACCTAGCCTGGAGGCTGGGACATCTGCTCCTGCCAGACCTGAACCCAGGGCCTTGCTGGTGGGGTGCACGGTGTGGGCATCCCCCACCAAGGCAGGGCCCGTCCCCCTGAGTGGTCTGCTCTGTTCTGAGCCATCTTCTCAGGGGCCTCCGGGGCAGCTGGCCTCCCACCCATGCTAGGCATCGGCCCTGGCAGTGCAGGCTCAGAGCTTCGCTGGACCTGGCCCCAGAGCACTTACTCAGGAGGGGCCACCCTCTTCCTCCTGCGGCCCCTCCAGGGCCAAGCCAGGACTCAGAAGCTTTGGGGGCAGGAAGACAGTGGCGAACTCAGGCTCTCAGACCTGGGTTCAGGTCCTAGCTCCACCCCTGGCCAGCTGTGGCCTCACAGCCCAGCTTGCCCACCTGGAGTTGGGAACAGGGACCCGTCTGCCCTGCCAAACTCACGCGGCTGTGTGTGGGGGCTCAGGGCTCAGAGTGGGACCCGGGTCAGGGCTCAGTGATGGCCAGGCTCAGGGCTCCATGTGTGACGAGGGTCGGGGCTCCGTGTGTGGCTGTGACCAGGGTTCACCTTCGACTGCAGCCAGCTGCTAGGAACTCTGCCTGGGTACCCCTGACCCTGGCCTCTCTTAAGAAAGGTCCTCGCACATCACAGATGGCCCTGTGAGCTCTGGGTCCTGCCCCGTCTGTGACCCAGGGAGAGGTTTCTCTCTCCGACGGGGTGGGGGTACTGAGGCCCCTCTGGACCCTGCTCTCTCTCCCCTAGGAGCTGATGGTGTCTGGGATCCTCTGGGGGTGGGGGGCTGTTGGCTGCTTCCTGCTTATGAGACGTGTCAGAAGGACAGAGGCCAGACCTGGACGGTGTTTAGACGGGTGGAGGGGCCGGGGCAGGCGGAGCTGGGGGAAGGAGGGAGAGCTGGTGGGAGCCACGTCCCTTCTCAGGCTGTCAGACGGCTGCCCTCGGTCAAGGTCTTTTCGGACCCTCGGGCATGTCAGGGGAGGGATGGAGAGTTGAGCTGAAGGCTGGGCCTTGGGCCCCGCTGTCTCTCCCAGGGGCTGGACCCCGGGCTGCAGACCCCACCCGGCTGCTCTCAGAACAAGCCCTGGGTCCTTCTCCGTGGGGGCTTAAGGGGCTTTAGTCTGGCAGGGAAGTTGATCAACCGATTCAAGCTTTAACTGGGCACGGTGGTGATGATGAAGATGAGGAGGAGGACAGTGTAACTGGTGGTCAGGACAGTGGTGGCCGCAGCTGTGACCAGCACTTCCCAGGCGCAGGCCAAGCGCAGGCCCGCTGCTGGGTGGCGGCTGGCCCCTCACGGGGAGCTGCTGCCCCCCCGGGTGCAGCTGACATGGGTGCGGTGCTGCAGAGGAGAGAGAGTCCCAGAGGGGCCGAGGCAGACGGGAGTGGCCGTCGGGGAGTGGCGGTTGCCGCAGGGCAGCAGGAGGACAGGAGGCCGCTGGGGAGTGGGACAGGCACTGCGTCTGCCGCATCTGATACCTGCGCAGTGAGGTGTGCGGGTGCGAGCTGCTGTCCTGTGCGCCCGCACCTCGTATGACGGGGTGTGTCTGCTCCGACACAAAATTTAAAAACTGAGTAAGAACAGTTCTGCCTGGAAGGAAGCTCGTGGAGTCTCCTGGCCTGTCAGCTGGGGGGCCTCGTTCAAGGTCCAGGAACCCCTAGAATTTGAGTGTGAAACTGTTCACTTGTGTCCTGAGAGCCTGCCAGAGGCTTCAAGAATCCAGGCCCCTGTGGGTTAAAACACGTGGCCCAGGCTCTTCTCAGCAGGTGGGCAGGGGCCCTGCGGTCGGTGTGGGGGTCAGGGACGGGACAGGCTTGGGGAGGCCTCTCTGCCCCCCACTGGACCCTCCTTTGGGGTTGATTTCTGACCATGGCCTGGCGCCCTGAGAAGCTGGAGAGGCTGGGAACAGGCCTCAGGAGCTGCAATGGGGGCATCTGGGGACAACAGATTTGGACTCTAATCCTGGTCCCGCTGCTGCGCTACCTGAGACGAGTCCCTTAGCCTCCCTGTGCCTCGGTTTCCCCATCTGCATGCCAAGGACAGCTGTGTGTGGCCCTGCAGTGAGGAGCACAGGAGACGGAGGAGGTACTGCAGGGTTGAGTGTGGTCCAGTGGGGTCCAATGTGCGGTGAGCAGAGGGCCACTGGGGAGCTTTCCGCAGCGATGCCCAGGCTAGGCCCGAGGGAGGCTGAGCTGAGGGGCCTGGGCAGGGGTCTGGGCGACCTGGTGATTCTGACGTGCAGCTGGGTGACCGTCCCGGACACACCTTGGCTCCTCTCAACACACTGGGAGGCTGGTGCCAGTGGACACTGGCCCAGCAGCCTGCTTTGCCCCGGTTTCCAATTCAGAGCCTGGCTGACACTTCGTCACCGCAAAGGTTAGTCTCGGGGGGGCAGCACCCCTCCCTCCCCCCTCCCTCCACCCACCCCCACCCCTCCCTCCATCCATCCAGCCCTTCGTCTCTTCAAGAACAAATGGACTTTGTCCAGGGCCTTGCAGATAATTATTTTTCCCTCTGTAAATCAAACCTCATCTCAGTCCCGCTTCCCTCCTTCCGGCCTCAGCCCCGCCGCCCCTGGGGCCTGTGCCTCGTCTCCGGCAGGCAGGTTTGTTTAGGCGGCTGACACTCCTTCTCCTGTCTCCTCCGCTGTTTACACCAGGCTGTCACTGCAGCGCCAGGTGCGGGAGAGCAGCTTCAGTCTCTCCTGGCCGGAGGAGAGAGGGTGGGGACCGCAGGGGGCTTCAGGGCACTCTTCCATATGGCGTCTTGGGTAGCACTGTCCCCAACCCTGCCACTGTCCCCAATCACAGGTGAGTCCTCAGAGACTCAGAGGTCACTCAGCAGGCCAGGTATGGCCCTGAGATGTGGCTCCGGGTTTCCAGATCCCTTCCTCCTCCAAGGAGGAGCCCAGGAAAACTTCCTGAAGGAAGCGGCATCTGAATTGTTTGTCCGAAGACTGAGGAACAAACCGGTGCCTGGTGGAGGTGTCACCAGCAGCAAGAACAGCCTGGGCAGGGGCTGTCCAAGAACAGGCATGGCCATCACCACTCTCTGACTCTGGAACATTCCATCACCCCAAAGGGAAATGCTGCTCCCATGGAGCAGCTGCCCCCACCTCCCCTCCCTGGTCAGCACAACCTGCTTTCTCCCTCCGCCAACCTGCCTGTCCTGACATCTCATGGAAATGGACTGACGTGTGGCTTCGAGTCTGGATCCTCCCTCGGCCCCGCACCCTCCAGGTCCATCCATGTGAAGCAGGTGCCAGCGCTTCACTCTGTCCTGTGGCGCATGACAGGCCCGTGTCCCGACAGACCACGTCTGCTTGCCGTCCCAGCGGCTGGTGCCCTGCAGGCCTTTCCACTTCCCCCCACCCACCGCTGCGGTGAGCACAGCTGCAGACTGGCCCGTGAGCTGGTGGGGGCAGGAGATAGTCCCTGTTGAGTCTGTGGAGGCACATACCTGGTGTCACCTGCCTCCCCCCTCACCTTCCTCACACCGGGTATCCTCTGTGTGGCCTCCCTTCCGGGGATGGTAGTGGCCCTGTCTCAGGGCGAGTACAGGGTCAGGTGCATTTCAAGGTCGGACGGGAGGCCGCCACCGTGGCACACGACCATGGAGCTCCCTGGCATCTTCTCATCACTGTGACTGCCTGATGGGGCTGGGGCTCAGGGCCTGTTACCGGTGGGGTATGCAGCAGGGGTTCACAGGAAGCTCCCAGGGTCATGGACAAATTTGAAGCCATAACTTGGGTCCCTCTGGGGAGTTTTGTTTGGGAAAAAATTGCAGTTCTGTTTCCTCAGCTGTCCAAATGCCCCAGGTCCAGGTGTGTGTGTAGGGTTCTGTCTGCTCCCCTGGCAACCCGACCCTGGGCCTGGAGTCAGGTGAAGGCACCCTTTGCAAACACAGGGTTGGGGTACAGGCGTGGGGGAGGGGCGCTGGGTGGCGCCTGGTCCTTCCCAAGCTTCTTAAACCCGCTCCAGGAAAATTCCCTGAAAGGAGTTTCAGATGCTGCTGTTTCCAGGGCGGCAGACTGGCTGCCCCTTAGGTAGGGGTGTCTCTGCCCCTGTCTACCCACGGAGCGGCCTCAGGGGTCTCTGTTCCCTCCAAGGACAGGGTGCTCACCACCTTACCAAGTGTGGGATCCACTTACTTTTTAAACCAGAGCGTTTATTGTGGGGCTAATCATTGAAATCTTGAGGGGAACTGGGTGCTGCAGAGCCTGGGGCTGTTGGTCGGAGCCGGAGGCTCCTTGCTGACCTGGGACCTCTCACAGCATGGCCCCATCCTGGGGGAGCCAGGTCTCCCAGCATGCCGAGGGCTGTGCCACTCTGCCCGGGCTGCCTGCCCACCCGGGGGCCCTGCTGCCTCCTGCAAGCCCCACCGGGACGTGACCAGGCCCTGGGCATCGGCAGGACTGGGGACAGCGCCTGAGGTACCAGCACACCTGCAGGGCCTGCGTCCGAGAGCCGGGGCCTGGGGGCCTGGGGGCCTCGGGGCCTGGGGGAGTGTTCCTAGCCAAGGGCAGCCACTCCTCCTGCTTAAAGGGCTGCAAACAAGGTCTCTGTGGGCTCTCCTGGTGCGCGGTGGAGCAGCCCAGGCTTTGCAGTCGGCACGATCTGGTTCAGAACTTCGTGTTTGCCGGTGGCTGTTTGGATACGCCTTGACAGGGAGCTCAGCACATCGAGAGGCCACATTTTCAGCAACGGTAGCTTCCTGGGGATGAGGGCTCAGCCTCTCCGGGAAAGGTCAGGAGCCCCAGGCGGTGAGACAAGTTGGCAGTTCAGTCCCATCCTTTTTAGAGTCACGCTGCCCTCTGGTGGCCATCGCACACAGATGCCAAAGCTTTCTGGTCTTTGCATCTCTCTGGTGCCCCCTGCTGGGAATGCAGGGGACCCCTGCACTTTCACCCACTGAGACAGTGGTCCTGCAGAGGCCCCCAGGGCGTCAGCCTGGCAGGGTCTGACCTTTCACTTCCACACTGTGGGGAGAGCAGGTGTTCTGACCCTGGGCTCACCCCACCTGCCCAGCAACCACCTGCCCAGCAACCAAGCCCAGAGAACCCTGTTGGGCACAGTCCACAGTTGGGGTGCCCCGGGGGGCACTGAAGGGGTCACTGTCCCCCTCAGAGAAGTTTGTGCCCAGGAGACAGGAGTACTGCACCTATTGGGAGAAAAGAATGAGGCCGGGGGCCTTTGTGGAGGAGGAAACTTCCTCTCTGGTCCCTGAAGGGGGAGTGCAGTGAGGGCTTGTCGGGGGCAGGGGGGCGGTGTTATAGGCCCCGGGGGGAAAAGGGTGCAGACAGAACCACCAGCAGGCTGGCCCCCATGTAGAGGACCCTCCGTGTACAAGACTGAGTCTTCAGGGGGAGCCCGCCAGAGAGAGCAGTGTGTCGGTGACCAGGTAGGGAGAGTGAGGGTTTGCCTTCCACCTGTCCCCAGCCCCCTGCAGTTTGCCCACCCCGCACACACAGGTTTGGGAGCACTCCTTGGTACTTGGGGTCCCTGGGTTGGGGAGGGCACCTCGCTTGCTCCCACCTACCCTCCCAGAGCCCCCAGCAGCCTCTTGTCTGTCTGATGCTGGGCAGGAGCCCTCCCTGTCCCTCTCTCCCAGGGGCCCCTCTCAGACCCTGGTGGGACCCGCAGGACTGCTGCTGGCTCCACACCCAAACCAGGAAAGCAACCCCTGCTGGTGACACCGAGGGTCCCAGTCCTGCCCTCCCAGGTTGAACGAAGGTCCCTGGATTGGGAGACAGGACGGGAGGATGCCCACAAAGGCGGGGAGGGCCCATGGGGCTGGGAGACAGCCCCTCCTCAGCCCGTGCAGCCAGCCTGCCCACAAGGGGGCACCCACACAGCATGCCCGATGCCCGTTCCCTGCCCAATGCCCACAAGTGCCCACCCCAAGCCTTTCAGCCCTAACTGCTTGGTCAGGAACACGAGCGGCATGGACGTCCAGGCTCCGCTCTGGTGGGAGCCCTGGACTGTGGGGTCTTCCGTGCTCTGACTCTCTCTGCTGCGGCGTCCTGGGGGCATAGGCCAGCAGGTGGGCTGGACCGGGTACACAGGGCTGGGGGGCCAGGTACAGAATTGGAGGACCCCAAGTACGGAGGGACCCAGAGGCCAGCGGGCCAGTGGGGCGCACCCCTGGCTGGGGCCCCTGTGCATACACCGGCGCACTCTGTCCCACTCACTGGCCTAACATCTGCTTGGCCCACGGCCCTCCCCTGCCGGCTGTCCCTGGGGGGTTGTCTGGGGGGCTCCTGGGCTCCAGTCTGCAGCTTGGGCCCGTCCAGCACAGGCACCCAGGAAGTGTCAGCTCCACGAGGGGTACAAACCAGCAAGCAGGAAACGGCCGGAACTCCCAGACTCAGCTGGAGACCCTGCCCCAGAGGAAATCCTGTCAGAGACTGCCCCTACCCGAGGCAGAGCCTGTGCAGATTGCTGGCCCCTGGAGCCGCCCTGCCCTCCCCTCTCTGTCGCAGGGCTGGCTGAGGGGACCCTCAGAGGACTGTGTGGGGCTCTGGGCCTGACTGTAGATGCTCTGTAGCTTGCTCTCTGGGACAGCTCTGTCTGGGGATGCCAACCCATGGCAGCCCCTCCAAGGTCTGCTCAGTGCGGAGGGACAGGGACAGGCCAGCTTGGTAGCTGGGATAGTGAGCTGCTTGGAAGCAGGTCCCCTTGGCCCTGGGGAGCTTCCAGATGGTATGGCTCCTGTCTGACCTACCCCCTCTCCCCAGAGCGCCACCGGGACCCTGCCCCAGAGGCCCTGAGCAGCCTTCTGGAGCAGGGTGGTCCATCTGCAGACGGCAGGCTGGGGTGCATACCCCCTGGTGAGGGCCGTCTCAGGTGTTAACACCCTCGGGGCTCGGCATGGCCTGGGGGGCAGGGCTGTCAGGGTGAGTTGGGTCTGCGCGTGCTGCTATAGCTGAGCTGGGGGTGGGCAGGGTGTGCGGCCTGGCTACCAGGGCCACAGTCCCTGAGGCCACCCCTCTTACTCCAGATGTACTCCTGGCACCCGTCATGGCCCCACTTTGTGGATGGGGAAACTGAGGTGAGGAGAGTTTAAAGCACACTGCCCAGCGTCGGGGCTCAAAAGCTGCTGCTGGGACTACCAGCTCCGAGAGGCTGGCTCTTGCCCTCCTGCCCAGCTCTGCCCCTTCCGGGGCCAGACCCGCTGGGCTAGAGGCTGCTTTCTGGAAATCCACTTAGCACTGACCTGTCTCTGTCCTCCTCAGAGCTCATCTGCTAATCCTGCCCATCTGGATCCTCCACCCACCTCCTCCTGGGGGCCCCTGCTTGGCCACACTGCTGGGGGTGGCAGGTGGATGCAGAGAGGGGGCTGGGCGGGGATGGGACCTTCCATGGGGGGGGGGACCTGGATGCCTGGAATTCTGGCCAGTCCTCCAATTCCACCTTTCCCTGCCCGGCCTTCGCCTCTGTGGTCCTTTCTGAGAAGGAGACCCTAGCACTCTGCCCACCCCCTCCCAGCGGCAGTGTGGCTCTGGTCTTTGCAGGCCTGGGTTCAAATCCTTGCTTCAGGCTCCCAATCTGTAGGGCGTGGCCAGGCCACCCAGACTCTGGGTGCTTCTGGAGGTGCATCCAGGTCCCCCAGGACTTCTGGTGTCCCCATGTAGGGGCACCACTGCTGCCGTGGATGGTGGGTGGTCTGGACCCGCAGGCTGCAGTGTGTGTGCTGCGGCTCCATTCCAGGACTCGGGTTCCAGGGGCCTTGGCGGCAGGGGCTGCAGAATGCTCTAGAACAGGGTGGCAGGATGGAGCAGTACCTGTAGGGGTCCAACTTCCCTGAGGTATCATCCTAGAAGTGGGGCACTGGGAGGAAGGCTTTGACCGTGGGGCCTGGGGGTCTTGGGTGATGGCTGGGGGCTAATGTCCGGGCTGAGGACTCAGGGATGGGGGCTGCTGGGGGTCTCCCCAGTGTCCCCTGTGGGGAGGCCCAGGGCACTCCTGCCCAGTGGGTGACAGGGTAGCTCCCGGAGGCTCTTCCCTTGGTCTCAGTAGACCAAGAAGCGGAGGAGTCTGTTCCCACGCCCTCGTGAGCAGAGACCCCGGAGCCGGACAGCCCAGCTCCAGGAGGCAGCCCTGCCCTGCCCGATTCCCTGGGGACCGGTGCTCCCGGCCACTCTCCGGGGCCCCGCCTGTGACTCAGGCTTCCTGGAAGCAGCACAGGGGTGGAGGGGGCAGAGGGTCCCCCCGCCCCACCCCGATTTCCCCTGTGTGGTCCATCACCACCCCCTTGGTCACACACAGTGAGCTCTCCCGCTTGTCAGTTCTGCCCACCCCCCACCCCCACCCCTTGCTAAAGGTCCCCTGCCAGCTGGTGCTGGGACACCAGCCCCTCCTCTCCCCCTCCCTGGTCCAGCTCTGCCAAAGCAAATGTTTTCTCTCCCTCCTGTCCCGGCCCGGTCAGCCATTCAGTGTCCTCTGGGCTTCACTTCTCTCTGGCCAGCTGCCCAGGGGCCCATCTGCAGGAATCACCATGCAGAACTCAGGGGGTGCCCGGGGGGTGCCTGGAGCTCCCCACAAGGACCCCACTGTCCCGTCCACATGGCCTAGGTCTGCCAGGCCCCCTCTGAGTGACCCTGGGCCTGCTCTTTGCATCCTGGGCATCAGTTTTCTTGTTTGGAGAATGGGGAGCTGGAGACCATAGACCCTGTGGCAGACTGGGGGGGCAGGACAAAGTCGGTGGCCTTGGGGGTTAGGGCTCAGCCATGTGAGCCCTGCTGCCTGCTTCTGACCCCACGTCTGCCGCAAAGACCAGATCACTGCAGGCTCGCCATTGCGCTGAGAATGGCAGCCTTGGGCAGTTGCCTGTGGGTGCTGGACCAGCATTCCATGGTGTAGCTGTTGTTCCAATCCGGGCATCGGGGGTGCCCCGGAAACCCTGACTGGGGTGGGGTCCGGGCCCGGGACATGTTCTCAATGGTGCGAGAGCAAGGGGTCCACACACGCTGTTCGGCACCTCGCTGGAAACCTCCCTTCTCGTGCACCCCGCACCCCTTCCAGCCCTGCCGTGGGCCCAGAGCCCAGGTCTGGAGGGGCCGTGCGGATGCACCAGTGCCCTCGGGTGGCCCCTTACAAGCAGGGCTGTGGGCAGGGGGAATGTGCATCTGGTCGCCCAGGGGAGCTCCTCCTGGTCCTGTGGGTAGAGCCTTGGGCTCTGGGCTCCTCCATCTTGACCGTGCAACTGTACCTCTGGAGGGGGCTGCCCAGGCCTGTCCTGGCCCCCGTGGGAGATGGGGGGAGGCAGAGAGAGGAGTGCCTGATCCTGAGAGGGTCCCATGGGTGAACAAGACCCACAGGAGACAGCAGTCACCTTTCCGAAGCATGTGGAAGGGCAGGGAGTCAAGGTGGGCTGCTGGGAGGAGGGGGCCTTGAAGGACGTGGACATCAAAGTGTCTGGAGGATGGGGCCCCAGGAGGGGAGCTGGGTGAAGGCAGGTCCCCCAGAGTCGGGGCCTGAGTTAATGACTTCTAGGGAGCCGCGTGGCAGCGCTGTGGGTCCTCACTGCGCAGGTGGGGGGCTGTCCCTGCACCTCCGCCCACCCTCATGGGCAGCAGTGAGGTGGCTGCCATCGCCACCTGTTTCCCAGGTGGGGAGGTGGGCTGCTTCAGCTGGGGTTGTGCGGCGCTCGGCTGCGGCCTCGTTCACAGAGTGGCCAGAGAGGAGCCTCCGGGCGTGTGGGGGAGGGGCAGGGGCCCCCATCCCAGCGCAGCCACTGCTTTTGTGGCCCGGAGACCTCTGCTCTCCAGCCTCGGTTTCCTGGTCACGGAGATGCCTCAGCTGGCAAGGTGACAGGCTGACTATGAAAGGGGCATCTGCTGAGCAGAGAGGCAGTGCTGGTGTACCGCCTGTTTGTGCCTCAGTTTCCTCTTCGTAAGTGGGGGTGCACGGCCCTTTTCTGGGGACGTTAAGAGGGGTAAGAGGGGGTAGCTTGTCCAGGTGCCCCACAGCCGCAGTCAGGGCTCTGTGAGCGGGACACCCCACCCTCATGGCTCCCCCCGCCCCTCCCCACTATGGCGGAGGTGGTGCTGGGCTGTTCCCACGGGCTGCCTCTGCAGGGCAGCCAAAGGAGGCCATCTGGAATCCTTGTCCACCCTTCCCCCGGCCATCCTGGCAGGAAGTCACCGGAAGGGCTGTCCCTTGGGGCTCTCAGGCCTGTGAGGACAGAGGACAGCCAGAGCTGGGGGTCTCTGGGTAGAGCGATGGGGGCAGGGAACAAGGAGGAACAGAATGGGCAGGGCTGGCGGCTCTGGGTCCACACAGCTGGAGCGTAGGCTGAACTGTTCACAGAGCGTGTCCATCTGTCTGTCCACCCTGTGAGCCGCCACTTCCGCACAGCAGCCCCAGGTGAGGCCCAGCAGGGTCCTGGCTCAGGAGGTCACTGTCTCTGGACATGTGGATGGGGACTGTCTGTTGGAGAGGTTGTAGCCCTTCCTCTCTGCCCCCCACCCCCCCGCCCCTCCCCCATCACCCCTCCGGGCTGGACAAGCCTGGAGAGGGATCAGAGCCTGGGCTTCCGCCCCTTGGGACGCGCCCCGCTGCCCACTAACTGGCCTGAGTGTGGCCGCCTGGGCCTGGGGACCGTTCCCACAGACGCTGCCAGCTGGGCCTGCCTGGCCCAAGGAGGGACACTGACCCCAGGGGGCCCTGTGTCCCATATTCTTGGCTGCCCCAGCGTCTGTCTTCAGATAGACCTGGTGGGCTGGGGGCCCAGTTAGCCCCGCTGGGCCAGCCATGGGGGGCCAAGGAGCAACCCCAGGCGGCCCCTTCTTCCCCTTCCCCCCACCCCTCCCTTTGAGAGCCCCTGGCTCAGGGTCTTCAGACTGCAGCCCTCCTGAGAACTTGCTGGGGTCCCAGGGCCCTGCACCCCTCCCCCACCCCCGTGAGGAAGTGAGTGTGAGAACCCGGGCCTGGATCTGAGATCCGGAGCCGCTGCCGGGAAGTGTGTCCATTGGCCAGTCCTGGGTGACTGTGCATGTTCCGGGGACGTCGGTGTGCTGAGGACAGGCGGCCACTGGCTTGTCCCAGGAGGGGCACTGGCGGTTCCCAAGCCTAGACTCCATGACACAGCCTGACAGCTACCCCCGGGCTCCTCTGGCAGGGGATTGGCTGCCTCCCAAGGCCGAGCGGGGCTGACCCCAGGTTGGAGTGAGGTCGGCCTTGGCTCGCTGCCCCCACTGCCTCGGGAGGAGAGGCTGGGAGGACCAGCACGTCGGTCACCTGCGTGCTGCCACGCAGTCCCTCCGGGTGAAAAGCGTGCAGACCTGGAGTGACCCCTGCGTCCATCAGCCGGGGAGCAGATGGCACATGGCGGCCTCTCCACGCCATGGGGCACCACCCAGCCACTGGAAGGAACGGTGTCCTAACCCGGGCCACATGGTGGATGAGCTGTGAAGACTCGGTGCCAGGTGACAGGGGCCAGCCTCAGATACCACGTGCGGTCCTCTGTGTGCCTGGAAGAAAGAGGCGGGCCTAGGGCCACAGGAAGTGGTTCGGTGGCTGACAAGGGTTGGGGGAGGCGTGGGGAGGGACTGCTAGTGGATGTGGGGTTTCTTTGGGGGGTGATGGGAATGTTCTGGAATTAGGGCGTGGGTGACAATCACAAAACCCCGACCACACTGAAAACCACCGGAGCGCACACTTGCAGCTGGTTAAAGTGGTGAGCGTCCTGCTCTGTGAGTTGTAGCTCCCCTGAAAAGATTAACCTACCTCCCGCACAGCCTGGCCCGAGCAGACTCTGCAAAATAGGATTAAGTGGCTCTGCCCTGGGTGTCCAGTGCAGGGCAATCCTCGCTCTAATGGAGGGTGGCTGACAGCTGCCCGGTGCGGGGACACGGGGACAAGGGGACGTGGTGGGGGTCCCAGCGCTCGAACCCAGCCTGCGTCCCTCCTCCTGCCTGAGCAGAGCCCCTTGCGTCCTCGGTGAGTTTTGTGGAGTGAATGAAGGAGCGGAGGCACAGGGACAGGCCCCCGAGTCACCCCCAGCGAGTGCAGCCTGCTTTCCTGTTGGTGGGAGTTTTCCTCCGGCGATCACAGATCCTGATCGGTGGATCGAGGGCACATGCGGGGACCCGCTGAGGGGCTGCCTGGTGGGGGCAGTGCATCGGTGGCCACACTGTCTTTCAGGTTCTCGCCCACCAGGGACTCACACAGTCACTGAGGGGCCAGGTGGGGTCCTGTGGGTCTGGGTTTGGCCACTGCTGGAGTGAGTCCCTGGTCTGTTCTGTCCCCACACACTTTTCTCCCAAGAGGACGGATCAGGGAGGAAAGGCCAGCGGAGTGGGGTCCGCAGCAGGACCTGGGCCCCTGGGGGGACCTGCAGGCTGCCTCCTTTGTGTCATGAGGAAAGCGACCTGCTTGCTGGGCTGTGGTGTCCCTCTTGCACGGGCTCTTCAGGGGCGCAGGGCGGGGGTGGGCTACCTCTCTCTGCCAGGCCAACCCAGAAATAGCCGTGACCTTCCGCACCCAACTTGGCAGCGCTGGGACCTCGAGGCCCACATCGGCCCGGCCGAGTCCTTGCAGGGTGGCGGGCGGGTTATTTTGGACACGGCCTCCCAAGGCCGGGCGATAGCTGTTTCCCGCGGCTCCCGCAGGCTCCTCTGACGCGCGTCCACCAGGACCTTGGCCAGCGGCCCTGGCTACCTCGGTGATCTTGCTCCCTGTTCGGCCGCCTGGCCCCCGGGGCCTGTGTTCCAGGCTTGGTGGCGGGGGAGGGCTCCGGGGAATAAAGCAGGAGCTGGGTGAGGGGCCTTTCTGAGCCCTGACACGTATCGCAGGGCTGGGCCTCTGTTCCCCCTTCAGGGGCTGTTCTACTGGGAGAAACTTCGCAGAGTGCCCACTTGGGGCTGGGGCTGAACCCTGGCGCAGCCCCGCCCAGTGCATGGCCCCACCCATAGAACGGGGTGGGGGTGCCATCCAGGACTGCATGGAGGACAGATGTGGGGGGGAGGGGCCTGTGCCCAGGTTGCCACGTGAAACCATTACGTGGAGTATGTGCAGGCGACCTCGTGCTTCCCCCCACTGCCCAGGACCGGACACCAGGCCCAGGGAAGGGACACTTGTGGGATGTGTGCTCACTAGTGAGCCGGCAGGGGCTGAGTGTGCACTCAGAGCCGTGGGCGGCACGTGGGCCTGTGTCCTGCTTGGGCTGCGGCCCGCTCTTCAGAGACGTGTGCCTGCCTCCTGCTTCGGCCAGGCTTCTGGGTGTGTTGGTGAGCAGAAGGGGCCACTGCACCGTGATGCCTCCAGGCCCCGAGACCCCGGGGGCCCACAAGTTTGTTGGGCCTCCTGCTGATAGCGTCCTAAGTCTGAGGACAGGTCAGCTCTCTCCTCACCTCCCGAGTGGGTGCAGGGAGGCCGGGCGGGCACAGGACACTGGCTGCTCTGTCTGACTGTGCTCAGGTGAGATCCGACCTTGCCTGCCTTTGGGGAATGACGGGGAGGGGCTGTGTGGCCAGCCAGGCACTGGCTGCAAGCCAACTGCCCTTTCCCTGCTCTGGGCTCCTGCCCCAGCCCCATCCAGGGGCCCCAAAGAGCCACAGCTGCCCCTCTGCAGAGAGGGTTCAGGGTCCAAGGCCCAGCTCTGTGCAGGTAGGTGCATCGAATCCAGTGAATTCTGTATCTTTGCTGCAGAGGGGGACTAACGGGAGACCACCCATCATGTGTGTGCCCTGTCCCTGCCCACCGGACCATGTGACACCCCCGCAGGCACTGGTGGGCTGGGCACCCGTGGATGCAGTTCCTATTTTCTCACCTGTAGGTGAGAGCTTGGTGGACAGCCTCCTCCGGCCAGTGAGGGGGACCGTTGGGCCACAGGGACCCTCCGTGAGGGTCACAGCACCCACGCTGGTTCTCTGAGGCCTGGCCCAGAGTCTGATTTGTGGCCCGGGGTTTCTTTGTCTGCTGAGGGTCCCGAGTGTGCGGCACGGGGGGCTCTGAGCACCCCCGGCCAGGTCTTCTTGCTCTTGGCAGAGCCAAGCTAGGGGCCCGAGGGGGGGCCTCTGAGGGCCTGTCAGGGTCATTAGCTCCAAGTGGGTCTTGAAATTCTGTGTCCTGCTGGCACTCCACACCTGCTTTGCGCATGGCCTGCAGGGGCCTCAGAGATGTGGGGCCTGGTGCTAGCCATCTAGGCCCGGGAGGGAAGTGCTGGAGACAGGGGCTGCAGGTCTAACTCTGAGCCCAGGGCTGGCTTTTGAAGCTCGGTGGCCTGTGTCTGGCATCCCGGGGACCCAGAGTTACCAGCCAGAGGACCCCTGCTCTAGAAGAGCAGGCTCTGGGGTGGGAGCTGATGCCAGCCTCGGAGAGAGCTAGGCCCCCAGGACCGGGGCCTCTCCATGCAGGGACAGGTGCCGCAGGGCCCACCGAACACTGCTCCTGGACACCCAGCCAGCCCGGCGAGGGCCAATGCGGTGCCGGCGGCGAGGGTCCTGTCTGTCTGGGGCGAGGGTCTGGGCCCTTGGATGAGTCCAGTCTCGTCCACTCCAGGAGCAGACCGCTGGCTGGGGCCAGGGAGGGGTGGTGCTCCACTGTGCGAGGCTCTGTCCTGCTAGGCACCGAGGCAGGGCCCCTGGCCTCAGAAAGGGGGGCAGCCCAGCTCAGACGCAAACGCCAAAGGCTGTGGGGAGGCCCCTAGCCCTGCTATGTCCAGCCGGAAAGATGCGCGTGGTCCGAGGGCACAAAGGGGGTGCAGGGCTGCTGGTCCTGGGCTGTGGTGGGGGAGGGTCCCTGTCCCTCCTGGCTGAGCCATCTGGTCTCAACGTCCCCATCTGTGGCATGACCAGTGCATGTCCCCACAGAGCTCCTGGTCTCACTGGGCAGTGCGGGGAGCGCTGAGGGTCATATGCAGAGGGGGCAGGGCTGGAGGGAGGTCTGGGTGGTGGTGGTTGGGGGGTAGGCCCCTCCTATGGCTATTGCTCCCCATTGCTCCCCTGGGGGGCAGGCATCAGTGTGGGCTTCTGGGGGACCATCTCAGCCCCTCAGAATTACCCTCTAGGAGCCTGGATGGCCTGAGACCCCTTAGCCCCCATCCAGGGTGGGGTGAGAAGGCCCCACCCTTCCTGACGTCACCATCCTGGGGCAGCATCCTGGTGGGGGAGGGACTGCCGCCTTTGGCCCTGGGAGGCAGGAACAGCCCCTCCCCCGCTGGTGGGGGTTCCCACTTCCTCAGCAGGGCCTGTGGGGCGGGGCAGGGTGACGTGCCCGCTGGCCGGCCAGCTCCCTCCTTTCTCGGGAGGAAAGGGCAAAAATGGGGTGAACCGAATGCCTTGGCGCTCAGGGGGGCACTTGGGAAGAGCTGGGCTGACAGGAGAGATCCTGTGGACCCTGGAGCAGGCAGGGGTAGGGGGCGGGGGAGGGGCACTCAGGTTGAGGGTGAGCTATCTCTGTGGGGGCAAGAGTGTGGTGAGCCCACCCTGGAAGGAAAGGGCCCTCAGACCCACTTCCCAGCTCACATGGCGCAGGCGCAGGCGGGGGAGACAGGGCAGACACCTGAGGAGCCACTTGCCTCTCCCCTCCTCCCCCCGCCAACCCCATCCCCCTGCCAGCTGCAAGGTCTGGGCCTTGGTGCCTGAACTCCCCCGCCCTCTGGCTCCCTGCCCGCAACTCTTGCCCCTCCTGCCCCCTCCAGCTCTGGCTGCCTGCAGTTACAGGGCCCTGGGGACTGTCCTACCCGCTTCAGCCCCAGAGCTTGGCCCTGTGGGGGAGGGGCTCTCCTTTCTTCCTCCTGGGACCAGGGTGCCCCTGCGACCTCAGACCCACGTCCCAGCCCCCCTGTCCAGCTGTTGGCTTCCTTCAGAGGCGGGAGCCAAAGGCTGGGTGGCAGGAACCTCCCCAGGGCCGCCCCTGCCAGTGCCCTAGTCTCCCTGCCGATTCCAGGTGGGCGGGGGTCTGGGGCCTTTGACGCGGGAGGGCGGGCAAGCGGACAGGGATAAAGCCAGGCCGGGGGCACAGCCACAAGGGACTCTGGGACTTGGGACTCGGGTGAGTGTCTGAGGGCTCCTGGCAGCCTCGGGAGCCTCTGGGGTGGGTGGGCGGGTGTGGAAGGTGGGGTGGCTGGAGGCCTGCCGGTGGCTGCCCTGGGGCAGACCTCAGGAGAGCTCGGAGCCAGGGGTCCTCAGGACTTCCGGCTCAGTGGCTTCCTTGGTCAGATGGGGCGAGGGGTCACCCTGGTGAGGGAGCCTCGTCCTCGAGGAGCTCCGTCTGGGCCACGTGGAGACGCACCCTCTCGTCCCAGGCTCTCTGGTACCGTCACGTGCCCCCGCCTCCCAGCTGTGGCACCAGCCTCCGTGGACAGGAGGAGGGGACCGGGTGCCCCTGCATGGGGCTGGCCCAGCTCTCCTGCCCCTCAGCAGTTCTGGAACCCCTCTGTGCCCACGTCCTCTCTGGTAAATGTGGGCCAGAGTGCAGCGGCAATGGCACGGCTGGCTATTTACTGTTGGGTTGCGGGGTGAAAGGAGGGCTTGTGAAAGATCACCCCAGGACAGCCGGTGTGCACAGGTCCCCCTGTCACCATGTCCCCGGAGGTGCTGGGGGCAGAACAGCTGCCACACGTGACCCATGGCTGCATGGCCACTGGGTGCTGGTTTGACCACACCTTCTCCTGTTCCCTTGTAACCTGGGTGCTCACAGTGGCCCCACATGTTAACCCCCTTGTACAAAATGAATCGGTGGAGCACCGGGGACACAGACCCCCCTCCAATACAGGGGACTTCTGATCTGTTCCACCCTGATGGGCTTCAGGCTCCACGGAAAAGCAGGCACAGGCTACTCCTAGTTACCGTGAACACCAGCAGCCCTGATCCCGGTTTAACACCATCCCCGGGACGGGGTTTGAGCACCAAAGCAGGAATCATACTGCCCTGCACCCATCTGCCCAGGCAGTGCTGCAGGCTGACAGCATGGGAGGGTGGCCTTGGTGGGCAGGCTGCGTGGGCAGGTCAGTCAGCGCCACGTCCTGTGGCACCAGAAGCCACATGTGTGGCGAGGCTAACCCTCGCAGGCTAAGCTCCGGGAAGTGTCTTTGCCACTTCCAGGTCCCAATGGCTAAAAGAGGGGCCTGGCCCTGTGGAAACTGAAGCCTGTTTCATACAGCTCCACTGCCAGCTCATAGTGGGGTGCCCTGGGACTGGCTGGGAGATGCCCCCCCCTTGAAAAGTGGTCTCCCTCTCTGGCAGTGTCTCCTCTTGTAGAGGAGGCCACAGGACCCAGAGAGGGCAAATGCTGGTGCTGGGCCTCACAGGGAGTCTAAGTAGTTGGTCAAGCCCTGACGATGCCGTTCCGGGCCCACTCCTCCAGGAAGCCCTTCCTGATCACCTGATGCTCCACCTCTGCCTTCTGCAGCATTTGCCTGCGTGCGGGCTGATCCCACTGGGAGGCTTCCCTCCTGCTGGTCACACCCACGCAGTGGGCACTCAACAGGCACTAGAAGGAGGGACTGGTAACTTGGGGAGCTGCCCGAAGGAGGAAGGCGATGCCAAAGAGTGGTGAGCAAGCTGGGGTGTGCAAGCCGGGGATTAGATGGCATATGTGACCTCTGAGGCGCTTCTGGACCTCAGGGGCTGAGGTCCCGTGATGTGTTCTGGACGCTTCCCAGATCTGGACCTCTGCCCAGAACGCTGGGTCATTTGTCCACAAACAAGTGGGGGGGCTCCTGGTGCCAGCCCCACGTGCAGGAGGCTGGGTGGAATCGATGACCTCTGTGTCTGCCTCTGGGCCCCGCCCACCCTGGGGTGGGCTGCTCTCTGCCCTGAAGGGCGCATGCTGAAGGGAGAGAGGATAGGGCAGGAGAGCCGGGAGGGGGGCAGCAGCAGCTGTCAGTGGGGGCTGGACCCCGGTGCTGCTGCGTGCGAGGGTGGGAGGACTCTGGGAGGCTTTCTGGGGGGGTGGTGAGGGCTTGTCCTGGTGGGCCTCCCCTCCAGGCCCCCCACAGCAGTGTGTGGACGCGGGCTTGCTCTGGGAGGCTTCCAGGAACGGCTCCTGCCCGATAAAAATAGACTTCTCTGAAGGGCTTGGGGCTGTGCCAGGGACAGCAGGTGCCCCCCAGGCCTGGCTGGAGTGGGCGCCCCGGGTGAGGGGAATAGGGATGCTGGGGCCCAGGTTTGCAGCCCGAGAAGCTGGGTGGACTCTGCGTCCTGGGTGCGGACCTCTGGGCTTGAAGGGATCTTTCACTCGGACGGATGGGGGACAGGCTGGGTGGGAAGCCCCTGGCCCCAGAGGCCTTGTCTCCAGAGGGCCATGGCCGGTGAGGCAGAACCCAGCCCCACTGTGGCCGCACTTTGGGCTGTGTGGCTGGAGGAAGTCACTCAAGCTGTCCAGGCTGCTGCGTGTCACTCACACGATGTGGCTGATAGTCTCGTTCACGGTGTGCAGGGCCCAGCAGTGTCCGGGGGCACAGACCCGGTGGGAGACTGGCTGCCATCCAGGGAGATGCTGCTGGGAGCTGGGAGCTGGGACCAGAGAGCCCTGGGGTGCGAGGGCCGCTGCAGCCACCCTATGCTGAGTTGGGGGACCACGTGCGTCTGGACCGGCGCTCCCTGGAAGCATGCCAGGGCCCTGGGGAGGGTCTCGCCTGAAAATGTCACAGAGCCTCCTGGGCAGGGGGTGGCTTTTCTGAGTCTCGGAAGGCGAGGTGCTGGGGAGACAGCACCCTGTGGACCCTGCCTTCTCGTGGTTGCCTGGGCAGGCTCGGAGTTCCACGGAGTTCGTTCCTCATCTGCACACTAGGGGCGGGGTGGGGAATGGCAGCTGCCGCCCCTCCAGGCAGTGAGGACGTGAGGGATAGTGTAGGTGCTCAGCAAGTGGAGGGGTCCTCAGTGTGAGACCAGGGTCCCAGCAAGAGCCAGAGCAGGGACCGGGGCCAGGGGAGGCGGGTGGCAGTGACTCTGGGGTGTCAGCCTAGTTTACACATCTGGGCCATGGTTACCCTCCTTTGTATTTTCAAAGTTCTGGGTCCAAGCCTTGGCCTGGGCCGAGGTGCTCATCAGGAGCACCCTCTGCGCTGCGTGGCTCCACCGCAGTCCCCCTCCGAAGGGGCCGTGGGGAGCCCCGGAGGTTCCAGGGCGGCGCACGCTGGCTCGGGGAGGAGGAAGGCCGTGCGCCCGGCGGCAGGGGCCCCGCCCCGCGGCGGCCAGCGGCCCTCCCCTCTGCCCTTGCATTTCCCCTTCCTCCGCGCCGCTTCCTCTGCACTGGGCGCTCCGCCGCCCCTTTGTTTGCCGGGCGCGGGGAACCGACAGTTATATTTAGGCGGCAGGTGTGGAAGCCACAACAAGCCAGGTCGCCAGCCGGTCACCGGCCACCCCACCCCACGTGATGCCCGGGCGCTATAAATAGCCCCCGGCCGCCCGCCCAGGGAGCCTCCGCGGGGAGCCAGCACCCCGCACCGTGGGTCTCCCGGCCGCGGCCCGGTTTGGCCCCTTGCGGATGGAGGCAGCGGCAGGACGCCCGCGATCTCCGGTGAGCGGGGCGCGCAGGGCGCGGGCGGGGGGCGTGCCGGGAAGGACCCCAGCCCCGCCCCGGGGAGGTGGCCGCAGCCCTCAGAACCAGCCTCCGTGCGCGCCCGGGGCCAACGCGCGGCGGGACGGGGTGGCCCTCACCGGAGCCAGTCCGCGTCCAGGAGCCCAGCCCGCTCAAGGGCTCGTGCTCCCCTCCGGAGTCCTCGCCTGGCCCCTCTGGGCCCCCCCTGAGCCCTAGTCCTCCAACCTCCCGGCTTTCATTCCCGGTTCTGGGTCCAGAGGGGCCGGGCCTCCCTGAAACCCTGTGGATTCCAATTCCTGCTGGCTCCTCAGCCAGCTGTGACCAGGGGTGAGGGCGGTTTCCACCTCCATGAACTGGCCTGAGCGCCGCTCCTGACTCCTAGACTTGAGCTCAAGGAACCCGGGGAGTGCTTCACTGGCCTGGTCAGGGCTCAGGAGGGCCTCTGTCTCTCCCTGGGCTGTCCCCTCCTCTGCAGACAGGCAGTGAGGGGCCTCTCCTAACAGGTTCCCAAAGGACAGTTGTTCTGGGCAGGGTGAGGGTGGGAGGAGGCAGGCTGGGATCCCTGGAGGGGGTGTGTGCTGTGGCCGGAAGGCCAGAGGGATGGGCTTTGGACTCCAGTGGCATGGGGGTGGGCAAGGGGGTGGAGCTGGTGGCCTTGGGTCGTGCTGCCTGGGGGCTTGCTGAGTGACCTCATGGAGGAGGTGTGGGAAGGAGGAACAGCCTTTCCCTGGGGGTGGCCCCAAGGCCTGGTTGAGCCACGAGGGGTATCTGGGACAGGACAGTGGACATCCTATGTGCTCCCACCTGTGGCTGGGAGTCCCAGACCCTGCAGGGGACCAGTGGGTGTGGCAGTCTGGGTAGTGGCCTTGGTCCCACCTCTGCCCAGACCTCTGACCCTAACCAGCCTAACCCCTAACCCCACCGACATGTGAGAACTCCAGGCTCCAGTGGGCAGTAGTATGGGGGGGCTCCAGGCCCCTCCCTGCCCAGTGACCCTCGGCCCTCAGGACCTGCCCAGGGACATTGGGTGGCAGAGCCAGACCACCTCCTGTTGCTCACAGGTGTCCCCAGGCAGGGAGGCAGAGCCCCACGGTTTCCTTGGGCCTTTACCCCCTTCATTCTGGCAAACACACACACACACACACACGCACGTACACACACATGCACACATGTGCATGTGGGGCCGTGCTGCTGCCCCAGGAGGCTTAGGTGTTCCTTCGCTGGCTGTCTGGGGCACGTGCAGTGGTCTCTCTCTGGCTACAGGGTGCCTCCAGCTGGGGCTGAGCCAGGGCAGGACCCTTCTCTCTGCCTCTCTCCCCTGCCCTGGGGGCACCACACCCCCATTGAGCCCTCCTCTCCCAGGACTCCCTCAAGGGGCAGGGTGGGGGTGAGACATGGCGGCTGCCCTGAGCCCGGGAGTGGCGGTGACATCTGGGGTCTGAGGCCTTGGACCCCTTCTACATCCAGGCTGAGGTCCCGGGGGCCACTGGGTCACAGCTGGAGGGACCTTGGGGGGCATCTTGTTCGGCCTCTCGTTGTGCAGATGGGGAAACCGAGGCAGCGATGAGCCAGAGGACAGCAGCCCGCCCTCGGGGCTGGTGCTGCAGCTGGGGCCCTGGGCCTGGGCCTCTGGAGCCCAGGAGGAAGAAGCAGGCATAGAGGTGCTTGATGGCTGTCTCTGTGGCCTGGCAGCATCCCTCCCTAGTGCCCTGTCACAGAGAGACCCCCTCCCGGCTGCCTGTGCTGTCACCCCCCTCTGCATGTGCCCGGGGGATGGCCCTTGGCTGCTGTGGTCTGTCCTGGCTCTCGGAGCTCCCGGAGGACAGAGCCCGCCCTGTTGACCCCTGTGCCCGGCCAGCCCTGTGGGCGAGTGGTGGGGATGCTGGGGCAGAGGGACATTGAGGGTGGATCTCGGTGTGAGCGGAACCTCCTCCACTCCCCCATGGTCCCAGCCCCTCGGCCTCCGTGCCTGAGTCTCCATGTCTGAGGACTGGCTGCCCCAGAGTCACCCAGCTCAGAAATTCCACAGTGGACAGGTGGACGGTTTGGGGTGTGGGTGGGGTGTCTGTTGATCACAGGGTGGGGGGGTTGGGCTCAGGGTGCTAGGCCTTTGTGACCACAGACTGCCTAGCATCCGTGTGTTGGGGTTCAGGCCCCCCCGAGGGTACGTGCATGATCCTGAAACCCTTTCCTCACTCGGTCCCTCTCCACTCCATCCTGGTGGCTGTCCTGCTGCCTCAGGGCCCTGGGCCAGCCCATCAGGAGCTGCCCTTTCTTGCGCTCTCACGTGGGGAAACTGAGGCCCGAGGAGGGCCGCCCCTCAGCCAGCTCCCACAGCAGGTCCCAGGGAGAAGCAGCATTGACTCCGTGGTGGGGGTCAGGCAGGCTGACACTGCTCTCGGAGGGTGGGGGCGCTGGTGACCCCTGATCTTTCCACTCCCTTCTCCCCCACGTCCCCAGACGCTGCCCGCATCTGACCGGCCCGGGATTCATGGAGAGGGCCTCCGGTGGCAGCCCTGAGCGCTGCTGTGCCCAGCGTCGCCGCGCCTGCCGCTGAGGGCGCCCCCGTGCCTCTGGCCCGCGCCATCGCCCTTGCCCACCGATGGCCTCCGCCCGGCCCAGGGCCACCTGAGCCCCTCGTGCCCCGCCAGGACTCGCCGTGCCCCGATGGGGTGACGTGACGCGGCCCACGCGTTGGAGCCGCCCGCGACCTCTGCCCCAGGGTTGCAGTGTGCTCTCCCTTTGGTCCTTGGGGGCTCGGGCCGCCTGACGGAGGGGTCGCCCGCCCACCCGTCCACCGATGCAGAGAGGACGTCCCAGCAACAGGCACAGTGTGGGACGTGGCTCCGCGGCTGGATTAACTCGGGGCTTTTACAAGTTTCCTTTGAGGAGTTTCTCCATCGTTATTTTCACATTCGCCCTTTTGTGATTAATTGTTCATAATTGATTGCTCGTCTGTGAGAGGCAGGGGCTCGGACGGGCCCACTAGACTTCTGGGGGCTTTTTCTTCGTTTTCTTTTTTACAGACTTGGGTTTTCTTTTTTAACCATTCTACCCCTCCCCCCCAAGTATTTGCACAATATTTGTGCCAGGGGTGGGGGCGGGTTTTTTAAAAAGCGTTTTCCTTCCTTGGACAAGCACAGGGACCCCGTTCTTGGGTTGTGGGGGGCTGGGGGCTCCTCCTGCCCGCATCCCTCCCCAGCCTGCCTCGGGGAGCGGCCATGGCCCGCATGAACCGGCCGGCCCCCGTGGAGGTGAGCTACAAGAACATGCGGTTCCTCATCACGCACAACCCCACCAACGCCACCCTCAGCAGCTTCGTCGAGGTGAGTGGGCCGGGCCAGGAGTCCCGCAGACCTGGCCGCACTGCCCTCAGCCTCCTGAGAGCAATTTGTGGCCATCATCCTTGGTGACAGGGTCCCCGAGGGGGGACATGAGACTGTCCTCAAGAGCTCAGGGTGAGGACTGCTGGGCGGTCATTTGGCTCTTTGGGGGCCGGTGTGTGGGCAGCTGAGCTCCAGGCTGCATGGACAGAGGCAGGTTCAGAGGTGGGAGGGGCAGCCCAAACCCTCTGCTCCTACAGAGGCTGAGCAGGAGGGAGGTGGGGGCCCAGGTGAGGAGCTGCTGCTGGGGCGGCCTGGGCACAAGCAGGTGGGGCGAGGGCGGGGAGGCCAGTACCATGGCCAGCACCAGGCCTGTCCAGGCCACAGGAAGCCCACAAGCTCTGGTGGAGGCCTCTGGTCAGCACAGGCCGAGTGGGGCATCGGGCTGCTGGTGTCCATGTGTGGGGGGGCTGGGCAAGGGTCCGAGCCGGGGTGTGCGAGGGCCAGAGGGTGTTGCTCGCAGCTCCAGCAGATGGGACCAGGGGTGTCTGCAGAGCCTGCGTCCCTTCGCATGGCCTCTGGCGGAAGCCTAGGGTACGGGTGGAGTGCCATGCTGTGTGGGGAGCCATTGGTGGCCTCGGCCTCTTCCCTCTGCAGCATGAGTGCGTGTCACCACTGCACAGAGAACCAGGCAGGAGGGGCCCTGAAAACTCTACGGGGCAGGAGGTGGGCACCTTGCCAGCAGCAGTCCTGGACCCTAGACGTGAGCCAGGGGCCCTTTCCAGGGCTGCGCCCTCACAGCTGGGACCCCTGAGGCCATGGCAGGACCTGGAAGGGGACTGAGTGCAGCACGCAGCCTGTGGTCAGGCTCTGGGTTTCGTGTGAGACCAGGGTCAAGGGTTAGTATGTGATTGGGGTCCAGGCTTTGACCCCAGAGGGCACTGAGGGATCTAGGGTGCCCCACAACCTTGAGCCCTGCACCCCCACCCTCAAATTCTCAGAGGTGCTCTGTCCTGACCTCACTGTGTCTGGTGTCCCTGTTCCATGACGGGGAGGCCCAGCAGCTGACTCCTCACCACCCCTGAAATAGCTGTGTGTGGGGGGGTGGGAGCAGCTCCTGCACGTGGCCAGTGGGGGGACACCTGCCCTCCCCTGCCCCCCTGGGTATAAATATCCTGGGCCTGGCTGTGAATGGCCTTGACCTTTTCCCTGGGGCTTCCCTGCTGCCGCGCAGGGCCCGCCTCCCTTCCACCACCAGCTCAGCACCTGGGGCTCTCCCTGAGCCCCCCTGCCCGCCCGCATCCCGTTCCTCGGGGCCTGCCCCTCTCAGACTGACGGCCTCAGTGGGGTATGGAGGAGCCCTTGGCTGGACTATTCATGCCCCCGGCCAGGAGGGCTGCTCAGAGTCAGGGCCGTGTCAGGGCCACGGGTGTGCTGGTGGTGTCCTGTCCCTGCAGGGGACCTAGGAGGTTTGTGTGGAAAATGGGGTCCTGCTGGGTCCTGTGCCCCAAGAGGAGGGGGTAATGTGCTTGAGGTTGCGCTCACCAGGAGCCTGGGTGGGGTGGGGTCACCTCCTCTGTTTGGCGGGCCAGGGCGCGGCTGCCTCAGAGGCCTAAGGAAAGGCACTTGCCCCCAGCAAATCTGGGAGCCCCAAAGGCCACCCCGGTGGCTCCTGTGCCCCAAGCTGTCTGCCTAGGTGAGCCGGCAGAGACAGCTCAGGCACAGACGGGTCAGGGGGTTTTGCCCCGAGCCCTGCAGCCCAGCCTGGCCTCTTCTCCCTCCTTCCAGGACCTGAAGAAGTACGGGGCCACCACCGTGGTGCGGGTGTGCGAGGTGACCTACGACAAGGCCCTGCTGGAGAAGGACGGCATCACTGTCGTGGTGAGGGGCGCGTGGTGCGGGGGCTTTGCTGAGGGCGAGGGGACCCCTCTTGCCTGGACGGCGAGGAGAGGCAGGAGCTGCGAGGCTGGCACCCTCGGCCCTCCCGTGCGCTGCCTGCCGCCTGGCAGGTTCGTGCCTGGGCCGGGTGTCGTCTGGACACATCTAGGAGAGGCCCAGGCATCGGGCTGTGTGATCTCAAGCGAGTCACCTCCTCTCTGTGCAGCCCGTTCCCACCTCCAGAGTGCTCGTCCTGGCTGGCCTGGCCTGGGAGGTGGAGCGCTTGCTCTGAGCCCTGCCATGGGCCACCCCACATGCCAAGGCAGGCAGGCCCCAAGTGCTCGGTTGTAGGGAACCTGAGGCTGGGGTCAGTGGCCGTCTGAGGCCACAGACTGCGGCAGAACTGGGACTGCCCAGGGAGTTGTACTTCGGCAATGACGCCCCCTGCAGGGGTGCTTCTCCATCTGGGGCGGGGGCTGTGACCCCCGCAGCCAGGCCTGGCAGGGACATGGCCCCACCGTGCAGGTGCCCAAGACTCAGCGAGCGTGGGCCAAACTGGGAGTCAGCAGCCCTGGGCCCGGCTCTGAGGCCACTGCCTCTCAGGGGCTGGCTGCCTGTGCCTGGGGCCCTGTCGCTGGGCAGCAGGTGCTGCGGGGGGAGGGGCAGGCGCACCTGGTGGGCCCCTGGGGTGGCCGTCTGTGGAGGCCGTGGGAGGGAGGCCTGGGCCGTTCCCTTGGTCCCTGGCCCGGGGGACCCGAGTCCATGCAGAGGGTGGGTGGCTGTGCTGCCACGTCCCCGTGGGTGCGTCTCACGGCACCTCCCTGGCACAGAGCTGCCCCGACTGCAGCTCGAGGCACGAAGGGTGTCCAGCAGGCGCTGCCCAGCTCTGCTCGGGCCTCAGCCACCTGGGCACCAGAGGGCCCTGTCCCTGCAGGGGCCCTGTCTTCGACAGTTGTCCCTTTGTAACCTCCACTCAGCTGTTTGGAATGGCAGAGGGGACAGGAGCTTTGGGGTCACACCGGCTCAGCCTGAGCCCTGCCTCTGCCCCCTTCCGGTCCCGTGACCCTGGCTGCTTGTTCCTCTATGCTCGGAGGGACTGGGAGCAAAGCGTGTGCAGCGCCGCCCAGCACAGGGAGCTGGTGGCCCTTCCCTTCTTTCCACTGCAGTGGGGAGGGTTCGGTCGGATGAGAGGCAGTGAGTTGGGCTGCTTTCAGCCTGGCATTGCCGTCTCTGGCGGCTGGCGGGGTCCCCACCAGCCCGCCCCTCTCTGGGGTGGGAGTCCTCACGGGCTGCTCCCCCTTGCAGGACTGGCCGTTTGACGATGGGGCACCGCCGCCTGGCAAGGTGGTGGAGGACTGGCTGAGCCTGCTGAAGGCCAAGTTCTGCGATGACCCCGGCAGCTGTGTTGCAGTGCACTGCGTGGCCGGCCTGGGACGGTGAGCTGGTGGGGCAGGGCGGGCCTGCTTGACTAGGGATCCTGTGGCCCCACTCTCTCTTGGCTGTGGGTGCTGAGCCCACATCACACAGGACCGCTCTCCAGAGGGTTCTCAGACCCAGGCCTCCCGCAACCTCACAGGGAGGAAGTCCTTCCTGAAGTTTGACTCCAGTCCCTCCTGCTGTGGTTGCAACTTTGTCCCTGCTCTTGAGCAGGAAGGAGCTGTTGGCCCCACCCCTCCGCAGGCACAAAGACCCCCATCCCACCACACAGGCTGGGTTTGACGAAAGCAACCGGTTTTGCAGAGGGAAGACCGGCCAAGCAGGGCCGATAGCTGAGTGTCAAGCTCTTATCCTGAGCCCAGCACAGAGAGGTTGCCTGGCCTACCCGAGGTCACACAGCAGGGCTAGAAGGGAATAGAATTTGGACCAGTTGGTGGAGCTGAGCTTCGAGCCTGCGCCATATATGGGGTGGATGGGGGGCGGGGCACTGGGGGAATCTGGGCAGCCGGCTAATGGAGGGCGAAGGCTTCAGCCCCGTGTCTCCAGCGGGGAGCCTGTCGGGAGGGAGGTGCCCAGGCCTGGATCACTGGGCCCTGCTGTCTGTCCCCAGGGCTCCTGTCCTCGTGGCTCTGGCCCTCATCGAGAGCGGGATGAAGTATGAAGATGCCATCCAGTTCATTCGACAGTGAGTGGCCAAGTGAGGCTGGTTGGTGTGAGCTTAGGGGCCCAGGTTCGAGGGGGCTCCCCACCCTGTGGGGCCCAGAGCCCTGCCAGTGGCACTCCTGACCCTGCAGCCAGCCCCGAGCACCCCCTGGCCCTGAGGGCCCAGGGCTGGGCTGCCTGCCCGGAGGACTGCCTTCTGTGTGCAGTGTTGTCTCCTGGGACGGGGCAGGGCTGTGCTGAGGGGAGGGGAGGGGAGGGCTGGGCTGTAGTCCCTCAGCCCAAGGCCCAGAGAGTCAGGACAGGCTGGGCCTTGCTGCAGGAGCGAGTGGGTCCCACTCCAGCCACTGAGAGCCACGCAGGGTGTCCCTGCTCTGGGGCCCATCTGATGCCATCCATGGGGGCAGCCCATCTCCCTCGGAGTCATCAGATCGCAGGGACAGCCACAGTGGACCACGCAATGGCTCTTGTAGCTCTGCCTAGTGCACACGTGTCTCTTCCACTCACATTTCATCGGTCAGAGCGAGTCCGTGGTCACATTTGAGGTCCGGGGCAGCAGGGACCGCTGACCTGCAAGGAGCTCGGTGCACAGCCCTAGGTGCCCGCCACACCCTGTCCCTTGAAGTCCCTCCCTCCCTCCTTCCCTCCCTCCCTCCCTCCCTCCCTCCCTCCCTCCCTCCCTCCCAGACAGCAGGCTTGTTCAGGCCTCACCTGCCAGTCCTCCAGCTGCCCATGGCCGGGGGAGCAGGGGCACCTGGGTAAACATGGGGGCTTTGTCCACCGAGGTGGGGACCATACAGGTAGGGAGCTCAGGGGGTCAGCCTGCAGGAGGGGACAGCCAGGTGAGTCAAAGGCTGGCAGGGGTGACAGCAGGCGACTGGGGAGGGTGGGCCCGGCGCTGGGAGCAGCTCAGGCAGAGGCCCGACAGGAGGACGGCTTTGCTCTAGCCCCTGGCCCCTCGGGCTTTCAGCTCCTCCGGGGCAGGGCCGGAAGCTGAGAGCCAGATCCCGCCTGATCCCCGCCCCTGGCCCATCTCCCCAGGAAGCGGCGCGGAGCCATCAACAGCAAACAGCTCACCTACTTGGAAAAGTACCGGCCCAAGCAGAGGCTGCGGTTCAAAGACTCCCACACGCACAAGGCCCGCTGCTGTGTCATGTAGCCTGGGCGCCGGGGCCGGGCCGCCTGCCAGGCCTCCCGCAGCAGCGCCTGCGCCCCCGCCTCCCGCCCCGCTCCACCCAGGCACCCTCTGCTGTCTCTCCCCGCCTGTCTGTCCCCATGTCCGTTTGCCTGTCTGCCACTTCCTAGGCCGACCTTCCCTTCGTCTCCTGTCCACCCTGTGTCTGTCTCTCCGAGGTGTTGTCCAGGGCCCTGGCCCTGGCCCGGCCTTTCTGCCATCACCCTCCCTGCCCCGCTCTCCTCTCCAGCCTTTTGTTGGGGGTGGGTGCGATTTTTAACCACTGGGCCCTCCCCGTCCCTTGCAGCCCCTCGCCCTGACCCGCTCTCAGTCCCTTAATCTATTGGGTCTGAGGGCGGCCAGTTATTCTGGACACTCGAAGGCAATAAACCAGGACCCTGTGGCTGTGTGTGCGTGGAGAGTGGAATGCAGGGTGGTCGGGTGGCCCAGGGAGGCGCTGTCTGGGCTACTCCAGGCCTCCCCCTGGTGTCCATGCTGGGTCCCTGTGCTCTCCATCTTAGGGGCGGGGGACCTCCCTGACACAGCAGAGCAGGTGGGGCCCCCTGGCTGCCCTGTGATGTTTGGAGCCCGGGGCCTGGTGGCCAGTGAGTGCCCACCCTGTGCTGCCCCCAGCAGGTGCCCTCATCTCAGGCTTCGAGGACCGGAGGGAGTGGGGGACAGTGGCCAACTCGGCTCCCTGTGTCCAGGCCGCCCCCACCTATATCTACCCGCCTGGCCTGCCCCTCCCTCATCTCCTCTACACCCTGCACCCATTCTGGGATAGGGGCTTGCCTAGCACCCCACTCTCTTCCTGCTCCTGTTTCCTAGGGAAGAGGTGGGCCCAGGAATGGGAGCCCTAGGGTGAGGCCTGGGGAGAGACTCAGGCCCTGGCGAGGCAGGTGTCCCCTACCTGGGCCCATCCTGTGCTTGAAGGGGAGGCCCGGGGTTGCAGCTTGCTGGGGTTCTAGGCGGGTGGCCAGCAGGGACACAGGCCTGGCCCCTCAGTCCCCTGGCCTGCTGCGGTGGGCCTGGCGGGGAAGTGCCAGCACTGGGCCAGGCCCCGGACGCCTGGCCATGCAGAGCAGGGCCGCCTGCTGGTGGGGGGGGGGCGTGGCCCTCACCACGGCTGGACTCAGCCTCTCGGAGTCTCAGCTCCCCTGAGGGGCCTGCCTGCCCAGAGGCCTCCAGAGGGCAGCCGATGGGTGAGACCACAGAAGCTCTTTTTAGGGGAGACAGCACCCCCAGATGGCACCCACTGGCTGAATCCAGGGGACCCTCCTCCGCAGCCCCTTGTTTAGTGGGGGGGCAGGGCGCCCATCCACTGAGGAGCTTCTGAGGAGCTGGGGGCAGGGGACATGCAGCCTGGCCCTGGAAGGATGTGGAGGGGCCAAGGTGGGTGCAGTGGGGAAGTGCTCTCGGTGGGAGGTGGCCTGAGCGAATGTTGGAGGGGCCAGTGGGGCCCTGGAGAGGACAGGAAGGTGAGTAAGCCAGCCTGGGGGATGGCCTTGGTGGGGCAGCCGGGGAGAGGGGCCTCCTGGGATGAGGCCAGGGAAGGGCATGCTGCTCATTTCACAGGGTGGAAAACCAAGGGTGAGGGAAGGGCCTGCTGAAGGTCAGGTGGGTCTCCAGGAAGTCAGGGACACTGCCAGGAAGACCTCTGGACCAGCCCTCTGAGGGGCCTGTGGGGGGAGGTCTTCCTGCCCATTTCACAGGTGGAACAGTGGAGGCCACACAGTCCATCCAGGTGGCCAGGCCGCGTGAGGAGGGTGTGACTCTGGGTCCCAGCTGGTTCTGCTGCCAGCCCGGGTGCCAGCCTGGGCTGGGGCCAGGAGGATGGCAGTGAGGGTGGAGGGGTCTTAGGCCCACAGTGCCCCTTCCTGACTGGCCGCCTAGAGCTCTGAGCTGGAGATAGTTGGAAGCCTGTGGGGGTGCCCTGGCAAATGGCTCCTCCTGCTGGGATTCGGGGCCCGCTGTCCTTGGGGTGCCTGCTGTGCCCAGGTACTGGCAGGCTGTGGCTTGGGCTCCAGTTGGGTGCAGCCCCAGGCCTCTGTGAGTGGAGCGGCTGGCATTCGCAGGGCCCCACACCCCTGGCCTGGCCCTGCCCCCCAGCCCTGTCAGTGTCTGCCGGGCTGGCCTTGGTTCCCCAGGGAGGGTGGGCATGGAGCCGACAGGTGTGACACTTTTTTGTTGAATCTAGATCTTTCTTTCAAATGGGAAAATGTCATGCAGCCGAGCTCTGTGCAGGGGGCAGCCTGGCTGGGCAGTGGGCGCTGGAGGGGAGGCTGAGGGAGGCGGCGGGCAGTCACTTCTGGTTGGCTGCCACTCTCGGGAGGAAGCTGAGCTGCCTGGTGGCAAACTCCTGGATGCCAGGCTCCGGGTCCTTTTGAAGACCTTTGAAAGCTCCGGGAGGGAGGGGCCAGTCAGAGGCCACCCCCTCCCCTGCCCGGGGGGTGGGGGTGGAGGAAAGGGACTCGTGCTCCCTCAGGCAGGGTGGAGGGACAGGATGGGCCCAGGCTCCCCCTCCTCCACCGTTTAAGCCTGGGGGGCTTCTGTCCCCAACCCCACCCACTCCCAGCCCCTCACACTTGGGCGCCCACCCATAGCTTCCGGTGGCGTGGGCAGGCCCATCCCACAGTGCGGCGGGTGGGGGCTGCTCACTGGAGAACAGCAGCTTCACGTCCCCCGAGTTCACCACCTGGGACACGGCCTGGGGGTGGTAGCAGCTGGCGTAACCTGTGAGATGGGAGGAGAGCGTACTGGCTGGTGGACAGGGCTCATGGGCGGGCCGGGGCTCCCTGTCTTCTTCGGGGACCCCAGACCCAGCCCTGCCCTTCCGACGGCCCCCCTCCCAGCACTATTTTTCTGGGCCAGGTGCGGAGGTGTGGCCGGTGCTAGGTGGGAGGAGCAGGGCAGGAGAGGTCAGGGTACTCAGGTGAGGCAGACATGGGGGCGTCCCTGAGTCCAGGCACCCCCAGTCACCTAGGAAGAGTGCTGCCCAGGTCTTGAGATGGTGATGGTGGCTGTGCAGGTAGCTGAGGGCCTGTGACAAATGGATGCCAAACTCCTCCTGCCCCTGGGTCAGCTGGCCAAGGACAGCACGCGTGTCATGGCCTGGGGTCAGCTCCCCCACACCACCTCCCCTTCCCAGCTGCCGCCTGGTGCCCTGCACCACCACCCAAGGCCCCTCACCAGGCGGGACCAGAGGAAGTGGCGGGCGCTGAGGCCCCTCTCCCAGGCCAGGGTGCAGAAGAGAGTGTGTGGCAGCCGCCAACGGAGCAGCAGGGAGCAGCGGTAGAGGGCAAACTTGGCCTGCTGCAGGGACAGCAGGGAGGGTCATCAGGGGGCTGGGGTCTCACAGCCAGGGGACCAGGGTTCAGGGTGGGGTCTGAGGAAGGCTGCAAGGCTGGGATCCACGGCTGCTTCCCCATCAGTCACCCTCCTGCCTTGCTGTCCTCCAGCGGCACCTGCTTGGCTCCTGCTCACTGCCTCCCAGGAAGCCCCACCCTCTGGCCGCAGCACTGGGGGTCCAGGCTGCACCTAAGGCAGCTCCCCTGGTTTGTTTCCGAACTGGCTGCTCATTGTCCAGCTCCCTGATGGCCAGGGAGCCTGGGAAGGCCGAGCTGTGTCTTAATGGACTGGGCTAGGGCATGGGCTGGCACACATGTGAAATATCAAATCTACATTTCAACAGGTTTGATGAGCACCCTGGGCGCCCACCAGGTGCCAGGCGCTGGGGACGCAGCTGTGAGCAGAACAGGCTGGTCCTGCTCACAGGAGGCACAGCTGCATGCGCACACCTAGGTGTGTGCATGTGCGTGCACGTGGGGAGGGCGGATGATCTTGTGCTTTGGTGTATGTGTGCACACAGGGCAGGCAGGTGAGTGTGCGAGTGTGCGAGCACACCTGGGGAGAGCAGATGAGTGTGTACGCGTGTGTGCGTGCACATGGGGAGAGCAGGCAGACTGTGGAGAGGAAACCAGTGCAGGAGCCAAACCTGTTGCCCCGGGGGCGACCCCTCACTCCACAGCCCCCCAGCCCCACAACCCCCGCCCACCTGTGGGTCCCCAGCCCCTTCAAGGCAAAGGCCCCTCAGCAGGCGCTGACCGTGACGACAGCCGGACAGCGGTCCTTCAGGTGCAGGAGCAGGGGCACCAGGCTCTGGTGGACCTGGGTGCGCAGGCTCCTGGGTTCCCTGCCGGCCATCGCTGCCACCAGGTCCCCGAACAGCGCCATGGCTGCCGCCCGGATGCCCTCCCGCTCCTGCAGGCCAGGGGCGCAGAGTCACTGCCAGACCTACCCGCGGGTCCCTGCCCCCACCCAGCGTGGGGCCTCCCCAGGCTGCCACGGGGACGGGCTCAGCTCCCTCAGCAGGACGCTTTCTCCAGGCTCAGGGCTGCCAGGGCAGGGCCGTGCCTCCCGCCCCAGGCAGGGCTGGTGGGCTGCGTGCGTCCTAGGCCACCCTCACGCAATCACGCCCTGCCAACCCAAGGGTTACGAGTGCATTATGGGGGTGAGGCTTAATCCCTTATTTCCCAGTGAAGGGAAAACAGCTCTTGGAAACGTGAAGACGCATCTGTTGGGAGGCCCCAGCAAGCCTGAAACTGAAACTCTGAACCTCGGCTGTGCAGAGAGGGGCTGAGCACCATCTGGTGGCTGTGAAGCCAGCCCAGGCCACTGGTGCCGGAGCCTCCATCCCCTGCCCTCACCGGAGGGCAGCTAGGGCTCTCCCTGCCTTTGAGGAACAGGCTCAGGAGTGGCGGTGCTGCACCCCCGCTGGGGCACACTCACGTCGTCGAAGAAGGAGCGGGTGTTGACAGCGACTGAAAGGCTCTGGGCCCCCGCGCCCTGCGCCCCCAGGCGGTGCAGCACCTCAGACACCATGCCCATGAGGTGCACCACCTCGGGCTCGCTGTTCCGGAAGAAGCCATTGAGGAAGTGCGGCAGCTGTCTGCGGAGCAGGCTCCCCTGTGGAGGGTGGGTATGGTGGGCGCTGTGGGCCAGGGGTGCCCTGTGCCCCCCAATTCCTGCCCTGCCGGTTGGACCCAGAAACTCAGGTTTCCCCAGCCTTCCTCGTGCCTTCCCAGGCTGCTACCCTGGCCTGTGTGCCTGCACCAGCCCTGTGTCCCTCCGGGGGGTGGCGCCACCCTGGCCCCAATCTACAGATGAGCAGACCGAGGCCCAGAGAGGTGAAGTCATGTGTCCCTAACCACATGGCTGGGAGGGACAGAGCTGGGGTCGGACTAGTATCCTGGATGCTCTGGGGTGGCAGGTGTGCACCAGCCACAGGTCCCGAGCCCTTACCTTCTCCGGGTGGAAGAGGATGTTCCCCAGGCCCTGCAGGCTCAGTGCCCGGACCTCGGGGCTGGGGTCCCTGAGGCTCTGGGCCAGCAGGGTCAGGGCGTCCTGCTCCGAGAGCACCTCCAGCAGGGCAGGGCTGTGGAGGAACTGGGGCCCCCCAAGGGCAGGCGGCTCAGGCTTGGCATCCTCGCCCAGGAGCAGAGCTCTAGGACTGGGGTCTGTGGGGCTTTCAGGGTCGGGGGCAGCTGACCAGCACCCTCTGGGCATCTTGGTTAGTTAGCAAGTATTTGAAACCCACCCCCAAGCTGGTTCAAGTCCTCAGCAGGTTGCTGGAGAAACAGGCTCAGATGGCAAAAGGGACTGGCCTGAGGCCACACAGCAAGGCTGGGGCCAATGTGTCTCACCGGCCTGGCCCATGGCACCCTCTCGGGACAAGGCCCCATGGAGGGTGACCCAGACATCCCTGCTGGTGGGGTGGGGTGGGGAGTGGGACCAAGCTACAGTCTGTAGGATGCCACGTGACCCCCACTCTCTGCACTGCCCCCAACCCACCACTGCGAAGCCAGCCATACCTGGCCCCCATCTGCTTACAACCACCCCCTCTCAGGTCTCACCCAGGGGTGGCCCTGGGTCCCAGGAGGGGGCACAGGTGGGGATTCCTGCAGGGCTGAGGCCGGGAGGGAGGGAGGGATGGGATCCTGGGCCTGAGAGGTGTGGGATCCAGACAGGGGCCCCCGAGTGGGAAGGACGGGTGCTGGGGGTCTGTTTGGGCAGGCCTGCCCCTCGTTGGGTGGGGTCCTTGTGTGGGTCCCGGTGGGGCACTGGGGCAGCTGGGGGCAGAGCCCAGGCCGGGACCGACCTCGTTGAGGATGAGGATGGCCACCTTCCTCTCCCGCTCCTCCTGGCTCCGCAGGCTGTGCAGCAGCTGGCGGGTCACATCCTTGACCTGCCCACAGACACCCTGCACCATGGCCCTGGGGATGTGTGGGGAAGGGACAGGGCCTGGCTCTCAGGAGAACCTGGCACCCACCTTCCTGCCACTACCCAACCCAGACAGGTGGGGTGGGCACCACCCCTGAGAGTGGGCTCCCAGTGTCTTTGCACCAGCTATGCGCCAGGCCTGGGCTGGGCATGTGGGAGATAGGGGCAGGCACAGCCCTTGTGCCCAAAAAGGCCTGGGGCTGGGCCAGGGCCTGGGAGACACCTGCATCCACAGGCTCTCCGAGTGCGCGTGTGTGCGACTGGGCGTGGGGGCGTGCATCTGCTGTGCCCGAGGGTGCACATGCATGAGTCCCTGGGGCTGCTCCCCCAGGTCGCTCCTGGGGTTGCCCCAGCCAACCCTCCCTGCTGGGCCCCAACCCCACCTGGCCAGGAGGCCCACGCCCTTCGGGTAGGTGTGCACAGTGGCGAAGAGGCGCCAGGCGTCCTGTAGCTCCAGCTGGGCGAAGCTCTGCCAGGGGCCCGTGGTGGCCAGCAGGCTCCTCAGCGCCTCCAGGGACAGGCTGCAGGGGAGCGGTGGGGTCACGGGTCCAGCCCCGCCCCGGCAGTTCATCCCTCCCGCCCTCGTTCACAGAGCTGGGCAGGTTTCCAAGTCACAGGCTGAGGGGGGCCCTGCTGGGCCTTGGGCGGGGGTCCCCTTTAAATGTGGGTCCAAGAGCCCAGAAAGCCCACAGCGGGGAGAGGGAGGTGGGCTGGGCCGGGCAGCATCTCCAAAGCCCTGAGGAGGGCCCACCTGCACCTCCTGCCACTCTCTGCTCTCTGAGGGGCCGGCTCCACGGATGTGCGCCTGGGCCCTGGGCAGCGACTGGCGGTCCCTCTGGGCCCCTCCCCTCACCGGCTGGGAAGACCCTGTGCGGCCACCCTCCCTGCAGAGGAGGAAGCCCGTCCGGGTCACACAGCCCAGCCAGCTGGGGTGGCAGGAGTGGAGTTGAGCCAGACCCCTCACTCCCAGCCTGCACTGTGTTGTTGCAGCCATGGTCCCAGGACCCGCAGGGGGGCTCAGGGGCGGGACAGGAACATGGGCTCACAGAAAGCAGGGCGCCCCACTCGGTGGCTGGTCCCTATGCAGGCCACCCTGGGCTCGGGTGCACCACCCTGGGTGTGTGGCTGCGCCCTGGCGTGGGCTGTCAGCTCCAAGCAGGCATGTTGTGAGCAGATTTGCAGGAGCAAGGGACAAAGGGTGACATGCCACTCCAGTGAGTCCCTAGTGGCACCAACCCATGTGCCGGCTGGCTGGACTGCTTGCTCTGAGCCCTGCCACTCAGAGGCAGCAGTTTCCCGGTCCTTGGGCTCAGCCACGGAGTAGGGATGGAGTCTGGAGAAGGGGACTTGGGGGCAGAGTGGCGTTTTGTCCCCTCTGTGACAACTCTGGGAAGCCTCTGGTTTCACAATCGCCTGTCCTGCAGCCACACCAGAGCTTACAGAAGGGTGGTGTGGACTGATTTGGGGGTTCTCGGGACTTCTGTGGCTTGCTCTGCGGAAGGGGTGGGTGAGCACAAGGAGGCAGGTGGCCGCCCTTGTGGGTAGGGGAAGCTGGGGGGGGCCTGCGCAGTGGCTCTCTCCTGCCCCTCCCGCGCTGTTCGGGGTGGAGGATGGCTCATCAGCTCGTTAGGGAAGATTCATGCATTTCGAGCAGGTGATCTGACTGAAAAAGGAACTTTATGCACTTTCGAATTCAGAAGCAATATGAGAAGAAGTGGCGCTTTTTCCCAGTGACGTGCCTTGGGGAGAGCTGTTAAAACTGACAAATCGCGTGAAGCACATCATAACACAAACAAATGAAAAGAGCCGGGCCCCTGCGGTCTTAAAGACTTGCTGATGGGGTCCCCCAGATGCCATGTGGCGCAGAGGGGAGCCGAGGCTGCCAGCTACACCTCGGCTGAGTGGGGCAGGCCTGACCCTGACCCTCCCACACAGGGTCGTGGACCGGCCAGGACATCTGCACAAGACTGTCCCAGGGTCGAGTGACATGCACAGGGGACGCAGAAGGACACCTGCCTCCAGGAGTCAGGCGGCGGCTGGGCGGTGCCCCTGTCAGGAGCAGGGAGGGGCAGGAAGGACCCTCCCTCTAGGGTTCAGAGGGAGCGCGGCCCTGTGCACGCCTTGGACTCCTGGCCCTGGGAGCTGCAAGAGTGAGTGCCCCACAGTGGTGCAGAGTTGCCCAGCCCCAAGTCCTGCGGACACCTTACCTCTGGGGGCTGGGCACAGCCATCTCCTGGGTCTTCTGGCTGGGCAGGTGCAGCTCCAAGATGTAGTGCACCTGAGCGAGGAAGGCCAGGAGGAGCTGGGGGTAGGCCTCCTGCACCGTCTCCTTGAACTCTCGGGTGAGCTGCAGGTTGCACAGCGTGTTCATGGCCTGTCGGGGTGCAGGGGACAGTGAAGCTCCCTTGGCCTGCAGCCCGGGGGCCGGGCCTGCTGACCAACCTGTGGCCGGGCTAGGAAGTGAGCTCCTTGCCCCAGGGCTGTGCCAGCAGGGCCTGGGCTTGTGGGGAAAGCTGGGGCAGGGCAGGTTCTGACAGGGCAGTGGGGGCTATGGGAGGCTGCCTCTAAGGTGTCTCCAGAATTCACAGCCCCAGAGCCCGAGCTGTCCCCATGCCCGCTGCTCTGTCAGAGCCTGGAGCCCCTCTGCTCCCATGGTATCTGCACGGTGAGGCCTGAGTCCTGCGTTTACACCACACGCCTGAGCGCCCGCCCGAGCCCTGCAGGACCACTCATCCTACCGCACAGAGGGGCAGTGGGCTCGGAGGGGTCTGGGGCCCTCAGCCAGAAAGTGGGAGCTGGGTCTGGACCAGGGGGCCGGGCAGGGCAGGGCTGGGCATCCCCCCTCCCTGGGGCCCTGCCCACCTTGGGCACCCAGACCCTGCTGATGTGGAATGCCCCTGTGGAGTCACCTCAGCCCAGTAGCAGTGGGTGACAGCCCTGGGGGTGGGGGCAGAGACTCACCGCCATTGAGCGCAGGTGGGTCTTCTCCTTAGGCTGGGGGCCGCTGTTGCTGGTCTGAGTGGGCAGCGGCCTCTCCTGTAGCCACGCCAGCAGCGTGGCAAGAACCCTGCGGCTCCCGGGCGGCTCCGCCCCCAGGGCCCTCCACAGCTGGAAGGTGTGGCTGTGGGTAGAGAGGATGTGAGGGCTCAGCCCTGTCGTTGCGCTGCAGTGACCAGGGCCTCCAGGGCCTGCAGTAATGTGGCAGGGGGAGGGGGACATGAAAGGTGCCCTGGGTCCCTATTCCTGGGTCTCCCCGCTTTCAGGGTCTCTCCCCTCGGCCCCTCCCAGTCCAGCTAAAGACTCCGACTCTGTCTGTCACCAACTCTGTCTGTCCCAAACTGGCAGGGCAAGTCCAGCTGGTACTCAGGGCCATTATCCTCTGACCCCTGCCCTCTGATCTCCAGCTCCTACCTGTCCTCTCTTATCTCCCCCCTCTGGGCCCATGCTTGGAGCATGCCCCCTGCCTCCCACCAGCCACCCCAGCCCACTTTCTCTCTGCCTCAGGGCTTTCCACACAATCTCTTCCTCCTGGAAGCCTGCCTGGCTGCCTCCTTCTGGGCCTGGGTTTGCTGGGGTCCAGCTCCCCACTCCTGTCCAACCAGAGTCAAGTGAGGGCCCATTGCTGGTATGTGCAGAGAGTTCTGCAGTGTCCCGTGCCCATTTTGCAGGTGGGGAAACTGAGGACTGTGCCTGATCAGGTCTCTGCTTTGTTAAGTGGGGAACTGGGACTGGAGGACAGCCCTGCGTGGTCATGTGGCCCTTCTGCCTGGTCCTAGGGTGTGGCCCAGTGAGACCCAGGGAGGCAGGCAGTCCTGGGGCCCCCATGAGGTAGGTGACCAGTGCTATGTTTCCTGTGCTGGGGGTCTGTGGGCCTCAGTGCTGGGTCCCGGGGCCTGGAGGGGCAGGGGGAACTCTGGAACCATGGGCGGGGCCAGAAGACTGTAGTGGGTGGACGAGTTGAGCTCCGATGTCCAGCTTTAAGACAGAACCATGAGGGGCCGCCCTGGAGCCCTGGGAAAGCCACCCCATCCCAACTGACCCTGGGCTGGGTGGGCATAACAGCTCATGGGACTCCGGGAGACCCCCGAGTGTGGTCGCGGCCCACCTGGGGCCTTTGGGGTAAGAAGGGCCTGGGCTCCAATGCCCTCCCTGCTCCAGGCTGGCTGTGTGACCTTGGGCGAGTTCCTTCACCTCCTTAGGGCAAAGCTATTTCCAGAGGGTCAAGTAAGATGATTCTCCATGGCCAAGGGCGTCCGGGGCCAAGGTTTCTAGTCTGCTCCCTGTGGGCGTCCGTCACTCAGCCAGCAAGTGTGTGCTGAGCGCTGTCCCACATGGGCAAGTCCCAGAGCACCCAGCAGCACAGGGCCAAAGTCCCTGACCATTTGGGAGTGGCACCCCCGGTCTGGCATGGGCAGCGGACGAGGGTGGGCGAGGCCCCAAGTGCAGAAAGCGGGGTGGGGGGGAAGTGGGAGGCACCTCTGGCATGGGCAGTTTTAAGAAGGGCTTTGGGAAAGTTTCAGCAAGAAAGGGGTGCGGACCTGGAGCTGAGGCTGCCCGGGGCGAGCCATGCAGCTCAGGGGTGAGTCACACATGCTCCACTGAGAAAAAAGCCAGACACCAGAACACTGGAAGGCACGAACCACATGATTTCTGCTCACACTTGCAGGCCACACTGTGTTATTTCTGATCTTCTAGGAAAAAAAATTACCCAGGATGGGAGCATAACCACAGCCAGGGCCCCCAGGGCTGTCTGTGTGGTGTAAACGTGACAACACTCGATGCCTGCCATGTGGGGAGACACGGCGAGGACCCCACGTGCCTGGGCCAGCCCACGGCGTGTGAGGAGACAGGCTCTGCTGAGGACTCAATCGCAAAACCTGTTATGGGGTCTGGTTCGCACAGCCTGTGTGGCCCCAAGAGACCTCCAGCAGGGAGTTTAAATTAGAAATGTCCTCAGGCTGTCATGCCCTCAGGTGACAGAGAAGCCACACACAGCCAAGTGTAAGGCATCACCCACGTCACAAGCTCTCCTACTGCAGAGACGTGGAAATGCGGAAAGTGCTTCTGAGAAGGGAGGAAGTCAGGAACACATTTCAACATGCAAAAACCAACGACAAGACGTCTGGAGACCAGGGTGGCTGCCGGGGTCCGCGCCTCTCCAGCTCTCCTGGAAAGTCCCGGCTGCTGGAGCTCAGTGGGATGGGCGTCATCCCGTGAAGTGAAAGGACGCCGGTTTGATTCCCGGTCAGGGCACATGCCTGGGCTTTGGGTTGCGTCCCCAGTTGGGGTGCCTAGAGAAGGCAACACATTGATGTTTCTCTCCCTCTCTCCCTTCCCCCCTCTAAAAAAAAAAAAAAGTTCCTTGAAAAACAACACAGAGAAGGAAGGAGGGAAAAGTGAGACGACACAAAAACTGTGACCTCGGAGAACAACAAACCCCAATGCCGCTACACGCAGAAAAGGAAAACGCTGGCCGGCCCCAGCGTGTCACCTCTGCTCCGTGACCCCCTGCCCCTGCCAGCAGGCAATGGCAGATGGCAGGAGAGGGGCCGAAAAGCGCATCCAGGCTGAAGGGCAGTCCCCAGCACGCACAGCTCTGGGGAGAGAACAGGGGCAACAAGAAGAGCCCCCTTTTGGAAGTTAAGTGGTAAAAGGGAAAGACGCAAAAGGAGGACATTAGAGGGGCTGTGAGAGGAAAAGGGCCCGGAACCCTGCGGGACGCGGGACCCTCTCATTGCCCACCAGACCACAACATCTACCGAGTCGTCTGGGTTCTGCTGTACTGACAGAAGAGGGTGCCATTGAACTTAAAATCCTATGGAAAGCCCCAGTCGTGTCTCAGATGAGCAGGAACAAAATGAGCAGGTCCGTGGAGTAATTGCAGAGGAATCGGGAGGTAGAATCAGCACACGGCGGCGAATGGGGGGACTTTCTCCATGGAAACCACCATGGTGCAGAGAAAGCTGTCAGATGACGCTCCAAACGCCGCTAAATGCACGCGAGCAAGCGTTTAAAGATACGAACACCCGCCTTGGATTATAAATGAAAAGATACATAAATAAGGGAAGAAAGGAGAGTTGATTGAATTCAGGGAAGAGATGGAAGAAATGACAAAATTATCTCAGAAAAAAAAGAAAGCCAACCACAAGGTGCCCCAGGGAGATAAGACTCAAATGAAAATTTAATGAGGGGCCTTGAGGAGAAGCAGTGGAACAGTCCAGAGAACAAAAGTGTGTGCAGGAAATCAGGGAGAGAGCAGTGGGCATGGACGACCGGTGACAGACGGGTGGCGTTCGCATTACTACACTCTGAGGAACGACAACATTGGAACAGAACTAACATTTAAAACTAGAACCGAGAAAACTTTTCAGAAACAACAAAAACAAAACAAATCCACACGTTCAAGGAACCCACCAGGACCTGGGGAAATGAATGATCAGAAACATTGCTTAGCAAACTTGTTAGATTTTAAGACAAAGGGGAAAAAAGCGGCCACATCTGTGGACTAAAAGATCGTATAACTCTCGGACTTTTCGAAGACAAAACAAGGCCCCCACGGAGCAGCGTTTATGGAACACTTGGTGAAAGAAAGCGTGAACCAAGGATTTTCTAGCCGGACCTCTACAGAAGCAACTTCCCACATGAAGAACCTGGGGGGCGGGGCTTGTGCCTGAAGCCCGGGGCTCCTCTGGGAGCATGCGCGCCATCCAGCTGCGAGACAGCCGGAAGACCTGGGCAGAGAGGGGTGTGGCGCGCACGCGGACACCCGCGTAACAGCTGCGGGGATGCGGGTGCTCACCCCGCGGCAGGTTTTGACAAAGGGTAAATTTGCAACTACATGGGAGGAAATGAGAGCCAGAACAAAGAGGCAGAGTGACCTCATTGGCGGGTTTACCGGAGTTGGTATCAGTAGAAATGGAAAAATCGGATATTAAAAGGTTAAGTGATAAAACCAGGGGCTGGGGGCGTTGAAGTAGGTTTGTAAGGACAAAGGTAACAACTAGAGCAAAACTCACAACCTCTCCTGAATTCAAAAACCCTCCAGATCAAAGAGTGCACGTCTTGTAGAAAAAGAAATGCGGTGAATGTAACAAAATGCACAATTCCGAAATATTATAACAGAGTTGAGAGTCAATGTATCTGTCATATCAATAAGTGATATGTACTGGAATGAACTCAACTATTAAAAGGAAAAGCGTTTCAATTTGGATCACAAGTCCAGACCCACGCGTAGGCCATACATAACACGTAATGCGACTGGACTCCGAAAGGGTAAGATAAAGGAATAGACACCTGCACGCCAGGAAAATGGAAAAAAATTGAGGAAGCAGAGGTAGGGATCCTGAGAGCAGACCGAGCGGATTCAAGTCCCCGCGACATTAGAAGTGATGAGGCAGGGCGAGTTTCAACATTGAACGTCGCCATTCATGACGGAAGCTCAGCATTTACGAACTTGTGTGCTTCGAATAACACGGTAGCCGCCTTTATGAAGGAGAAGCCACAGGAGGTGGGAGGAGACACAGACAGACACACATTGATACTAGGAGTCGTGACCGCACCGCTCTCGGCCAGGACAGGTCGATGGGGACCCAAGTGAGATCCAAGCAACCCAATAGAGGCCGGTCTTGTGGGTGTGCAGCAGGGCGGTGCCAGGCCTCTCCGGGTGTGTGGTTGGCAATTGAAAACTCGTGCTGGTGAGCTTTTTCTGCATGAGGCTGCTGGGCTGCAGGTGCCAAGGGGGTGCAGCCAGGTTTAACCCCAGTTGGGTGTTGCCAGCTGAGTGTGATGAGGGGACATGGGACTCGGGACCTGTTCAGGGAGTGTGTGCGAAGCTGCGAGATGGAGTCTATGCTGGTAAGGAGGGAGGTGGGGACAGGGGAGGGGCTGTGAGGAGGAGGGTGGGCGGTGGGCTGGAGGCTGTGGGGGACAGAGGCCTGCTGCATGCCAGTGGGAGCGAGCTGGGACGGTAGATGGCATCTAGGAGAGGATGGAGGGGAGGGGTGGCGGTGGGTGAGGGTGGCTGAGGCAGGAGGAGGACAGGACCTCGGGGAGAGAGTAGATGCAGGCATGGGGAGAAGGTGGGCGGGGGACAGACCGTGCATCCCTGAGATCTGGTGGAGGGGTGACCAGGGGCTACTGCCTCCAGGCCCCACAGAGGAGCGTGGGGGGTGGCATGTAGCGAGTGGTATAGACTGAGGACCTGGGGCTCACAGCTGTGGTTTTGAGGAGCAAGAGAACCCCAGCCCACCTCCAGACTCTCGTCCAAAGGCTGTGGGAGAAAGGTGGCCCCAGCCTGAGGGCTGTGGTGACCAGTGGGGAGCAGGAAGGGGGTCCTGGGAAGAGTGAGGGGGAAGTGGGCTCTGGTGTTGGCTGGTTGGAGGATTGTGAGGGGTCCTCTCCCCGCAAAGTAATGGGGGCCGCAGCTGGGCGGGGTATCTGTGCGGAACTCGGCTAGGATGAAGGGCCAGCAGAGCCTCCCCACCCCAGTGTTGCGCCATGAGTGAGTGGTTTGAGCAGGTTCGTGGGGCTTCTCATGGACTGGGAGGGGGGAGGCCACAGGGCGGGCAGCAAGGGCAGTGGGGCTGGGCACCTGTCTCGGGGTGTGGAGAAGTCCAGGAAGGTAGCCACCAGCTCGGGGGTGTGGTTCCGGGCCAGCAGGGTGATGGCAAGCAGGACATCTTCCTTGGCCTGGGGGACGCGGACAGAGCTGAGCTGCAGGTGAATAGCCTGGCCCAGGTTGGCCACCTGTGTGGACAGGGAGAGTGTGGGGGAAAGCACCCATCTGAGTGCGGAGGTCGGAGGTTGGAGGTTAGGTCGGCAGTCCTGGTGAGCCTACTGGGGGAGGGAGGTCCTGCCCTGGGGAGCGTGGAGACCCTTCAGACCTGGCCCTCTCCTGAGCGGGGAGACACAGGCCTGTCCAGGGTAGTGTGAGGGAGGAGGCACAGCCCCGGACACTTGGTCAGAAGGGGTGTCCCTGTCTGAGGGGGAGACAGTCCCACGACTTTCCGAGCAAGCTGTCTGTGGTCTTCCAAGTCTGTCTGCATGTTGCCAGGTCATCCAGAGAGTTGGATATGCCCACCTTGTCCTCTCCTGATCCCGCCACCTGAGCTCTTGCTGCCTCCTGTGTCTGGAAGGCCGCCCCCCCTCACCGATGCTCAGATCTAACGTTGCCCACCTGAGGTCTTGTCTGAAGGGCCTGCCATTGGTCACCCTATTTTTGGGGGTGCCACTCTGCTGGGCACATTCCATTGCCTTTGCATTTCCTGTGTGGTCCAGTACTTCTCTGTCTGCGGTCTGTCCCCTCTGCCAGACCAAGAGCTCCTGCGGGGTCTGGGCTGTGGCCCCTCCTTCCCCACGTCCCCTCCTACTGTTCCGTCAATGTGCCTTTGCCCCTTCACCTTGCAGGTACTGCCTGGGGCCTACACTCCTGCTTGGGCCCGCCCTCCCTCCCTCTCTTCCTTCCTTCTTTCCTTCCCTCATTCATTAGAACCTGTCAGGGTTGGGTCTGTGTCTCCGGGATCACACTGAAGTTCAGGGCCACTGCCCTGGCCCAGAGGCCCTAGCCCTTGGGTGCTGACTGCTGGGCAACCCCTCCACCCCCTGCACCGTCTTGGCCGGCCCTCCACAGGTTCCCCGCCCCCTCACGGTCTCCAGCTGGGCCCCATGCTCCTGGATGACAGCGAGCAGCATGCTGGCGGCCGCCTGCACTCGGAAGGGGCTGGTGGAGCCCAGGCCTTCGATGGTGGTCCAGATGAGGTCGGTCAGCTCCGCCAGCGTCAGACACTTCGTGACCTCCTGTAGCAGCAGGCGTGGGGGCGGCTGTCACTGTGGGCTGCCTGTTCCCGGCGCCCACGTCCCACCTCTGCTTGTTCCCCTGCTCCTGTGCTCCAGGCGTCTCGAGTCCCTGAGGACTTGTGTGCTCCTGAGCCCCACTGCTCCGGCCCCCCGATACGTGTACCCCATTATGCAGTTGGATTGCCTCTGCATCTCTGAGCCAACCACAGCCCAGGGGCAGAGAGGGAGGCAAGATGCCCACCCAAGGGTGGAGGCCAGTTTCTTCCTCGCTCAGACCCCAGGACTGCTCTCCAAACCTTCAGAGCTCTTGCACCCTGGTGGGTTACAGGCCCCACCCCTCCCGTCTGGGCCCTGTCATGTGTCCAAGGGAGAGTTGGAGCTGAGCGCCTGCTCTCTACTCTGGGGCAGGGCAGACTGGGGCAGGCCACCCCTTCCCGGGTCCCAGATACTACGCTCCTCGTAATCCAGTCCACCTGAGGGCCTGAATGCTCTGTGGTCCCTTCACAGTGCCCATGGAACTGGAGGCCAGTGGGACCCTACCTTTCTGCTCTGCCTCTGCCCCCAGCCCAGGTTTCTGGGCATGAACCGAAGCCAAGCCAGGTGTCCCTACTCTGGCCCGGACAGTCGACGGATGTGCGGCCTCAGGGCTGCAGACCCTCCACACTACTCCTCTCCTGACTGGCCTCCCTGGCAGCTCACCACCGCTCTGGGGGGTGTGGGGCCGGAAGCAGCTGGGGCTAGATTCGGGACCCGCCAGGCCCCGGCCGCTTCTTTGTTGTTTGGGTCAACTTTACAGCTGCATACTGAAGACTCTGCCACCAGGCCCTGTGCTGGGCCTTCCGAGATCCCGCTTCCGGGCGGGAGTGCACAAGGTCCAACGGGGGGTGGACAACAGCGCCAAGAGCAGGGTCTTCTTGAGCCGTGGGCTCAACATCAAGAGTGGGCAGGCTGACGTCGCCCCACCAGACCGTGAGGCCCCACGTGACAGAGCCCGACCGCACCCAGCCCCACCCAGCTCTCAGCCTTGCTCATCTTCAGAGGGGAACACAATCCAAATCAGATACGAAGTGTCACGGAGAAATGGGAGTGCGCTGTGGTGACAAAAGGGACCCTGGAGAACCACTGGATACGCATAGCCATTGACTGAGGAAGAGCTGGCTAAGGTAGACCAGATGACCGGGGGACAGGAGAGAAAGGCCAGGCCGTCACAGGGGGAGGGTTTGACCTCCAGCTGGTTAAGAGAGGCCCCTGTGAACATGGGGAGGACAGGACGATCCTGCAAAAGTCAGACTCAGAGGAGGGGTATTGTCTGGTGCCTCAGAGACATGGACCGTGACGGCTGAGTGGGGGCCGGGTACTCTCGGAGGCTGGGACGTTGCTGGCACCACTGTGCCCGTGTTACCGAGGGAGAGCGAGGCTCAGAGAGAAGGGGCTTGTCCCAGGTCGGACCAGCAAGAGACGCAGCTGGGACTCCAGCCCAGGCTGCTGGCCCCTGAGTCTGTCCCTAGCTCCTCCCTCCAGGTCCCTTTCCCCACAACTCCCCTTTCCCAGGCCAGAGGCCAGGGCTCCCCCCAAAGCTCTGTCAGCCACCAAAGACAACAGCAAGATCCTGGCCTGGGTTTTAATTCTCACTGACCCTCTGGGTCCAGCTGGGCCACACCAGCAGCCGGAACCCTGTCAGAGCGGGTGGCGGTGGGGGTCAGAGCAGAGCATGGCCACGGCCCCCCACCCAGATCTGCCCACGATTCTAAGGGCTTTGACCTTGATGACTTGGGAGCTGCCAAGCTGGAAGATTCGGTCCTTTGGGAATGCCACCTCCTGGGGGGCAAGGAGCTTGGCCTTCTGGTCTCCGCTGCTCCACAGCAGGGCTCCGTCCATGCTGGTCTGGGGACGCTGTGGCACCAGCGTGTCTACCTGTGAAGCCTCCGCTGGCCGGGGCGGCATAGGGCTGTGGTGAGTGTGGAACAAAGTTGGGCTTGGGGTCTGGGTTGGGAGAGGCAGGTGTGAGGGTGGGGCCACTGGCAATCAGGGTCAGGCCTGTGCCCAAGTTTGGGGATGGGGCCCAGAGAGGTTCTGGGCATCCGGGTGAGGCCATGGCGGTGCTGTGGTTGAGGATAGAGGGAGGGTCGGGCAGACTGCGGGGAGCTGAGCTGGGATGCGCTGGTGCGGGGGCGGTGGGGGCTGTCATTAGGTGGGTGTGCGTCTGTGGCGCCGGCCGCAGAGGCTCACCTCTCTGGCGCCTCAGGAGCTGGTAGAGTTGGCCTAGCCCTTCCACGCTGGAGCCCTGGGTGGCCCGGTCCGGGTCCTGGCACAGGACCCCCAGTGTGGCCACCAGCTGCCCGACCCGTTTGAAGTCCTCCTTTGGCTGTGGGGGGAGTGTGGGGGACCTGCTGAGGGCAGATGCCACCCACGGAGACCCCAGGTGCCACACCCTCACCCCCACACTGCCGGTGTCAGAGTGGATGCCCTCCATTCATGCGGCAGGGCTGGGACAGGTTTGGGCAACCTGTAAGGGGTGGCTGAAAAAACTGAGAAATCAGGAGACACCACATGTTTGTGTGATAGAAGAATTAGAATGAGTAGAAAATCCCCATGATGAAGTAAGTTTCAGCACTGAGAATAGAGCCAGCACAGGGGACATGACATTCCCTTGGCCTGGCCCCACGTGCCTCACCCTGGGGCCAGGCCGGGGTCTCACACAATGTGACCTTCCACGGCCGGCAGCCCGCCCCGGGCCACCATGTGCCGAGTTAATCGTTTGAAACACCATGTTAAAACATCACTGTCTCCGAGGCGCAGTGTTTCGGCGCCCCCATCAATGTCACGCCTGAGGTGAGTGCCTCACCCTGGTCCCACTTCTGGGCCGTGGAAATTGATTTTGAGTAAATTGAAGCCACTTTGAACCCCTCTCAGGGGTCCTACCCGTCCCTGGAAAGCTGGGGGAGTCTGCGTGGTGAGCTCGCCCACAGCGCCACCTTGCTCCCTAGCCATACCCCACGCCTGCCCGCCTCTCCGCCTTCCTGAGGAAGGCTAACGCGGGAAGGCTAACGCCACCAGGCACTGCGGTGCAGGAACTAATTTCCTTATCTCCCCCTGAGGCTCCCTAAGGAATTCATGCTGATTCTGACGGATGGATGAAGTACAGCTCACTCCTTGAACAGGGCTAATGTGGATTTGACCCGGGAACGACAAGGTGGATGGAGGAGGGTAAGCTGGGTCCCCCGAATGGTGGGGGGGCGTGGTGGGTGGAGGGTGGCGGCCGGGTGGTTGGCCTCCCATGCAGTAACTGCCACCCTGGCCTGGGGCCAGGCCACACGCCTTACCAGCCCTTCCTGGCCCCTGGCCATCTGAGTCCCACTGCACCCCTCTGAGGAGGATGCACTTCCTCCCACTTCATGGGCGAGAAACAGAGGCACGGGGTGGGGCTTTAGGTGCATGGACAAGAGCCCAGCCTCCTGGGTCAAGGGTCAGCGCACCTGGGGTCAGAGCCTAGCTTGGGGGACTTGAGAGCTCCTTCACTCCCGCCCCAGCCTGTTTCCTCCTGTGTGGAAAGGGGGTCTCCTGGCCACCGCAGGGCACTTGGGGATCCACCCCATGTGGTAGCAGGGGCACAGGGGCCCTTGAACCTAAGCACCCTGGCAGGCAACCTGGCGGGAGGGGACAGTTTGGCTGGGACAGCAGAGGCGTATGGGGTGTGGCCTGCACCAGTGGGTACTCACGTCCAGGTAGAGGTTGAGGCTCAGGAATTTGAGGAGGCTGACACAGCTGTTCAGAGCCCGCTGCCGCTCGTGCGCTTTATCCGATGCCAGCCAGGTGAACAAGTGCTGTGGTCGGGCCGGCAGAGGGGGGTGCTACAGCCCAGAACCAGGCTCCGCCCCATCTTACGCCCAGGTCTGGCTCACCCAGAGCCCTGGGACGCCCTTCTGTGTTCCTCCCGGTTCAGACCTGCCTGGGCTGGGCCCTGCACCGCCCCTCCCCCACTCACCGACAGCAGGAAGTGCAGCTCGTCCGCCGTGGGGTTCTCCATGAGAAAGGTCTGCAGCAACTGGTCCAGGGCCTCCGAGGTCTTGTTGTAGAGGGTCTGTGTGGGGACAGTGTACAGGTCAGGTGGCCGCCAAGCCCCAGGGGGTGGACAGAGGGTGAAGGCTGTTGCAGGGCTGAGTGCTTCTGGCCTCCAGGTGCAAAGGGTGCCCACTTCCTGCAGACTGCCCACGTCAGGCCGCCCACCAGAGAGTGTGCCCAGGAAGGGGTCTCACAATCCCAATTTGGCAGCTGGGGAGGCCGGGCAGGAGAGTGGTCTGGGCCAGCCCAGTGGGGAAGTAAACCCGTCTCCAGCAGGGCTGGCCCCCTAGGCGTTCAGCCTGCGCAGGCCTGGGCGTTGGGTGGGGCCTGTGCTGCCCCTCCTACTGCTAGCACCACCCCAAAATTCCTCACAGATTTACACAGGAGTCCCATACTCTCGTTCTACGGTGGTCCTGGCAAGTCACGCAGCTGGTGCCAATTCTTGGGTCCCCCACGGGAGGCCCCAATCTCTCCTGCTTGGCTCGTGCCAGGCAGGCTCGGGGAGGGAGGGGGCCGCAGAAATGGCCTAGCTCCATTGGATCCCATCGGAGCAGAGCCCTTGGTTGCTGGCCATCAGCTCCCTGAGTGCCTGGGGGGCTCCCTTGAGCTAGTCAAGCTGCTGCTGGAGAGGCAGATGCAGGGCCTGGCAGGTGGCCGGCACCCACTGACACCAGCTCCCTTCCAAGGCGTGTGCAGCGGTGGAGCCGATGGCCCTGTCTGAGGGCCTTCTCCATGAGGGGCCATGGGTGCCGGACCGCACCTGGATGTTGGGTGGCTCCAGAAAGAGGCAGGTGTGTCTCTCCAGGACGTCCAGCAGCGGCAGGGCCAGCACGCTGTGGAGGCAGATGGACAGGAGTTTCGATTTCTTCTCCAGGTCCAGGGGTGGCTTCAGCTTACTGTATGGGGAACAGAGGGTGGTGAGGGAGGGGCGTGGGAGCTGGGTTTGGGAAGAGACAGCTGCCCATGCAGCCAGCAGTGGGCAGGCCAGGAGCACAGCCCCTCCTGGGACTGAGGCGCCCCTCCCCTCTCCACCCTCTCCGCCATACACGTCTGTCTCCTCAGCCTGGACCCTCTGTGTCCGGTGGCAGGCCTCCTGTGCAGGTGGCTTCAGGAGGGATGTGTGAGGGCCTCGAGGGGCTCCGAGTCCTGGCACCTTGTGTGGGGCAGTCTGGCAGCTCCCCAGCTCTGGCCACTCCGTCAGGACTTGAACCTGGTCTAACCATTCTGGGGAGGGCCTGCCCGCAGCCACTGCCACCTGCTGAGGGCAGTGCCCGGCCCGAGGGGTGCTTGGCAGCAGCCTGCCATGTCCCTCTGCGGTTGGAGAGCGTGCGGTCTGAACTCCCCAGGCCTCTGCCTCCTAGGCAGACTCACTGGTCCTGGCCAGGGTAGGGAGGCCAGGCTCCCCTCGTCCCACCCGTGGGTGGAGGGCTGCACTGACGTCCCTGAGCCTCCCTCCCTTCCCTGGGCCGTTGGCTACCGGCCAGGCTCAGTGTCCCTTTGCATTTCCTGCCCCGACTGCAGAGTCTGCTCCAGGTGGTGCCCCGGGCTGGGAGCTCGCCCTGACTGCTCTGGCCTTGAGTGTCCAGGAGAGTCCACTCACTCTGGAAATCCAGTGCTCGGGCCTCTGTGAGCTGCCCACCCCTGGCCACCACAGCCACCATGGCCCTTCCCAGCGGGGCCTTGACTCCTGACCTCCCCCCGCCTGCTGTCACGTTGGCATCATGGCTGACCCCGCAGGCTGCTGTCTAATGCTGAGGAAGGCCTTGTGCAGGGCTGGGGGCCTACCAGAGGCTGGAGATGACGTGGATGGCCTGCTGGCGGGCCGGCGTGTACAGCGAGTCCTTGGGTTCCTTCTGCAGCAGGACCTGTGAGGGCACGGGGGCAGGCTGTCACTTGCGCTGGGGCTCACCCCATTCCCGACCCCACGTTCGACCTCTGCCTGAAGGCCTCAGCGCCTGGTGCCCCTGCACCCCCAGGTCCTCTCCCCGCTGGGTGGCCTGGCCCCTACATAGGGAACAAGGGCACGGACTTGAGACTCTGTCTCGAGGCCGGTTAGCCCCGCACGAGCTGCTTAGCCTTAGGCGAGCCCCCAAACCGCTGCGAGCTTTGCTTATTCACGGACTGCACGGCCTGTTGCATGTGTGCTGTGTGTGAAGGAAGGCACACAAAGCAAGTCTGAGCTGCAGCAGGAGCTCAGCAGACTGGAGCTGCTGTTACTGTTACTTTTGTAACCATCCACCACCCCTGTGTCTCCTCCCTGCCCCGGGCTCTGTGAGGCCGCGGTCTCTGATGGCGACTGCTGGTCTTCTCTAGGCCAGCAGCAGCAGAATGGGTGGCTTTGGCTGCTCTGGGCCTCAGCAATGTCCCTTGTTGGGGGCATGCACCTGGCCAGCTCAGGGTCAGTGGGAGGACCTAGTGAGGTGGGGGGCATGAATGTGCTTCCTGGTGGGAAAGCCTATGAGGGGCTAGTACCTGCTGTAGAAACCCAGCTGCCCCACCTCCCGTGGAGCACTGCTCTGAGGGAGGGGCACCCCCACCCCATCCCCCGCCCTCTGCCACCACTGACTGGTGCTCACCATCAGGCATTCTAGGAGCTCAGACAACTGGGAGAACTGGTAGCTTCGGGCACCGCTGGTGCAGCTGATGGCCTCCACCAGCATGAGGACGGCAGTGAGGAAGCTCTGCTTCAGGGTCTCGTTCTGGCGGTTGCGGTCAGGCGGGGAAGCAGGGGCAAGGAGGGCGGGGGAGGGTGGGAGCCTCAGTCACACGTGGCAGCAAGCCCTGCCGAGGGGGGAGGGGCGGCCCGGGCGCTGGACATACCCAGGAGCTGTAGCGGAAGAAGAAGATCATCCGTGACAAGATGTTGTCCACCCACGGGAGGATGTGGGCCTGGGACTTGACCGCCATCTGACCGTAGGCCAGGAGGATGGTGCTGCTGGCCCACTTCCACCGCAGGTCCTCTGAGGCCTGGCCCTGGGCGGGCAGATGCGGAGTGTCAGGGCCCTGCTGGACCAGGGGACTGGAGGCAGGGAGCTCTGAGGGATGGGGGCTTCAGTTTACCTCAGCAGAAAATAAGGAAAAATGTTTCTGCCTGCAGGAGTTATCTGAGGCGCAGTGGCTGCCCTGGCCACCCATGGGGGCACGAGGGTACATGAGGGTGACCTCTGGCCTTGTCTCGTGTGTCAGACAAGACTTGAGGTCAAAGAGCTACTGACAGACCCCAGCAGCCACTGTGGCCACGCGGGGAGCTGTCACAGAGCACACTTCCCAGCATGGCTCATCTCAGCTCCGACAGCTGGCAAGGGAGGAAGGGGAAACCGAGGCGCAGGGGGCCAGCCTTCCAGCTGGCGTGGAGGCAGGGCCAAATGGGGGGCCGGGATGTGTGGTCCAAAGCCTGAGCAGGGCACCCTGCTGGGAGGCTCAGACCTTTCTGGAGGGCGGGACCCCAACCCCCGCCCCTTGCGGGGGCCCAGTGACCCCAGAACCAGTACCTTAGGGGAGAAGCTATGGAGGCTGCACTTGATGGAGTCGCTCTGGCTGAAGTGCTCCAGGACGGCCCACACGTCCTCCAGGTGGCGGGCTGCAGCCAGCCCCACCGTGACAGCCATGCCCTAAGGGGTAGGGGAGGAGGGCCAGCAGGTGGGGTCCCGGGACCAGGCCTGGCCCCTCACTCAGGGCATGGAAACTGAGGAACTGAGGCTCAGAAAGAGAGGGGCCTCGTTTTGGCACACAGACGCCCACCCCCAACCCCGCACACTCTGGCACATGCAATGCTGAGCCCATCCCCGTTGGGGTTTCCCTCACGGGGTCTGGAGGGTGGAGGGAGGCAGGAGGGAGGCCTGACTCCCTACAGGCCTGTGGGCCTCCCTGCCCCCGGCTCTGAGCAGACAGGAACCAGAAGGCAGCACAACAGCCCAAGAACTAGATGGATGACAAGAAAGGGGACCTGAGCTGCGATGTGCCCAGTCTGGGATGGGGCGGGGCTTGGCAGGTGACTGGGATCAGGCCGAGCCTGTGGGCAGGGCTGGTCAGTCTGGGGCAGGCTGAGGGCGGGTCCTCACCTCCCTCTGCTTGGGCCACCGATGGGAGGTCTCCAGGAGGGTCTGCAGGTGCTTCCTGACCGTGGTGCCATTGTCCTCAGCTTGAAGGATCAGCCCATAGAAGATGAACAGGAAGGCCTAGGGGAGGGGCAGCTTCCTGTCCTGAGTCTGACCCCGCTTTGTCCATCCCCGGCCACCTGGATGACTGGCAGCCGCCCTCTGAGGGACCACCCACAACCTGCCTGGTGGGGAACTTTAGGGGTGGTCTTTGAGTCTGGCCCCCTCCCCCTCATTTCTCTTGGGCCCAGGCAGCAGGGTGGCAGCTGGCCTGGGAGGGGTGGAGTGTGGCCCACCTTCTCCGGGGGCTGCTCCCGGTGGGTCTGGTCAGGCTTGGTGAGCGCCCACAGTAGCTCCTTGGACCAGACATCCGAGTTCAGGAACGGGACCGACTGGGCGGCTATCTGTGAACAGGCGTGGGGTGGGCAGGGCTGGAGCCTCCCCGGCCGGCCCCCTCCCTGCCCCCGCCACTCAGTGCCCTGACTCATCATCGGCCTGCTGCCCCATCCCGTCTTCCAGGATGGGATTCACTGGGAGGACCCCAAGCCCCTGGAGGTGACTGTGGGCAGGTGTGTTGTAATTATGGCTCCCATGTCCTTGAAATAGGCCGGCTCAGAGCTTCTGGGTCTCCCGGTGTCAGTTTGGTCATTTGCCGGTTTTCAGGGCATTTGGCTGTTCTGTCTACATGGCCTGGGCCCCTGCCATCGCACTCCGAGGTCGCTGTTCTGTAAGTGGGGCTGTGGGCGCTGCCCCGCCCCCGCTGGGAAGCACTCCTCATGGGTAGTGTCCCGTTTCCTGGACTGACCCCTCGTGGGGTGTGGCCCTTCGCCTTGTCGCCTGGTGGGAAGCCCCACCTCGGGGTTCAGTCAGTCCCCCTTGCTTGTCTCTTTACAGACGCTCTTTGACCCCTCCTCCAGTTTATTTCAGAGTGTAGAACACATTTCAATCAATTGATTAATTAATTAACGTTTTAATCCTCACCTGAGAGTATGCTTTTTATTACCCGCATTTCCTACGTTCCCCATGTGATTTCTCCTGTGACCCACGGGTGCCTCTCGGCTGTGCTGCTCTCCAAACATTTGAAGTTTTCCCAGCACTATTTTTGCTATTGATCTTTAATTTATGTTCTGGGCTGAGCATGTATGCGGCTCGATTGCGGTCCTTGCGCGTTTATCGAAACTTCACAGGGGGCCCTGCAGTGCGTGGGTCTCGGTGAGTGGGCTGTGTGCCTTCAAGAGGAATGTCAATTGAATCAATCTGGTTAATTAGGTTGTTCGAGTCGTCTACAGCCTGAGCGATTTTCCGTCTTATTTGTGTATTAATTACTTGTATCACTGCCACTGCTGCTGGTCTTCTTTCTACTAGAATATGGTTTAGCCAGGACGGCTCTGCTGCCGCGACCACGTGATAATGCACAGGACCCTGAGCAAGCCCTGTATGTGGGGTTTTTCCTGTAACCCTCACGACACACACCTGAGCTAGGTACTTTCGTCCCCATTAGACAGGCGAGGGAACTGGGGCACCGAGAGGCAGTGTATCTCTGTGGTCACCCAGCTGCCATTGGTTGAATTTGGACTTCAGTCCAGGTGAGTGGGGGTCTCACGTCCCTCCTCCCAGCCCCACAGGCCCTCGGGTGGGCCGGTGGTCAGAGACGGACCTGCACGGACACCATGCCGGGGCTCTGGCCTCTTCTGTCCGCCCCAACCTGCTCCCTCCTGCCCTGCCCAGAGATCCACCCACCTCTGCATCCTCTGGGGCCTCTCAGTTGTGGGCCCCACCCTCAGGAGGGGTGGGAAGGGCCTTATGTGTGCCAGGCACCATCCTTGGGCCAGCTACTCGGGGACTAACGTTCAAATCCCAAATACCCCGGGGCTGTGGTCCAGTCCCTTCCCTTCCCCAAGCCTGTTTGCTCATCTGTAAAGTGGGGCCCCCACACCCCCACGTGTTGGTGTGCTGCTGGCTCCCCTGTCCCTGTTGCCCCGGCTCCCTCCCTACCTTGCTCAGCTGCTCCTCCCAGCTTGCCTTGTCGGCCTGGCTGAGGGGTCCCTCTGTGGGGGAGAGCAGTCGTTAGAGGCTGGCCTGGTGGCCACAGCTAGGCCTGGACCTCAGGCTCCATGTCCTCTGTTCCTTGGACCCTGGGCCAAGTCGGGGTCCCTGCCTGTCTCAGCCCCAGGGTGGAAGTGAGCTCCGAGGACTGAACTGTGGTTGAACTTGGGGTCCAGAGCCAGCCTGGAGTTGTGACCCCAAGGGCTGTGCTGTGTGACCTTGGGAGGCCTCAGGAGGCTCACCAGTGGCCTTTGGGGGTGTGCTGGGGTCCCCACAAGGGGAGAAAATAAGGCTGAGAGAGGCGGGCATCATGAGATAGGAAACCCAGCCTCAAAGGGAGGGGCTGCTTCAGGGTTGACCTGGGGGTCTCAGAGGTCACTCAGGCACAGGGGGACCTCCACCCAGCCTGCCAGTTCCAGGCAGGGCTGCAAAGCGGAGGCAGGCTGGGGCCTGCCTTCTCCCAGATCATAATTCCAACCTCGAGTGTGGCCTTTGAGGGCATACTGTGTCCTGCACCGTCTCCAATCTCTGCTGACACCACCGACCAAGTCCTCCCTAAGGTCCCGAGGCATGTACACCATTTTCTGCTCAAACTCTTCCTCCTCCCCCCAGGCACAGCTTAGACTTGGCTGCCTCCTCCAGGAAGCCTTCCCTGATGGCCACCAGGGCAGCCCAGTGCCTCCCTAGCTGAGCACTGGTGAGCTCAGCTCACGCCAGTGAATGGCTGAAGCAGTGCCCAGTGAAAGCTGGCATTTGCCTTCCTGTGAGCTCCTAATGGCAGGGAGCCTGGCATGGGCCGGGCCTCAGTCAGCATTTGCTGCCTGCACTAGCTGAGCCCTCATCCTAGCGAGACCCCGGCTTCAAGTGGGAATGGGGCAGCCCAGCTGCGCAGGGCTACCCTTTCACAGGGGTGCCAGCAGAGCCGGCGGGCTGTGGGGTGCTTGGTGGGCAGGACTGCACTCTGCCTCAGCCCCCAGTGCCCTCCCGCTCTCTCTCCATGACTGCCCCACCCCCGCCTCGCTGGTCTGGGAGCAGACGGTGGGTGACCTGGGGTGTCCCAGACCCGAGAGCAGGACGTACGTTGAGAGGTCAAGACGCCCATCACGTAGAGAAGGCTGCGGTGGGGGAAGACACCTGTCAGGACCTCGGTCTCCAGGTGCCGGGCCACCTGCTGCCACGAGTGCCTGCAGACGGCCACCAGCAGGTTGCTGGCTGCGTCCTGGTATGCCTCTTTCAGCTCCTGTGGGCGAGGGGGGCGGGCGAAAGAGTGTAAGAGAGGGCACCCCTACTGAGCGCTGTGGCGCCCCACACGGGTCTCTGGCCTCCGTGACTGGTGGGGTGGGGTGAAGCGGCTGAGGGAGTGGCCCGGGGCCAGTGCCCTCCCCACTGCGCACACCTGCGTAGTCCCGAAGCTCCAGGGACTGGTGTTGGAGGGGCTGAGGGGGTCTCCGAGTGGGGAGGCCGGGTATCCCCCAGGCGCCCGACAGACCCCTGACCCTGCAGACAGCCCCTTGGGGGGAAGGCCTCGGAGGTGGGAGTGAAAACAACCCAGGACCACAACCGCGGTGAAGCCGGGAAACGAGTAGCTCGGAGGAGACAGAGGCCAGAGAGATGGAAACTTCCAGCGAAACCCTCTTTAATATCCTCTGAGAGATAAGAGAAGATATTGCATCCCCGAATGTATGAACAGCGTGGCACGAGAGAAGAACATTCCGAGAATGAATCGAGATGTCTCGAAAGTTAAAGATACAGAGGCACGGACGGGGAAACTCAATTAGAAGGTTTGGAAGATAAGGACGAACTTCGGAGGGTGGAACAAAGGATGGAGAGATGGAGAAGGAGAGAGAGATAAGAATATTAGGAGCCTTCGAAAGCACCTTATCTGAGCCGTGGGGTCCCTAGGGCCTGGAACAGGCCCATAAGACATTATCCCCCACAAGTTAGCATGAGCCACTTCCCTCAAAGTGGGGACACAGGACCCCCGGGCTCCATGGTTAGAAGCAGCCCCAGAGCGAGGCCCGCCACTGTGGCACGGCACAGCATGCAGGACAGAGAGAAGGTTCCAGAAGCCTGCCACAGAAAGGCAGGCTGAGGATAAAGGAGCGATGTTCAGATTGGCTCTGGAGTCTCCACAGCCACACTGGGGGTAGGAGGACAATGGGGTGACCATCGGCGACGTGTGTGGTCCAGGTGAATAGCTCAGAGGTTTCCCGACGGGTATGGTCTCAAAGCCCTGCTTCCCACACACGTGTTGTCAGGGAGCTCCTGGGCATGTGCCTGCTTCGGGAGGGAGGCAACAGGGGCGGAGGGAGGCTTGGGGAGGAGGGGATGGCATCCCGGACAGAGGTGGGCTCAAATGCTGAGACACGCTTGGCTGGCCTGTACCTACCCTTCTCCGTGCGTGAGTCCCGCCAGACCAGCGCCTGGCCCCCACAGGAGTGCTGGCCCCTACCGGCCTGGTTAGGACCCCCGCACTGCCCAGACTCGCCGCAGGCTGCCCCAGGGCGCTCCTGTCCACCCTCGCCGGGGCTGCAGCCTGGCCCAGCTGGGTCACGCCGCCCCTCCCCCAGCTCTTAAATATTATTACTATCAGTCTGTCAATTATACGTAGATGTCTTACACTTTTAAAATGTGCCCAATTTACGTCACAATACTGAGTTAAACCCCTTTTTTACGACTTAAAAAGAACTTGAGAAGAAAGAGTATCATAGGGTATGGACACTCGTTTTTCTGGCAGGGGTGATGTGTAAGGCCTCTTTGTGGGGAGCGTGGAGTTCATCACACCCGAGTCTGCCAGCTGGGCCGTGACCACAGGCAAGTCTGAGCGTAGACCCCGGCCCCTCCATGCTTGTCGGGGGTTAAGTCACGCCCATTCCTGCCTCGTGGGGTGTCAGGGCGTGGACCCATGGTGGTGACCGGTCACCACTCCCTGACCACGACTGGGCATGTGTTTTTGGCTCCTCCGGCCAGGGCTGCCCCCGGCTGTCAGTCTGAGTGGGAGCCACAGGCCCCGAGGCCTGGAGCCGCTGAAGCTGAGACAGCTGGTCAGCCTGGGGCAGCCCCTGGGGTGATGCCTGCGGGAGGGGTGCGGTTGGTGGGTGGTCCAGGTCGGGACCTGTGCGTCTCTGTCAGGCAGGACCCTGGAAGGTGGGCCACCCAGGGCTGAATGACAGCCTGGGGAGGGGGTGAAACTCGCAGAGACGTCCAGAGGCTGGGGTGTGGGAAGCACGGGTGGGAATGGTGAGGGAAGGCAGAGAGGGGGGCCTGGAGCCCGCTGCAGGCAGGGGCCTGCGGGGAGAGGATGCTGAGCTGCCTCAGATATCGGATCTTCCATCTACAGGACCTGAGGCCAGACAGCAGTGAGCTCTCCGGGCCTCACCGGCCTCAGCTGGGAAATGGGTGCATGGGGTCGTCCCTCGGGAGGGGCCGGTGGTAAGAAAATGGTAAAACGGATGGGAGTCACTTGGCCAGCTCAAGGCTGGGCCGTCCCAGCACCCTTGGACCCTTGGGGCCGCTGCCTGCAACCCCTCCCCCGGTGGCTGGGGGAGGGGCCCACCGTGGACTTGGCCATGTTCTCCAGGGCCAGTTTGATGAAGGCCTTCTCCCAGCTCTCCTCCAGCGAGTCGCTGACCCCAATGACGGTCTCCAGGACGTGGAACAGCCGCAGCTTGTGCCAGCTGGAGACCTGTGGGCGGCAGAGTGGGCAGAGGCTTAGGGCCACGGTGGGGGTCGCTGTGAGAGCTTGTCGGGAGTGGGCCCAGGGGATAAGTCCCAAGTGGATGCATTTGGTTATCTGGCCAGTAACCAGTTAGCACACACCTGCTACAAGCATGTATGGGCCATGAGCTAGGTTTTGCAGACAGGTGAGTAAAAGTTTGTCTCTGTCCTCAGGAACTGCTATGGGGTTTCAAAAGCATTCCATCTCTAAAGCCAGTTTATTTAGGCATTCCTGTGTTTACTCATTCATTAGAACTCACACATGCCTTCCCTAGCAATTATCCACCTGAAGATCCATCCCACCAACGATCCATATCCATCCATCCACGCACCCACCATCCACCTACCACCCATCTATCCATACACCCACCCACCCACCATTCATCCATCCATCCATCCACACACCCACCCACCCACCATCCATCCACCTATCCATATACCCACCCACCAACCCATCCATCCACACACCCATCCACGCACCCACCCACCCATCTTGGCCACTTAATGGCTCTGTGACTTTAGGTAAATCACTGTCCTTCCCTAAGTCTCAGTTTCCTCATCTATGGGGGCCACAATAGCTGCATCACGAGACTGTCCTCAGGTCAGTCAACATGTATCGGCCCACTCCCACCCCCCACTCAGCCCTGCGGACATACGAAACTGACTCGCCCCAAATCACGTAGCTGCGGTGTGGAGGAGCCGAGGTCTGAGCCCGCCTTGGGATCCAGCCCCCCGACCCCTGTCTCCCGAGAGTGGCCTGAGCAGCCCCCACCTCGGGGTTGTCCGCGAAGTAGTCGTGGATGGTTTCCAGCACCAGGCTGGGAGCCTCGTGGGCCATGTTCTTGATCTTCTTGACAGTGGAGCTCAGGTGGGCGGAGTCTGAGCCACTCAGGTCTCGGAGCATCTTGAAGCAGATTGCTAAGGCACATGGCGAGGGCGTGTGAGGTGGGTGGGCTGCATGGGCCGGGCGTGGGGACAGGGGTCTGGAAGGGGGCGCATTCCTGGGCCTCCTGGCCATCTGGTCCTCTGGGGTTCAAGGTCCAAGCAGCATGAATGCACCTGTACTCCTGTCTGCTCATCAATTTGGCCAACTTTCAGCCATGTATCCACCCATCTGTCATCCACCGACCCGCCAATCCATTGTCCATCCACCTCCACATCCCACACGTTTGTCTGTTCATCAGTCCATCTGTCCCTCCACTCATCTGTCCATCCTCACACTCATCCACCAATCCAACCGTTAATACATATATCCACTTGTCCACTCATCGATCCACCCACATCCGTCATCCACCCGTCTTCCCATCCATAAACCCATCGTCCATCCCGCTGTCTCTCCACCTATTCATCCCTCTGTCCAGCCAGGCAGCACTCACTGCCGCTCACCCTGGGCAGTCAGAGGGCTGGGTAGGGTCTCAGAGAGGAGTTGGGGCCCAGCTGTGTACTGGGCACTCAGAGGGTGGGGACAGGAAGTCCCGACTGCGAGGGAGGGGCGGGCAGGACTGGGTCTTGGGGCCGGGGCAGGGGTGGGGGCGGTCACCTGCGGTGCAGGCTCTCTCCAGGAACACCCGGTGCTCCTGCGGCGCCAGGGCGGCCTGGCTGCTCTGCGACTTGCACAGCAGGATGGTGGTGGGGTGCGCCGCTCTGTCCCTGCGGGCGGAACTCTGCGGGGCCTTCCTGTAAGACAGGTCCCTCGAGGATTCCGAGACGTGGGAGGAGATTCTGAAATGGAAAGGGGTCCTGGGTGCCCGCACCTGGGTACCAGGGACACTGAGAGCCCCCTGGTTGGGCCAGGCTGGGTCCCATCCCCTCAGGTGTCCACCCTTCTGTTCAGTGGACTGACCGCCTGGGGGCGGGGCTGCGAGTAGTGCCAACTCTGAGGCACCATTGAGTCGGACGGGCCAGGCATGGTGGGTAGACTGGCGGGGTCAGCGTAGGGCATCCAGCTTCCAGCTCTTGCCCGGACTTGCAGGAGGACCCAGGCTTCTCAGGACCACACGAGGTGCCCCGGCCACCACCTGTGCCTGCCAGGGGCTGGGGCAGAGGCCAGAGCGTGTCCGGAGCAGGTGGGGGCCGCAGCACATTAGAAGGAGCGCGTCTCAGTATCTGACCCCTCCATGTGCTCCACCACCACGTACGACACGTGTCAGTTGCACCACGCCAACTCCTCCCGTGGTCCCCCATACAAAAAAGCTACGAGAACTAAAAAGTGAGTTCATCGAATCTGCAAGTATAAAGTCAGTGTGTAAAAGTCAGTCCTGTCCCTATAAGCTAGCAATAAGTAATTGGGGATTGAATTCAAAAGGGACCATATGTAGTAGCTCTAAAGATGAAGACACATGCAGTACGAACCTAACAAATAATTCGAGCTCTCTGTACCATAAACTACAAAATCACGATGGAAGAAACCAGGAAGGCTTTAACGAGAGGGGACGTACCATGGCCACGAATTGGAAGACTCAATATGTTAAGATACCGCTTCTCTCTACATTCATCTGAATATTATTATAATTCCAATGAAAACCCCAGCAGGATTTTGTGTGTGTGTGCGGTAATCAGCAAGTTGTTTTTAACATTTACATGGAAAAGTAACAAATGACTTCAAGCTTGGTGGCCAGGCTGTGGCAGGCGAGACCATACCGTGTGATGGAAGCACAGAAACATAAACAAACGGGACAAAACACAGAGTCCAGAAAAGGACCTGCACATATGGGGCTGGCCGACTTTTGAGAAAAGTGCAGAAGTAATTCAGTTAGGGAGGGGCAAGCAAGGGGGGCAATTATTGGGCGCACACACGCGGGACCTTCCCAGTCTGCCTCAAGCCAGGTCCAAAAACTAATGCAAAATAAATCGTAACCCTAAAAGTGGAACCTAAAATTGTAAAACCCTTAGAATAAAATGTAGGAGGGAATCTTTGTGGTTGTGGATGAGACAGAGATTTCTCAGATGGACACCAAGAAACTGTCTATTAAAGAAAAAAGTCATCACACTGGGTTTCATCGGCATGGAGAGCTTCTGCTTTTGGAAAGCCGTCTATAACGGAGAAGAGAGGCTGTGGACTTGGGGGGGTGTCTCCGTGGACCCCACGTCCGATGAAGGCCTCCACCCCGAATACAGAGAGCACAAACTCACCCAGAACCTGCCAACGTTGGGGGAAAGACTGAACAGACACCCTCCCTCCCCCAGGAGATAGCAAAATGGTGAGTAAACAGCAAAATGCTGGGCACCCTTCCCCAAGAGGGAGACGAAGGAAAGGCGTGTGTGTGTGGGGGGTGGGGGGGGACACACGGTGACCCTGCGACCAGAACAGTGTCAGGGGAATGGAGGACAGTGGAACCTGGCGCCTCCTGCCCTGCGGGGGGAAGCCACGCGATGCGGCCAGTAGGGGGCGCAGCTCGGTGCATCCGAGGGAGCTGGACCTGCATTCACCATCCCCCGCAGCTCTTCCACACCTACGCGCTCACTCTAGAGCAACAGCAGCTGATGTTCGCACCACACTCTGCACATACGCGTTTAGAACGGCGTTATCTGCAATGGCCCCATGTGGAAGACGCCCACGTGTCCTTCGAGTGGCGAGGGCATAAACCGCGTTCAATGCGTGGATACTGCTCAGCGCTAACAGGGAGCGAGGGGCCGAACAAGGCCGCCGCGCAGTGATTCCTCAGCGCCTTACTAGGAGGCAGGAACCTCCCTCCCTAAGCCCCGCGGCGCTGGCGCAGGCTCGGCCCTCTGGGCCTTCATTCATTCAGGGGGTGCTTGTTCAGTGCCGCACGTGCCGGCACCACCCAGGGAACGGAACACACGGAAACCCCAGCCCTCGCAGCGCTGCCATTCTTGGGGGAGAGGTGATGAACAGACAAGGAGCTGCGCACCGTGTCAGCTGGGGACTGGGATGTGGGGGCAGTCAAGGGGGACTCTGATGGACCAGCTGACTTTAAGAAGTCTGGTTCAGGGAGGTTGGCTGGGGACAAGCACAGGGTGTGGCTGGCTGACTGAAGAAATGAATGAGCGATGAATGAATGAAGTCCTTCTGGGAATAGCGCAGCTCCCCCAGCCTCCCTTCTCCTCACCTCACCTCCACCGCACCCAGTGGGGGTGGCCTCACACCAGCCCCACGCCCTTCCGGGACACAGAGAGGACCAGTGAGCTGTCCTGGGATCCACAGCTTCTGCAGGATGGTGCTGGTTCAGAGCTGGGCCTTGACCCTGAGGCCCACATCCTGGAGAGCAGGATCTTCCTTCCACACAGGGCCTGGCTGGTACCAACTCTGTGCCCTGCAGGGTCCTCTGCCCGGGGCCATGCTGGCCACAGGCACCACTGCCACCTGCTGTCTCACCCCAAATCCACACCCCTGCCCTACCTCAACCAAGACAGAATGTGGTTTTAACCCAAAGAAACAACCAGAATGCAGCCAGCTGCAGACATGGCAAGGAGACAAGGGCGTGCCCATCAGAACGTCGGAATCTGCAGGTCGAGGCTGCTCCCCAAACAGCGCACGGGGAGGGCCTCGCAGGCCCCGCTGGCTCTGAAGCCAAGTCTAGGGGGCTGGGTGTCCCTGCGCCCCAGGAAGGGTGCCCTCCAGCCTGGGACTGAGAAGGCAGAGGAGGGTGGAGCTGCCCCTGGGGCCACCCAGGACACTGGGGACACTGATTCCTCCCTCCCAGCCGCCCTCCCCAGCTGCTCTTGGCTGCTGCCAGGCCCCTCCCTCCCCGGGGCCTGGGGGTCTGCCCTCGAGTCCCACAGGGAGGCTCTGCCCCCAGAGAGGAAGAGGCCAGGGCCCCTGTGGGAAGCAGGGCATCTGGGTCCCCTCCTGGGCTCCCATAGGCCCTGGCCTGGCGCTGGCTGACCTGGGGTTCTGGGACAGAGCTGATGACACGCTGTCAGCCGTGGAGTGGCTGCCTGCCTTTTCCAAACCCTTCCGGTCCATGTTGGGGTCCGGTCAGGAGATCCTGCAGGCCCTGTCCTCGTGCCCGGCAGGGTAGCCCTCTCTCTGGGCCGCCCCTGCCCGGCCCCACCAGCCCTGACCTCACCCCTGAGGTCACAATGGTGCCGGTGTCCGGGGCAGCTTTCCAGGGACACTGTGGTGAAGTGTCCCGAGCTGGGCTGGGACTCCCGTCCCGAGAAACCCTGGGCCAGCCAACGTGCGTCGCAGGCAGCATGTTTGGGGCCACCAGTCCCACAGCAGTGGGCAACCAACCGCCATGTGTTCCGTGCCAGGCTGTGGCGGAGTTTGGATTCGGTGTGGGACGGTGTAGCTCTGCGGAGCGGAGCTGGGTCCCAAAGGCAGACCGGGGACACCCCGAGTGGGCCCTTGTCACCGTACCGGCTGTTGGAGGCCCTCGGGTGGGGTGAAAAGGGCCTCCCAACGCAGGGGCAGCTGCCCAGAGAGCCTGGCAGCCTGCAGGGTTGGGCCTCCGTTCCACACCGAGCACCACTCATGGAAAAGCACATCTCCACACACCCGGGGGAGGTGGGCATTGCTGGCCCATCTACAAAGGGGCCAGGGCCCTGGACAGGCCATCTGGCCAGCAGCAGCGGAGCTGGGGTCGGAGCCCCGGGGCCAGCCCTAAAGCCTCCATGGGGGGTGGACGATGCCTGTTGTTGTCTCTGAGACTCTCCCACCATGGCCCCCGTCCTGGTTGCATGGCTGTCTCCCAAGTCCAGGGGCAGCACGGTGGCCAGAACCCCTCCAGTATAGGTGCTGCCTGGGCGGTGGGGGTGCCCGAGGAGCTGGGGCATCAGCAGGTCCTGTCACCAATGGTCCCAGGGTTCCTGAGGCCTGACCGGGCCGAGGTGCCAGAGCAGGGGCTTGGGGCTCGCCTCTTCCGTGAGAAGGGCCCCAGGCCTCCGGGCGGGTCCCTGGCAGGCATTCTGTCCAGAGGCCCATGAATGGGTGGGGCCACCCGGTGAAGGTCATGGATAGTCCTTAGGTCTTCAGGAATTTGGGGGCCGGCAGTTAAACGAGACCAGTTGACCCTGTCTGCCCGCCCCTCCAGTTCCTCCCTCTGGGACCTGGCAACTGGCTCTAGCCCTTCCTGGCTCTGGGACTCACCCCCTTTCCCGGGGCCCCCTGTACAGGGGTGGTGAGGACATCCCCTGCTGGGCCCATGAACCCTCGAGCCTCTGGCGCTGCTACAGGGGCCTTGGCTCATTGCCCTGGCCTGGCCCGTGCTCTTCCCCCCACCCCCAGCCCTGGGGGTCCCCCTGTTGGTCCTCAGCTCGTAGCCAGTTTTTGCCCATGCAGTGGAGACCCGGAGTTCCCTCCCTGCCGGGCTCCAGCGCATAGCGTGTGCCCACGAAGTGCCTGCTGGTGGAAGGAGCAGACATACCCCTGGGTAGGGGCTGCCCAAGAAGGGGGTCCTGCCTCATGGGCCTGGGACCGGGGGGCGGGGACCCAGAATCAGCAGCAGCCTCCTGGGCCTCGAGCAGGTGCCCTGCCCAGGACGCCCAGTCTTCCAGAGCTCCCTCCTCCCTTCACGCCCCTCTGCTCATCTTCCACAGAAGGAAGAGGGAAAAGAGGCAAAGCAAAGAGGTTTTCTCCTCCACTTTCTGAAAATGAGATTTTAAAAATAACTGCAAGGTAGTGGCAGGAGGGATTATCTGAGAAGGGTGGGCTGCGCACAGTGGGTTTGGCAGGGCCTCCGGCCCCTCCTTCTCCTTAGCGCCCTGGCCCCCCAGGCTGTGCCCTCTCTGCTCTCTCTGCCTGGCCCTTGTCTGCCCCTCAGGGCGGCCAGAAAGGGGAGCCGTGCAGTGTGTGTGGGGGGTGCCGCTGAGGGAGGAAGGCGCTCATGGCCCCGATTGCATTCCTGATTAGCGTCCTTGCTCCTTCTCCCGGCTCACTGCTCGCTGCCGAGTCACGTGCCCTCCTGGGTGTCTCCTGGTCCTCGGGATGCTATGCTTTTTCTACCTTCAAATCTTTGCACCTGCGGCCCCTCAGACATTCCCCGTTTACGTGACATGCAGCCATCACCCTCAGCTGCAGTTCACTCTCCCGCCAGGCTGTCCCTGGCTCCCAAGTGGTACTGAGGGACCCTCTACCTGCCACTGTCACAGCCCCGCACTCTTTCCCGATCACAATTGGTGTTTCTTTTTTTTTTTGAAGCTTCATTTTTTCAGTTGTTCCATTACAGTTGCCCTAAATTTTCCCCCTTGGCCCTCTTCTGCCCAGCCCATCCCCGCTCCCACAGTCCATCCCCACCCTGCTGTCCATGTCCATGGGTCATTCATGTGTGTTCTTCGACTGGTCCCTTCCCCTTCTTTCCATTATGCCCCTCCCCTCCCCCGTCACTGTCAGTCTGGTCCTCGTGTCCATGCCTGGGGTTCTGTTTTGTTCACTAGATTCCTCTTATAGTGAGATCATACTGTATTTGTCTTTCCCGGACTGGCTCATTTCACTTAGCATAATGATCTCCAGTTCCAGTGTGTTGTCACAAAAGGTAGGAGCTCCTTCTTTCTTTCTGCTGCGTAGTGTTCCATTGTGTAAATGTACCATAGTTTTTTTAAACTGAAGTATGCTAATTTAGATAGACTGTTTCTTTTTTTTTTTTTCAAAAATTTTATTTTTAGAGAGGGGGAAGGGAGGGAGAAAGAGAGGGAGAGAAACATCAATGTGTGGTTGCCTCTTGTGTGCCCCCTATTGGGGACCTGGCCCACAACCAGTCATGTGCCCTGACTGGGAATCAAACCAGCGACCCTTTGGTTCAGAAAATGGCACTCAATCTACTGAGCCACACCAGCCGGGGCTGTACCATAGTTTTTTTATCCACTCATTACTGATGGGCACTTGGGCTGTTTCCAGCTCTTGGCTAATGTAAATAGCGCTGCTGTAAACATAGGGGCGCCTAGGTTCTTTGGAGCTGGTGATCCGGGATTCTTAGCAGTTGGTGTTTTTTTCATTGATTGGTCAACTTGTCTTTTGCCTTACAGCTACACTGTAAGCTCCCTGCGGTGGGGATCGGGGAGCAGGTGATACTGGCCCCCACCCACACCCCACGGGCACTTACTGTTCCCATAGTTCAGTGGCAGCCCTGCTTTTCCTTGTCTTGGAGGCTCCCTGGCCACCAGCCAAAGGTGACAGAGAAACAGCTCTCCTGGGAGCAGCGCTGAACCCATGATGGGTGGGTGGGCGACCGGCGACAGGAACGCCCAGTGGGATCGAGCCCTGGGGACTCCTAGGTGACTACCTGCTCGATGACACCCTTCCTAGGCCTCCTCCTGTCCCCCTGGGGATGACACCCGGTGGCCTCTTATCCTCATACCACTGCCCCAGAGATACCTGTGTTCCAATCCCCGGAATCTGTCATTGTTAGTTCATATGGCAAGAAAGGATGTGGTGGCCATGATTAAGTCAAGGGCCTTCAGATGGGGTGATTATCCCGAGTCATCTGGATGGGCCCTACAGGTCATCACAGGTGTCCTGGTGAGAGGGAGTTTCAATACTGGCAGAAGAGGAGGAGCTTGTGTGAACCCAGAGGCAGAGACTGGGGTGACGTGGCTACAAGCCAAGGGATGCCAGCAGCTGCCAGATACTGGGAGAGGCAGGAGCGGGCCCTCTCCTAGAGCCTTTGGAGAGAGCATGGCCCTGCTCACACCCTGACTTCAGCCCAGTGACACTGTTTTAAACTGCCCAGTGTGTGGTGGCCTGTGGCAGCAGCCCTGGGAAATGAACAGAATGGGTTTTGCAAAGCCCAAACTGAGACACCTGGGCCTAATTATTGGGGCAAACCGGAAGATTTCCCCTCCAAATGCGGGGCACCTGGTGGACTATACTTTCCAGCCTCCCTTGCAGCTAAGAGTGACCATGTGACTAGATTCTCACACCCCATTTGAGATGTGAATTGCGCCATTTCCCCTGGTGTGTTAACCCTCCTCCCAGGGTTGGAATGCAAAATGGTGAGACTTCATTCAATCCAGCCAATAAACAGTCACCTTTCCGAGCCTCAGTTTCCCTGTCTGTACGAGTAGGCTGGAACCAGCTTACATGAGATTAAATGAGAAAAGTGACTGCTGTGGAGAAGGGATGGTATAATGTGAAAAACAGACATTTGACCTGGTCATAAAGGAATGCCCACACCCCCAGGCCTGACTTCCTGGCCAGCTGGGCCAGCCCCAGTCTCACAGGGGCTGTGGGCCTGGCCTGACGCCCTCTGGGCTATCCTCTGAAGGCCCTCAAAGTGTGTGGTAGGTTCATTCACAGGAAATGACGGAGGCGGCACAGGCAGTGGCCAGCATTTCCCTGCACTGCTGGGGCAGGCTGGAGGAGGCTGCTGCAGCTCCCTCCCCTGTATCCTTTCCCGGGGCAGGAAGCAAAGCCCATCTAGGACGTCAGGGGAAGCTTTTGGGGGAGAGGGGTTTCTGCTCCCAATCAGGGGTCTGGCCCAGAGGGATTCAGGCCTGCCTTTGCTGGGCTCCTAGGGAAGTAGAGAGACTAGCAGAGTCCTCACCATGGCAACAGCACCTCCCCCCACCTCACAGTGTCTTCCCAGCCCCCCCCCGCCCCCCGCCCCCCCCCCCCACCAGCATCCTGGTGTTCGAGGGCAGCCCTGTCTGACCCCTCTCCACTGTGGAGATGCTGAGAGGGGGCTGCTCTGAACCCTGGAGTGCTCGTGGGGTGGGGAGGCTTCGGTCTGGAGGGGTGGCCAGCCTCCGCCTGGTTGTGGCCTCTACGCCACATGAGCACAGGACAGGGGCTGTGGACACCAGGGCGACTTGAGTGAAGAGGGAAGGGGGCATGGGGGTCCATGAACTGGGGGGACAGGTGCAGGTGGGGGCAGTCTCTGAGTGGCAGGTGAGCTGCAGGGCTGTGGGGGAGGGCCCTCTGCCCCTACTTACCTCCCCCACCCTCTCTCCTGCTAGCCCAGCCCCCTGCCAGGTGGGGCCCCTTTAAATACAAGGTTCTTTCCTTCGCAGGAGGCCCCTCCCCCAGTCTCCTGGGCAGCCAGGTAAACAAGCCTGACCCCCAGCCTGCTGACATGGCCTCCCCTTCTTCAGGGGACCCCAGCAAAGCAAGTCTGCCACTTCCTCCTGTGCCTCTTCCAGGTGAGACACTGGGTGGGGGAAGGGACGGAGGCAAGGGGGTGTCAGTGGCATATGGGGCTCTGAGACTGTGACAGACAGGCAGCCAGCCCAGCCCCTCTTCCTGGGGGAGGGAGGGCTCAGCCAAGGCCACACAGTGGCGGGCTGGGAGGGGTGGGGGGTGCTCATCCCACGATTGACCCCCCATCCTTCCTGCTCTAGCCAGGGCCAACTATGCTGCTGCCCCACCCCCACCAGGGGGTCCTGCAGCCCTTGCACCCTGAGCCTGGAGGTGGGGCAGGGTCCTCCTCCTTCAGAGCTCCTTCCGGGTCATTCTCTGGCCCTGCTTCCCGACCACATCCTTCAACCCGCCCTGCTGCACTCAGAAGTACACTCCACTGCCCCTACTAGGGAGGGGCGGTCATACCCCCCACCCGAGGTTATGTCTCCCACTCCCCCCACCTCTCTGAATTTTGGATTCTGGTCACTGACCCTCTCCATCTCTGCTGTGGAAACAGTGGAGATTTCTCCTATCGCACTGGCCCCTCTGTCCCCATCCCCCCACCCCTAGGCCTGGTCATGCCTGGGCCTTGCCCCACCCAGTCCAGCAGCCCCACCCCCGCTCAGGCCCTCCGCAGCAGGGCTCCAGCACTCCTGGGGGGGGGGGCACAGTTTCCAGCAAGTTTCCACCTCCTCCTGCCAGTTCTGCCTCCCCCTCTCCCACCCTGTCTGCAGGGTCATCACACCCTCCCGCCCACCCTCCTGGCCTCTCTTTTCTGTTGTGTCAGCCTGGCAGCCTGCCAGCTTCCGCCCACTCCCCTCCTGGGCCAGTGCAGCTGAGCAGAGCAGGGCAAACTCCACCCACCCATGCCTGTGGGGCCTTCCTCTGAGGCCGGGTCTCTGTCCGGACCCTGCATTCCTCCTCCAAGCCCTGCCCCTCTTCTCCCTCCTCGAGCTCAGCTAGGGGCCCGCACCCCCAGACTGGGAAACTATGGCCAGGGAGGAGGACTCCCGTGGGTTTCAGCCACCGTGAGCCCGCCCACCTGCACTTGTGCCCGCAGGTGCGGTCCACCCCCACCTGCTCCTGTGCACAGCTGAGGCCGCCTTCCTCCTTCCCTCCTGGTCAGGGCCCTCCCCCGGCCCCAGCCCCGCCCCGTCAGGACCCTCGTCTCTTCACAGGGTCTCCGCATCAACACTGAGTGTGCTGCCACTTAGCCTGCCTGCTGACCCCACTTTCCATTTAGCATCGCAATTTATCTGCTCCCCCTTCATAGCAAAACTCAGAAAGGTTATTTATACTTGCTGCCCCCCCCCCCCATTTTTCCCTTCCATCCGCTCTTGAGCCCACTCGAACCGGTCCTTCCTCTCGGGCACTTCACTGAAGCAGCTCAGCCTGAGGCCAGTTCACAGGCCTCGCTCTGGCTCTCGGATGTGGCCCTTCCTCCTGCGAGGCTCCTGGCTCTTCTCCTGCAGCTCCACTGGCTCCCCCTCCGGTCCCTCACCTGGCGAGGGACAAGGGCCTCTTCTTCTCTCCTCACATCCTTGGGGATCTCGGTTCCTTTAAATGCCAGCTTCCCGGAGCCTGTCCTCATCTGCAGCCCCCATCCCAAGGGCAGGCTCATATTCAGCATCCTCTGGCCTCTCCCCTGGCCTGTGTGAGGGCACCCACCTCCCCAAGTTGGACTCTTGGCTCCCCACGCCCGACAGGCTGCTCCGACCAATCCCCGTCTCATTAAATGGGGCCTCTTTTCTTCCAGCTGCTGAGGCCGAAAGCCTTGGCGTCTTTCTCCGTTCTTCACCTCTGCTGCACACTCTCCACCACAGACCCCATCGTTTCTACCTTCAAGGCAGATTCAGAACCCGAGTACCTCTCTGGGCCGCCCTCGCCTCGCCAACAGCCCCTCTGCCCCGATGGCTGCCCCTGCTGCCTCATGGTCTCCCAGCTGCCGCCCTCGCGCCTCCGCCCGTCGGGACCGCACCCACACTCACCCAGCTGACTGCCAGTCAGAGGGCACCATTCCCCTCACGCACCCTGGGGCTCTCTCCTCAACTCGTGCAGGGTCCCCATCCGTAGCGATCCTCTTCTCCACAGCCCCTCCCCTGCCTGCCTGCCCATCTGGTGGTACCGTGTGTGAGACTGGGCCAGTGGCTCAAGCAGAAGGACCGCCCTGCAACTCCCTCCTGATGGGTGGGCAGGACAGGCTGCTGCGGGTGGAGGCACCTCCCTTTAGCCCATCCTAGAGGGAGGCTCCTGCTTGGAGCCTTAGAGCTGTCCAGGGTGCTGGGCACCATGGGCCGGAGCCTCGGTCTGGGAGCTGTCCACGGTGCTGGACACCACATACCTGGTGGCTCGCTTTGGCCATGTCTGGGGGCTGAGCTAATAAACTCACTTTCAGGTGATAAGGCTGGTTGGCCAATGCCTTCTCATTTGTGAGGGCGGTGGAACATGCTTGATTGCTCCCATTTTCTAGAGGGAGAAACTGAGGTTCAGGGGAGTTAAAGGACTAGTCCAGGCTGTCCCAGGTAGAAAGTAGGCCCTCCATCCCAGGCCCAACAGTTCTTTGCCCCGGAGTGCAGGCACGGGGCCTGAGTGTGAGGTCATGGCTCTGATGTCAGGCCCAGTGTCTGCCTGGCACACGTGGTACCCACATGTGCCTGTGTGCAGGGGAGGGGAACGGTCATCCGGAGGCCCTGGTGCTGGGAGGGTGTGGCCAGCTGGAAAGGGCTTGCCCAGCTAGGGTTCCAAGCCACCCTTGGGGTGTGGGTACCCCATAGAGCTGCAGCCGGAGCTGCTGTTGGGGGCCATGGGTGGGCTTCAAGGGTGCAGAGACCCCCAAACCAGGACAAAGTGCTGTGTTCATGTGCACATGACTTTCTGAGAGTGGGTCCCTGGATTTCACCAAACCCCCCAGAACTCCATGCACAACTCTCTGTGAGGCCACAGGTCAGAGGCCTAGAGACTTCCACATTTCTCCTTCGACCTGCCACCTGGGGAGCGGCCCCAGCGGAGAGAGAACCGACTTACCTTCCAACCTGACCCCTGTCACCTGGGTCCTGGGGCCAGCAGTGCCAGGCTGGGGACTGAACTCTCGCCCTGGGATCCTCCCCAGTTTGATGTAGAAGGGCTGGCACTGGGCCCCTCAGCCTTCACCCAGGAGAGTGCTCTTTCTGTTCCTGTCTCCACTTCATCCTGAGCGGGCCTGGCCTCTGGGCTGGGCCTGGCCTCTGGGCTGGGCCCCTACCGTCCATTCTCCGTGCAGCCCAGAACCAACTTTCCATGGAGACAGGCTAGGTCACCCCCTTCCCCAGTCACCACTGTTGGTGGGATTAGCTTGTTCAGGAAGCCTGGCCTGGCTCACCCAGCCCAGCTGCCTGGGCTTCCTCCCCACGTAGAACTTCCCACCCGAGTGACATTGAGTGGTAGATCCTCGTGCCACTGGTAGATCCTGTCTGCATGGCCTGCGGGTGACCTCCCCTCTGCCATCTGAGGCTTGGCTGCACGGTGCGCTCTCTGTCCCTCTCTCCTCTTCGTCCTGCCTGTCTGGTGGCCCTGCCTGCTGCATGGTGGTCACTTGTCCTTGTCCCCATGCCCCGGCCCACAGGTCTGGCCGTGTCACACGAGATCCGCTTCCCAGACATCTACGGCGGGGACACGCAGCTCTGGGAGGCGCACTTCCGCAGCATCGGGCGCGCCTACCGCGCGCTGGGCAAGGAGGACGACTTCACCATCCGCGTGCTCACGGAGGACTTCACGCTGCCCTTCCCATTTGCCTGGCCCCCGGGACCCGACCCTGCCGGCGGGCCGCTCTTCTACGACCCACGTGACCGCACCGGCTTCGACTTCCTGCTGCGTGGCCCGGGCGCCCCGCCCCCTGCGCTGCTGCGGCCCCTGCACAGCACGGCGCAGGCGGCCCTGCGCAAGCGGCACCTGGAGCGCCTGGCACTCAGCTACGCGCAGGCGGGCGCCGGCCAGCGGCCGGGCCTCATGTTCCCCGCGCCTGGGCCCCCCGCCGGCGCCACCATCAGTGGGCCTGCAGGGTCTGAATCTGCCACCCCCAGTGGGGGCACCCCAAGACTTGGCTAGCTCCCTGGTATCCTCCAGAAAGTTAATAAAGAATGCTTCTGCTTCTCCCGCCCCTCTGACACTCTTTGCTGGACACTCCTGGACAGGCATCTGGTCCCTGCTGGTCCCTGATCTCAGCTCTGCCCCCAGGCCAGGCTTTCTCCATGGTGGGGCAGGCAAGCCGCATGGACCTCCAATGGACAGTGAGCGAAGGAGCAAAGTCAAAACGGCAGGCAGGACAGGGCTGCCAGAGGGAAGAGGACCTGGGAGAGGGAGATGGTGGCTGGGCTGCCCCCAGTGCCTACCCTCGGGGGTCCTCACCAACCACAGCCCTGGAGTGGGTGTGAGTGGCTCTCTCCCACAGGTCAGGACCCAAAGTTCTGGCTCCTCCAAGGAGCAGCGGGGATCTGGTTCCTGGCATGTCTGACTTCAAGTTCACACCCAGGAGTTTTCCCATTTTCCATGACAGGCACTGGGATGTGGGAGATGGGGGCGGGTGGGTAGATGGACAGGGGGAAGGGCAACAAGTCAGCACAGAGGGGGAGACAAGGAGCAGAGAGAACAGGGTGGGCAGGGGAGAGCCTGTGACAGCAAAGGGACCCCTCTGTACTGCTGCCCCCTGCCCCCTGCTGGCTCTGGGGAGGAGGGGGTGCTGCCTGCTTCCCACTTCGGGGCTGAGAGCATTCCCTGAGTTAGGAACAGTGCTGGGGTCTGGCCTCTGTCTAAGAGCATCTCCCTCTCCAGGGGACAAGCCATGGCAGAGACCTGTCTGCTGTGGGCTGGCAGGCAGCAGACCCAGTGGCTTCCTCCTCTGACCTGTGTGCCAAGGGCCCAGGTCTCCTCTTGCTCAGGGCTGGGTTCCAGGTGCGCCGGTGCAGTGGGAGGCCTGGAGGGTACACTCTCCCTCGATGGAATTGGAGCTTTACTTTCCCCTTTTCTTTTAATTTGAGGTTATTTATAGCTTCCTAGTCGTGGGTAGAAATGTTTTTTTCCAAAGTCTTTCTTGGAAAATCAGCAACAGGAAGTGCTCCCTTGGAGGGGGAGGAGGCCTTGGGGCTCTGGAAGAGGGGTGTCCAGCCCTCCTCTTCTGCAGGTGGCCCCACAAGGCCCTTCACTCCCACTCCAGCCTCCTTTGTGGCCTCAGACCCGCCTGTATCCTGGCACACAGGTGCACACAGTCCCCGTGGCAGCTGGCATGTGAGCTGCAAGGGGACAACGGTGGTTGGGTGACACTACCCCATGTCCTGTGTTCATGACTCGGGTGCCCCAGAAGCCATCACTCCACCTGGATTCACGTGCAGGAGGTTTACTTGGGAGATGACACGTGGAGACGTGGGTGGAGGGGTGAGGAGGGGAGGTGGCGGAGGGAAAGAAGCCAGTAACAGGTGTAACACACATTAAGTGTCCCCGACGGCCATGGCAGGTCCCACTGGGGACCCTGGGTGACAGCATGGTGCCTGCCTCAGACCTGTCACACCCCAGGGACAAAGAAGTCTCCCAGGGACATGGACTCCGGCAGGTCCGCTTGCCCTGGGGGGGACTGAGCGCACACCTCTCTCGAGAACAGAAATGCAGAGTGACCATTTACAAACTTTTATGACAGTAGGTACAGCCATTTCATGACTCTAGAGTATAATGAGAATTTGGGGTTTATCTCTGGTGTGTTTTTAAGTAGAAATGTTTCTAGAAATGTGACTGGGATGTAACCTTGCTGAGCACAGGGGTGGGGCACCCCGAGGGTCCCCCTTCCATTCTGGGTGCAGGCGGAGCCCTGGGGAGAGGGCAGGGTGCTGGGGCACCGACTCCGAACGCCGAGGCTGGGCTCTCTCCACCTTGCAGCCCCCACAGGCTTCCGAGGGCCCCAGAAAACTGCATACCCTTCGGTGTCAAAGGAGCCAACCCCCCAATTTCCCAGGAACAGGGTCAGGGGTCAAGTGGGCCCCCCCCTCTGCTCCGGTTTCCTTGGAAACAGACTCTGAGGAGCAGTGAGGATGTTTAATTAATTGCAATTACAATCTTCAAAGGGAGCCAAGAGTTGAAAGTTGTTCCTAATTACTGTGTCAGGACGTCAGCCGCCCCCCAGGCTGACTGTTAGAATTTCTGATGGAGGATTAATTGAGTTGCTTGGAGGACCCACTGTGCGTCCCTCCCCATCAGATAAAGTCCTCGTCCAGCCGACACAGACTGGGCTAGAGTGCATGACCACGTGAGACAGGCCCAGGGGAGGCCAAAGGTAGCGGCCTGGAGGAGGATCCCAAGGCCCAGGCCTCCGTCTGGATGTACAGTGGAGGCTGGACGGCCAGAGTGTCTCCTTTTGGTCACCAGAGTGGCTGGCCAAGTTGCTCCTGTTCCTGCCCCCTGGCACTTCCTGGGCAGGCCTATGTCCCTAGCCCTGTGTGGTTGGGGGGTAACTGCTAGCCAGTGAGTCATGGACACCATGACATCTGTCACTTCTGGGCACCTATTGCCAGAGCAAGATCCTCGGGAGTCCTGTCCCCTCTGCCATGGCGACCAGGGTGTTTGAGACAGTGCCTCCTTCACCGTCCTGACTCTCGGGGCCCCTGCAGTGTGAGGGACAAATAACCACGGTCGCCACAGCCCCAGAGATTTTGCGCTTGTCCCCTTCTGCAGTCTCGCATTCCCCGACCTGCCTGGGCTCCTGTGGGCAGGCAGGGCCGCTGCAGAGCGGGCAGGACCAGTGCCGAGAAGGACAGTGCTCGCGGTGAGGGGGGGCATAGAACGGGGGGGGCCTCCTGAGTGCGGTGCCCGGCCGTCCCCCCGCCATGGAGATGATGTGGGTATGTGGCTCACACTGGGCTGCTGTCTCTCTGTGCCTCGGTTTCCTCCCTTGCGGCCCAGGAGGCCTGAGGACTGAATGAGGGGGAAGTAGCCTGTGGACGTGCCCCATTCTCCTTCCTTCCACAGGCTGACGGCCCCCCAGGCCTGCCCTCCCAGCAGCTACAGGCATAAGGAAGTGGGTGCTAAGTGGCTCAGAGGGAGGCCACTGGAGAGGGGAGGTCTGAGCAGAACTCTCAGGGAAAGGGGCTGGGAGGCAGGCAGCTGGGGCCGGGAGCCCAGGTGGCAGGGCGGCAGGTGTCAGTGCCCAGGTGGTGGAAGTGGAGGGTCCAGGTGTCTCACGTGGGGCCAGGACCTGAGTTGGGGGCTGCGGCCTGTCCCATGGGTTGGTTGGGAGCAGAGACATGGCATGACCTCATGAATGTTTTTGAACAGGCATTCATATTGTCCCCCATCCCCCTGCTGGGGGGAATTCAGTTCTCAGCAGATGAAGAAACCTCATTCTTACGTACAAACCACAGACAGTCGTCCGGCCGCCCAGTAGACGCCCGGTTCGTCTGCAGTCTTAACATTTCCAGGGGGCAAGTTAGGAACAAATGTTTGAAAACGCTCCTCAGGGATGTGGGGTGGGGACAAGGAAAGAGAGGCTGAGACACACTGGTTGGAAGGCACCCCCTGCTGCCTTGGGTGGAACCTGGTCCCGGCCAGGTGTGAGGGGGGCCAGGGCCCGGGGTGGCTGTGTTGCAGGTGCCACAGAATGGGGTTGCAGTGGGCTGTCCTGGAGGCCCGACAGGAACCCAGAGGAGCGGAGAAGTCAGGGATGCCCAGGGATTGGCTGGAGCAGTGGGAGTGGGGGTGGAGTGACCCCGGGGGCGACGCGGACCCTGCACGGCACTGGAGGCCTGCAGGCTCACAGGTGTGTTGGGGACCCAGACTGGGCGCAGAAGGACAGGTGCAGGGGTGGCTCAGATGCTTGGATGGCCCAGCAGAGGTGCGGGTGGAGCCCCTGGGTGAGGCAGGCCCTTGGGCTTCTCATCCGTGAAATGGGCCCTGATGCCAGGCTCACAGGTGGCCCCTCTCTGCTGGGCGGGGGCTGACCCCCGCAGGGACGCCAGGCCCTTTCGGGCCCTGACGCTGGGCTGTTTCTGGGCAAGCAGTGCCCTCCTGGCCCTGTAATTACTGAGCGCTAACGAGCCCTGAAATTAAATTAAGAAGAGGAGCTGACGCTGACATCCCTCCTCTCCCCATGGTGGGAAAGTTAATGAAGATCTTGGGGACGGACTGATGGACGGCAGCTGGGAGGGGCATTCAGGGTGGGCCTCACCTGGTTGCTGTAGGAGGATGGGGGCTTGGGGCTGCACAGGGTATTCTGATACTCAGGCATCCCCTACGCTCACTGGACCCCAGGGACAGGGCGTGCCTGAGAGCATCCCCGACCAGGTGAGTCCCACCAGTCCCCCTTTTCCTGGCCAGGGAAACTGAGGCAGGCTCCATTCAGGGCCTGGCTCAGGACAGGACTGACTGAGTCCCCCCAGGCATCGAGCTCTTGGGCCTGGAGGCTCAAAGCACCCGTGTCCGCGGCAGGTGGGGCATCCTCGGGGTGGCCTCTGTCCTCCGACCCTGGCCCTGTCTGCAGCCACCGGCCACGCTGGGTGGCAGCCAGTTCCCAGGCCGAGCACTGGAAAGAGTCTCCAGGAGCCCCCTCGCTCCCCTTAAAGACTCAATTGTTCCCGATGTGCGGCTCCGCCGCGGTCGCCCACTGCTCCCGGGCGCTTCCTCACTCCTGCAGTCGGCTCGGCATTAATCACGGCTAATTGCTAGTGGGAGCCGTTTATGTCAAGAGCCATTATTCCCGGGAATAAAGCGAAATAAAAGACGGCTCCTTTCAGGAAGCCGGGAGGAAGAGGGCCAGGCCCGGAAGCGGCCCCCAGCCCCGGCGGCCCAGTCCAGGGGCTCTGACCAGCCTGTGACAAATGGGGGTCCCTGGCCTCCCCTGTATGTTCAGAGAAATGAGCACATCGATTCTGCTCACGCATTTTTCTGAAGTTGTCGTGAGTTTCCTTGAAACCGAGGAGGGTTTTTTTTTCCCTTTCTCCTTTTTTTGGCAACAACAGCTGGGAATAAGTTGACACTTTCTAAAAACTGTCACATATTGCTCGGGGAGGGGCCCGGGAGGAGCCTGGCACTCGCTAAGCCCTCGGGCCCTGATCTGAGCTCGCAGGCCAAGCGGGCACCCTGGCTCTCCGGGGTTTGTGGTGGGTGGGCACCACCCGGGGCTCCGGGGCCCGAGGGGCTGCTGGAGAGGGGTCTCTGCACATTGCTCACTGTTAGCCCCGTGTCTGAGTTTTCATTTTCATTGGAGCATGGTTCAGATCAATTTATTAACCGGAATATCTGGTTGTTATTTTCCTTTAACTGGGATGTTGTGTCTGACGTCTGCTCTTTCTGGCCGACACCCCTGTGAGGAGAAGCCAGTGGCGGGCTCCCAGGGCTCTGCATGAGCGTGAGCGCGCCCTCCCTGGTGTCTGTGCCCGGGCACGGGTGTGCGTGTGTGCACCTGCCTAGGCACGCACCTGTGCTTGCCCATGTGTGTGTGTGTGTCTGTGCCAGCACACGACACACACGTGTGCATGTATGTTTGTGGATGTGTGTGTGTGCGTCTGTGCACAGACACACAGAGGCCTTTGTAGGCCCCTGGCTGTCTCTCTCAGCAGCCCGCTGAGCTTGGTGACTGTAGGCCCATGTTACTGATGAGGAAACTGAGGCTGAGAGGGTGGAGGGGATTCACTTGAGGCTCCCGAATGACAGCTACCCCAGCCTGGACGTCTGTTGGATGTCTATACCCACATGGCCCACTCAGAGGTGTAGAAGGCCATGCAGGGTTGGACAGGTGGGTGGGGTGGACTGGACACGATGTTTGGGGCCCTTCCCACCTCCTTCCACCTCCCACTCCAGTCCTGGCTGGCTGCTGGCCTCCCTGGATGGCCTGCCTGCTGGCCCTGGGGTGTGTCTGGCTCCTCCAGCCTCAGGCTCCACAACAGCCCCACTGGACACAGCATCCAGTGGCAGCTCAGGAGGCCTGGCAGCCGCTCCCCATCCTGGGGCACCCTGTGGGGACAGTGTGCAAAGCCCTTTTCCTGTGTCCCCCGTGATCCCCTCGGGGAGTGGACCCGGCCCTATCCACAGAGCCAAGCCCTAGGAGGTGGTGGCCCCTTTTGAATGTCCTGCAGCCCAGCTTCTCCTGTGTCCCTGCCTTATTGCTTGGTGAGGCTGCCTGGCTCCTTCCCTCTCATCTCTCTCCATCCTCCCAGAAGACAGCCTGAGCTTCCCGCTGCATCCGAGAGACTCAGGCTCACCCCAGGTGCCATCTCATTGGCTATGCCGTTCTGGCATGTTCAGGCAGGTGTCTGAACTGCAGCCTCTGTTTCCTGGCCTGTAAGAAGCTGTGAGGTGAGACATGTGTGGCTGCAGACTGAGACCCCCAGAGGCCCGGGGACCCAGTGGAGACACCAATCTCACCGCCTGCTAGGAGTCTCCTGGTCTCCAGGAGTGCTGGGCCACCTCCGCCACGCTTTGGAGTCCCGGCTAAGGACCAGATGGTGTTTTGAGCATTTTAATAAGAGCTATTTGCAGTGTTGCTGCCATAAAAAAAATTCCTGCTTAATGAGCAAATGCATGTCGGTAGCAAGTTAAAGGCGCGTGGATGTTTTAAATATTATGTATGTCGTGTTCGTGTTAACAAACCTGATTTTTAATTACACCTTCCCTGCTGCCTGGCTAGGCTGTGGGTAGGGGAAGGGAGGAAAAAATCAGGCAAAACAAGTGTGGTTTGGCATCAGAAGTGACAGCCAGCTTCTCTGGACCCCTCGCTTTGCAGACACCGCCCTGATGCTCGGGCAGACTCAGGGGCCTGGTGGGGGTTCTGGATACTCTGCCCCACCAGCCCTTCCCACTCAGCCACAGGCTGTGCCCTGACCCTGGGCACTAATACACCCTGATTGCTAACTTAGCCCTATTCCTGGTCACGGTCCGAGCCCTAGTCCCAGCTGTGGACTGAGCCTAAATCACATTCACAGACTAAGCCCTGGGATGTGCCTGGATGGCCTTGGACCCCTTGCTGGTATCCCCAGTGGGGACAAGCAGGGAGACCCTAAGCCAGCAGGGAGGCCCTAAGCCAGCAGAGAAGCCCAGGGGCCCCAAGAGAGCTGCCGAGGCCCCAGAGAGGCAGTGTGGGTGGGTTTTCTGCTGATTGACCCCCAGCTTCTTGGACACCCATGTGTCTCCCCTTCCCAAACCCAGACGCCAGCACTCAGGGCCACTTCCCAGTGTGCTCTCGGAACCCCACGACCTGGTCGTCTCCAGGGGCCGCTCTGGAGGCCCGCCAGTGCATGTTTCCAACCCCCACCGTCCCAGGCAGGTCTTGTCGTCACTGTCTTTCACAGACGATCCCCGGGTGGCTCTGGGAGGTGACGGGCGCCACAGCATCATGGCTGCTGTCGACACCTCTAGGGCTGGAGTGCTGGGCCAGGGGTGGGGCCCTCCCCAGGTGGGCCCCCAAGAGCAGTGGCTGTGGGGGCCAGGCCAGTCGGCCTCAGGACAGAGCTGTGCACAGGGGGAGGGGCCCACGGAGGTGACAGTCCCTGGCAGACAGGCCCTGTGGCCACCACCAGGGGTTAAAAGTCGCAACAGCCGTGTGGTGTGACCATGCACCCCGACTGGGTAAAGTGGGGCGAAAATTTGCCGGCAGACCCCTTCTAAATGCCGGGCCCTGTGCCGGGAGGAGGGGGTTGAAGCGGAGACCCCTGCTCTCCAGGAGCACGTGCTGCAATGCATCAGTTCTCAAAGTGCGGCCCGCGGAACCCCAGGCAGCGTCTCCAGGTGCGTTCAGGGGATGCACAGGGTCAAAACTATCTCACAACAGCAGCCACACATTGTCTGCCTCTTCTGTGCTGACATGTGAGCGGAGGGGCAGCAGCAGGGACAGCAGGGAGTGACTGGGGTGGGCACAGATGGGGGTGGCAGACCCACGCTCTGCTGGCCGTCACTGAGTGTCAGTGTCACCCACCTGCAGAGCAGCCCCGACCTGGGTCTCGGCCCGAGTGCACCCTGAGCGGAGCTCCGCAGGGGGGGTGGGGGTGGCTGCAGGCAGGCGCAGCCACCACTGCCTGGTGGGCAAATGCAGTGCCATTGTTTCCAGTTATAACTTAACTTGCCGCTTTTGTGGGGAGAACCGCCACCCCGTGCTCTTCCCCGAGCATGGCCCTGGCGCTGCGACCACTGTCTGTCTGCAGGCTTGTGTGCCGGGACCGCAGGGGGCTGGCCAGCGAGTGGTGGGAGGGGGCAGGGGACAAGGCACAGTCTCAGCGGCACCTGTGCTGAGGCCCGGCTCTGCCCCTGGGGAGCCTTCACTTCCTGGGGGCCTTTCCTCTCATCTGGAGCAGGGGATAGTCACGCCTTCCTCGAAGGCAAGGGGGTGTTTGTGAAGAGACTGGTGTTTGTAGAGGTTCTGAAAATGACTGCAACGATCTCCGGGAATGACTACTTTCTTGCACATCTTATGAAACAAGTCCTAATATGTCTGTTTTCAAGTGGGGAAAAACGGGGGTTCAGAGAGGAAGCTGGCCTGGCCGAGTCCCCTGTGAGTGGGGGTTGCAGTGAGGCCTGCCGGCAGCCCGGCGCCCTCCTCCGCCAGCTCTCCTCAGCCCCGGGGGGGGGGGTCTCCCATACCCACCCCCCAGCCTTGGTCTGCAGCTCAGGCCCCTGCAGAGCTGAGTTCTGAAATGGCTCCCCCATCTGCGGGGGCTCTGTGGCTATTGTCACAGGAACTGCCTTCTCATGCCACGTGCTGCTGCCCTTGGAGGCCGAGTCGGGTAGACAGACAAGAGACTGGAGCCGGCCGCTCAGGGACAGGGACAGGGACAGGGACAGGCAGGTTGCTCACTGCTGTCTCGCAGATGGGTGTGCAGAGGGCACTCTGCAGGGACATGTAGTCACCTTGTGCCAGAGAGGAGTGGGTGCAGGGCTGGGGTTGGGGTGAGGCTGGGCCCAGAAGGGGCAGTTAGGGTGATGCCCTCCCCCCAAGACGCTGACAGGCCTGCTCTCGTCACCTTTGTCCTGAGTGAGTTCATGAGAGACCGCTGCCCTCCTGGATGGTGGAGGGGCCCACTGCTGCCGGCCGCCCCTCTGATCTCCTCTTGGCTACTGGGGCTGGGACATGGTAGGGACGCTCATGGAGGGACCAGGACGTTTGTCCCCCTGTCACGTCATTCTTAATCAGCCCACTCCAGGCTGGCCAGGCAGCTGAAGGAGCCCCTTCAAGGGGCTCCCGCCCCCCTAGTGCCCTTTTGGAAGCCAACACATTCAGAAGGAATGGGAACCCGTTCCAGTACTCTGGGCTGGAGGCTGAGCCGCCGAAAAAGTAAATTCTAATTAAAGTAGAAATTAATCCTCTCCCCCAGCTACCTGCTATCTGCAGCGGGATGAGCAAAAGTTTTATGCTGCTAATTAATGTTATCGCTCTTTGGCTTTATTTACATAAGCAGATATAATTCACGTGGCTTTGGAGGAGCTGAAGGGGAAACAAAATTTTTTTCTTTACCTTAAAAGAATTAATTACCTTGATCCTCTCTCTCTGTATTCTAATCACAGACCGGCAGCTCCCCTCTCTGCGCTCCCGCATCCCTGGGGTGGGGCCCCCTCTGATGAACTGGGCACTCCTTCCGTGCGGTTGTGGGGGGCACAGAGCTGGGGAAGATGCCGAGGATGGCCGTCCACTTGAGCCAGGCCTGGCGGATGGGAGGCTGTTTGCGGTTTCTGGTGTGGGCCATGTTTACTACCCAGTTCAATAGGCTCGAAACACCACTGTGAAATCTTGAAAAGTTCCTGGCAGATTAACATGTCATATGGACGGTGCTGGGATTCGGCATGTTGCCTGCTGACCTGAGCATGGTATCACCCCATGCAGGAGCACAGGACACCCTTGGGCGTTGGCCTGGCTTGGCCAGCAACCAGCACCAGGTTTCAGGGAAGCCACTGGGTCCCTGGGTCAGAGTTTCCACACCTATGACTGGAGGGGATGCCCCTGTCCTGGGGGCCTCGGGGCTGAGGGGTGTGGCACACACCTGGACAGGTGCTGCCCAGCCACGTGGCTCAGCAGCAGCCCACCTTGAGCCGTCTCTGCATTCCTTCCCAGGGAGGAGGCCTGACCCTGACCCTGACCCACCAGCCAGTGGGTCTGGGATCCAGCACACCCATGATCTGAGACCAGAGTGGGGGGTAGCAGGGGGGCTGAGAGAGGACCAGTTTCTTGCAGGGGAGAAAAATAGCATAGCTTCAAGAAACCACCTCCCCTGACCATTGTCCCCTGCCAGAGAGCAGCTGTGCAGAGTCTGAGAGTTTCTCCCCACCCCCAAGGCATTCTGGTGTGCCTTTCCCTCCGTGAATGAGGGGAAGGAGTGATGCTGAGTAGGGAGTAATTATCTGAATTGAGGCGGAAATCAGTCCTGAAAGGGAGAGAAATGAAGAGGCCTGGCCGGGAAACGTCCCCGCCCCTGGGCCCTCGTCCTCCCACCTCACCTGCTGCTCTGCCTCCTCCTCCCTCCTGGGGACAAGGGTCTTCTCAGCTCTGGTGGCCTGTGCCCTGCCGCTTCCCCTCCCTGCTGCCCAGGAGTGCCCCCTCCCCTGCCCCAGAACCTGGAGAAAACAAAATTTCACCTTCTTAGCATCACAAAATCGTAAAAAAAAAAAAAAAATCTTAAAGTAGTGGGGACTTTTAATGCTTTCCTTCCCTTTTTTTTTTTTTAAAGACTTTATTTATTTATTTTTCAGAGAGGGAAAGGGGAGAGAGAGAGAGAAACATTAACTATGCCAGCCAGGGCAGCTTTCCTTCCCTTTTTAAACATTACACTGGGTCTCCCTGTTGACCGATGAAGGGCTTGGGGACACCGGTGCGTGGGCAGAGCAGAGAGTGGGTGCTAGGAGATCCACCCCCCGCCCAGCCCGAGACCGGCTCCACCTCTCGGGACCAGCCTAGCAAACCAGGCAGCTCCGGGAACCGGAACCGCTGCTCTTCGCTCGAAGAAAGCTGTCAGCACCAAACAACCAACGACCACACAGCAGTTTTCTTGCTGCCGGGTTCCCGCACTGTGGAAGCGGCCGATTTCCAGTGTGCGGTTCAGGGGCGCTCGCGGATTCACCGCTGTGCGCCTCCCTCACCGCACCCATCCCTGCGGAGAGGGAGACCTTGTGCCCGCTGGCGGGCCATCGCCCCGCCTCCCCGTGCCCCGCCCACGTCTCCCACGGACCGGAGTCGGTGCTCTGCCTCTGTGGTGCGTCTGTTATGGTCACTTTGCACACGCACAAACATGGGCTCACAAACACGGACTCATAAACTTGTGGCCTTCCGTGTCTGGCTCCTCTCACTCAGCGTGAGGCGGCCAAGGCCCGTCGCGCTGTAGCGTGTGTCGGGGCGTCATTCTTTTTCCCCGGTCAGACGCTCTGCGTTCCGTTGCACGCACCTGCCATGCCGTCCCCCGTGCCTCGGGGCGGGGGCGGACACTGGGGCGTTTCCACCTTTGTCTGGTACGAGTAATGCCGCTGTGGACACGCGGGTGCAGGAGTGGTGCGGGCGCAGCGTTTCCCTCCTCTCGGCTCCGTGGCCAGCGGTGGACTCGCCGGCCTGGGCAGGTTGTCCCAGGGCGGCCGCACTGTTCCGCCTCCCCACCAGCAGTGGGTGAGGCTCCAGCTCCGCCCCCTCCTCTCCCACATTCGTGGTCCTACTGGGTGTGACACGGCATCTCGCTGTGCGCTGAACATTTCTAAGCCAAACTCTGGCAAACTTGTTGGACCCCAGCCCCTCTCTGAGGCTCAGAGAGGCAGAAGCGTTCCCCAACCCCACACACTGGCCTTGGCAGGGCTGCTGGGGGGTGTGGTTCTGTGATAGCTTCAACCCCGGGGGTCCAGTGCACAGGGCCTGCGTGGGGTGACATGTGAGAGTCAGATAAACCCAGGAACGAGTGAATGACCAAATGTGTGTGCATCAGCGTACGACTTGAACTTATGTGGTGGCCTCCCAAGACTGGAAGCAGAGGCGAGCAGATGGGGAATCTAGGCACAAGGGCCGAAGCTGAGCATTGGCCTGCGCAGAGCTGAGGCTCGACCTGGGGGGCCTGGCCCTTTGGCAGGCACTGGGGCCTCTGGACTGCAGTCCCGGGAAGCACCCCCTGCACCAGCCCGGTGCTGGGGCCTCCTGAGCCACCAGCTCTGGTTCAGTGGGTGGGGGGAGGGGCAGACGTTGGGGCCTGTGCTGGGTACTTTTTTTAGACTTTAATTGTTTAGACCAGTTTCCAGTTCACAACAAAATTTGAGCAGAAGGTACAGAGGTTTCCCATGTAGCGCCGCCCCACCCACAGCCCCCCTCTGTCCCCCACCAGAGCAGGACCTTGGTTACAACACTGAGCCTGCACGGACACGGCATGGCCGCCCCGAGTCCGTAGTTCCCACCAGGCTCCCATGGGGTGCATGAAGTTCGGTGGACTCAGGGGCATAATGGCGAGTGTCCTTTGTCATCGTGTCACACAGAGCGTTTCACTGCTCTGAAAGTCCCCCATGTGCCAACTGCCCCCGCCCCGGCACCTGCTGCCCTCTGCACTGTCTCCATGGTGTGGCCTTTTCAGGGTGTTGTGCAACAGCGTGCACATGGAGTGTGGCTTTTCCAGGTCAGCTTCTTGTGCTTAGTACCGTGCAGTTAGGGTTCAGTCCCCCGTGTCTTTTCATCACTGGACAGCTCGTTTCCTTTTAGCGCCGAGTAACATCCGCAGTCTGCGTGGAGGACCACAGCTCGCCTCCTCACCCGCGGAGCTCCCACTGCCAGTTGTTGCTGGGTGCCCCCCCCTGCCACCGCCGCCAGTCAAGCCCGATTGTTCAGCCAACCTGGGGGGCTGGATCCAATGGGGCTCACGTGGATGCTTGCAGAGTGACTGGTGGATGGAGCCGACACCCGAGGGGGTTGTGGCCTGACCTCCAAAACCGCCCACCAGCAGGTGGGAGTAGGGTGGAGCTGGAGCGGCTGGCGCCACTGGATGCCAGGACTGTGAGCTAGGGGGAGGGACTCCCTCTGCTGAGCTTCCATTCTCTTGTCTGAAGGTCGGGAACAGGGAAGCAGCTGCCCCATGTGCGGGGGCCCCAGGAAGTGGCCGGCCCAGGGACTGCATGCAGGTGGTGCCTGATAAAGGCTGGACGCTCAGCACTGCCCTTGGATGTGGTGTGGCCCCCCAGTGCCCTGTCGCCTTGCACTGCCCTGCAGGAGTGGTGGGCTGTGGGACTAGGAAGGGCCCTGCAGGGGCCATTGGCTGCCAGACGAGCGGCTGGGGGTGGGGGGGCAGTCGTGGCTGGGCAGCTCTCCAGAAAGTGACATTTGGAAGGAGGCGGGCCTGGGGCACACTTAACATTTGAATGCCAGGAGTGAGTGCTCCCAGGGGCCCGCCTGACAGCCAGCAGCCTTCCCCTGGCTGCGGCAGTTGGCAGGGAGTGTGCAGGCAGGATTTAGGGGTTCAGAGGTGTGCTTCCAGCTGGTGGCTGCCTTCTCCTGCACCCCTCCAGCAGTGGGGGTGGGGCCAGGAGGGAGGCCTAATCTGGCCCTCTCTCCCTCCTGCATCTCTGGAGCCCTGGGCCAGATCCTCCACCCTCACACTGAGTCAGGCTGACACCCCAGCCCTGACCCAGCCAGCTGTCATCCTAGCCTCCCTGTGGGACGCCCCAGTTGCCTCCCTCCAAACTTTGCTAGCCTCTCCCATGGGGCCCCAGGGACAGTCTGTGTTGCTTCAAGGAGAGGGCTGGTGTGGCGACTTGGAATAACAGGAGTGGCCCTGGGTACCAGCGTTCCTTTGGTGCTGATTTTGGACAGGCAGCATGGCCCCACCCCCATCGGTGGGATGGCCTTGTCCAGCACCCTGGGACCCCACAGCTGTCCCTTCTCAGAGTGGCCCCTCACCGAGGCTGGGGGGAGAGACCACTGCAGCTGCTGGGCTGGGCCGGGCTGGGCCTGGCCCCAGCCCCTGGAGGGTCTCAGAGAGGGTCCCCTAGCTCTTCCTTTGTAGCTGGGGCTCCCGCAAGGACACAGGCTCAGACCTGTGCCTTGGTTTCCAGCTTCGAGAGGAACGGGATTTCCTCGGGTCTGGGTTCCAGGCTCTTTAGCAGGAAGGCCCCTGCCCAGCCTCTGAGCACGAGGGGCCAGGCCTCACCTGCCCTTCTGGTTTCCTCTTCCTGATGGGCCTCACCTGCAGTCAGGGGCTGGCTGAGGCAGGGGGCATGCTGCTTCTCTACTGCCACCTCGGCCGTGGTCTCCATTTGGACCGGGGGCTAGGCCCGGGAGGGAGACACGTCTTGTCTTTCTGTCACGTCCCCTGGGGGTCTGATCTGGTGTGCCTCACCTCCAAAAGCCTTGTCCTGGATGTCCCTGGCCGACTGCTGGTCACCTCTGGTCCCTGTGGCCTCAGCCACAGGTTCGGTTCCAGGGCCTCTCTGGGAGAAGGCAGCGTGCTACACAGTCCTCTGTGGGGACCCATAGTGGGTCAAGAGGCTCCTGGGTCCCTCAGTGGCAGGCCTGTCCCCTCTGCAGCTAGCCCAGGTCAGCTAGGTGCTGTCAGGGCCTGGGCAGCTGCACCCTGAACTGCTTCCAGAAGCAAAGGGGGCACCTTCCTGGGTCCCCCCTTGCAGCAGAACATTCCAGGTGTACGCTGTCCTGCCTGGCTCATCGGGGCTCCGCCTTCTGCTCAGGCCCAGGTGTGAGCTCAAGCCCAGGGTGTACTCTGTCCTCTGTGACTCACTGGGCTGCGGCCAAGCCCCAGCTGTCTGCCAGGAAGCCCCGTCTCCCTCCTCTGCAGCCCCAGGAGGTGGGCCAGGTTGCCCTGGGCTCCCAGGCCTTCCTCCCAGTGGATCTCTCTGCCTGAAGCCCTGTCCCTCACCCTCGGCCAACAGAGACCAGCCGGTGGGACCTGGTGCCAGGGTCACTTCCTTGGGAGGCTCTGTCCTGGCGCCTGTGTGGTGACCAGGTCCCTGTGTGCCCTGCCATTCAGAGTGCCTGGCTGTCACCCCCAGGAGGAATGACAAATGGCTCTTCCTGGCCAATGGCACATCCTTGCGTGCCCGCTGCCCAAGGTCAAAGCTGGTCTTTATCTGTCCAGTCTGGTGTGTCTGGTGCCGACCCAGAAACTGGGCGGGGCATGCTGGGGTGAGCGGGAGATAGGAGTGGGGGTGAAGCAGGGTTTTTCAGCAGTGGTGCGTGTAGGAAAGGAGAGTGCCATGAGGGGCGGGACCCGGGGCCTCCCCTGTGTGTCACTGAGCCTGATACCCAAGTAGGTGCACAGGGCTAAAGGGGAGCAGAGACTGCTGGGCTCAGCTGCCCCACTGGGAGGGCCTGCATTCCCCTCAACACAGGCCACTCCTCCTTGTGCCCAGGGCTTCCCTGGTGCCAGGTCCCTGCCCGCTTTCCTGTTGTAGGCTCCTGGCACACTGGGGTCTGGTCCTTGCCCTGTCTACCTCAGCCTGCCCCTTCAGGCCCCTGGGTTGCCGCCCTGGCCAGTTCCTGCTGCTGCACTCTGGCCCTGCGCCCACCCCCACCTCCCACCCCCCAGCCAAGGGCTTCTCTGCCTCCCCTTGCCTTCACGTCCCCTGTGGGCTCCGGGAGGACTCCAGCCCCAGCCCCTGACTTTGTAAGGCATTCCCCCTGCTGGCCCCCCCTGGAGAAGGCAGAGCCCCCCACCCACTTCCTGCGTCCTTGTCAACACGGAGTCAGACCTAAGTGGGTTGCCATGTTAGTTTTTGCACTGACTCATTCTCCGATTTAACCGCATCACATCTGGAGATGAGCCAGAGAATGGTTTTGGGTTTTCCTTGCTCGAGGTGACCTGCCCACGTTACTCAGAACATGTGGCTGGCAAGCGGCAAAGAGCATCTAACTTTGAATCCAGGACCAATGCCCCGGCCACTTCCCTAGCCATCTCTCCTCCCCCTCTCTCCCCTCCCACACACACCTCCACCATCGCCCACTCCCCTGGCTCAGCCAGCTCCCGAAGGTGGAGGGGACAGGGATGCTCTGCTGGCCGACTGTCACTGGAGTGGCCCCTCTGTCCCCCCAGGGAGGCCAAGGGACCCTGGCTCGCCTGTCCCATGCTCTCCAGGACTCTGAGTTGTGAGCAGAGGGTGGAGCTGGCTGATCTCACAGGCAGCCCCCAGGAGACTCGGTCATTTAGTCACTCAACAAACACACATTGAACTCTTGCTAAGAGCCCTCAGTTGCCCTCCCGAGGCGAGCGGGCCTCTGCTTCCTGCTTGTTTCTGATTGATATTTGAAGTTGCTGGCCCACTTCATGAGGGCACTGAAAATGGATGGACAGATCAGGGAAAGCTTCCTGGATCCAGTGGCCCTGAGAAGGTGGCTTAGAAACAGCCAGCTTGTGAGGGCAGAGGCTCCCTGGAGGCTGTGAGCTAGTCTCCTAGCTCTGTGGCCTCACTGCTGTCATCTGTGGTGTGGGTATGACCCGGACTCAGCCCAGGCCCTTCCTACTCTGAGGCGCTGTGACCCTGACCCTGACTTTCGGCAGGCGAGCTGACAGAGGGCCTGCCGAGGGCAGGGGACCTGAGGCTCCCTGGAAGGGCCAGTGAAGGCGCTGGTCCTTATTTCTCTCTCGAGGCTGGATGCTAGGGCAGCACACAGGGCTCGGTGACCTCATGCAGGACAGCCCCGTACTGCCACATGCACGGCCACCTGGAGCCATGTGTGTACATTCCATGTGAGACTTGAGACCAAGGGCTGGCACGAATCTCGCCCCTCCCCCCGCTGTGCCAGGGGACGCTGATGGTGCTCTTCCTTCAGGCCCGCCCCGCTCGGACATCCCCAGGCCTAGAAAGAGTCCCAGAGTCCCCAGGGCAAGGCGAGTTGCTGCCTTCTCTACCGTGAGAAGCTCCAGAAATGGCTACAGCATTGCTCCCCCTTTTCAATGTGACCTGGCGGCTAGTCCAGCCAAGAGGTTGGGGCTGTCTGTCCACCCCTTGACTCTGGCCTTGGCCCTTTGGCCCGCTTCAGGTGAGGAGACACTAGCAAATGGGGCTTGAAAAGTGCATGAGCGTGGGGGCATGTCCTGCCTTGCTGCTCTTGGGGACCCAGGGGCCATCACCGTGTGAGTGGCACAGGGCCCCGTGCCTCCATGGCCCCCGGGGACAACCGACCAGATACTGCTGCGTGAGTGAGGCCAGCTGTGTGCACAGGCAATGGGGCCACGCGGGGGCCCGGCACGCGCCGTCCCGGCTGAGCCCTGTGCCAGCGGCCCATTGCATCACGGTGAGCCAATAGACGTTTGAAGCTGCTCAGTTCCGGGCCACTGTTTCGCAGTAGCAGCTGCTGCCGGTAGCCGGTACACAGCACCTCATCACCCCACACTGCTGCTCGGACAGCTCTGGCGGCAGCAACACCACATACTCTGTGGGGAGGTGGGACAGGGCCCGACTTCAGAGTCAGAAAGATGTGACTTCGAGCCCTGCACCTCACGTCTCCGAGGCTCCGATGGCAAGGGAGGGTTAAAGATGTTTGGTCTCAGCTCACTGGGCTGCTCCGGTGACTGAACTCTGATGAGAGATGGGCCTTCTTAGCACACGGACAGCACTCTGCAAACAGGAGCTAGCCCCCTTTTAGCTTGGGCTGAGAGCTCCCTGCCCCCACACCCCCCGTCCCCCCGCCCTGCTGTGCAACCCATGTGCCTGCGGGGCGCGGCTCTCCTGTTATTTCCGGGAATATTTTTATTCATTGTTCAACTTGGCATTTATTGTTGACGTTCCAAGAACAGTCAAGCAAGATAAATGTCCCGTGTGCAGGACCCACGGGCAGCTCGCCTCCTGCTGTAAATCCAATTCTGCGCTGGGGCTGGGGGGCGGGAGCGGTGGGGGCTGGCTCTGCCAGGGAAGCCACAAGCTGCTGCAGGGAGATAAAGCCCTTCAACTGGGTGCGCTCGCATGGCGCTGGGAGCCCTGGGCACTGGCACTGCCCGCGCCCGTGCGACTGTGCCAGCCTGTGTGTAGACGCACAGCCCCGGGCCCCTGAGGTGGCCTGCACTACTCAGCTCAGGTTAAACGCCCTGCCCTGGACGCTGTTATTATTGCTTTTGTGACATTATCTCTGGTCTCAGTTTCCCCTCCTGTCAGATGGGGTGACACTCTACTGCTTGCACTTGGTGGGTGCCCCATGAGTGTGGCCTGTCCCCTCCTCTGGTTGGCTGTGCCCCCTGTGCCATGGGCTGTGCAATGCTGGTTGTATGATGTCACATGTGCCTCTTGCTCCCCCCCCGGGCTCTGTGCTGGGACCGTGGTGGGGCTGGCCCATGACTGTCCTTCTTGGGACCAGGGACCCCCGTTATAGTCTACAGTTGTGAATTCATTCTCCAGTTGAGGGCACTGAGACTCAGAGAGGTGAGTGGCCAGTCACAGTCAGCTTCTGGGTGGAGGGACCCACACTGGCACCAACCTGCAAGATCCCGGGGTCTTTATGGACCCTGCTCTATTTCCCTCAGAGGGAGTGTCTCCCATCCCTATGGGATCTTATGTCTGCCTGACCATGTACCGGTGTCTGAAAATAATGACGTAATCATGGATGTAGTGGGGGCCTTGAAGGGTGGGAAAGAGGGGTGTGTGTGAGCCTGCTAGTTTGATTCTGGGATGCTATTTCTGTCCCTCCCCATTGTTCCCTTCTTCCATTGTTCTGGTCCATCCCATACTATGGAGAAACCCTCTGTGGCCTATTGACAGGGTCCCCAAGAGAAGGTAATCTGCTCGCATGCCTCCAGGGACAGGAGGCTCACTATCTTACAGACAACCCACTGTCTTTGCATAACTCTGATCTGTGGACAGGTCTTTCCTTAGACTGAGCTAAGCCACAATCTTCTCCCTACCCCTGGCTCTGCCCAAGGGGAACTTCAGGTGGTGAGCCTGCCCTGGGCTCTCCTCCAGGAGCCTCCCAGTTTCCCACTGTCATCGTGGTCCCCTTCCTCCAGGTATACTCAGATGAAGACCTGGCCTTGCCCTCAGGGAGGCCCCCAGCTTCACCAGAACCTTCCTTCACCCACCCACTCCCTCAGGTCTGGACTAGTGGTGCAGAAGAGGCCCTTGTGCACACACAGCAACACATGGACACACATGGCACACACAGACACAGACACACATGTGCAAACACATGGACATAGCACACACGTGCACACACAGGTGCACACACACCTCTGTGTGGAATGTAGCTGGTGACCCCGGAGGCCTGGGAGGAAGCCCTGAGTGTTTTAGGGGGTGCCAGTCATGTGTGCCATCTCCCAGCCTTTTCAACAAGGTTTTGGGGGGAGGGGTCCTTGCAGTTGCCTTTGCCCTTTCTCTATATTCTTGCCTAGACATCGCCCTGCATGGATGCCACCACCTGTCCCAGCTGACTGTCACCTGCTGCTGGGCACTCCTGGGGACAGCAGGGGCCTCCTGCAAGCTCCAAGGTGGCTTTCCCAGGCCCTCCCATCAGCACTGCTGGCCCCTGGGCCCTTGCCAAGCTGGGCTGGTGCAGGCTGGCAGCTGACGTGTTTATTTGCCCGGCGGCGGGGGTGAGCGAGCAGGCACGGCGGTAATTGGTACATTTTGTAAGCAATCATCTCCTGGCACCTTCTGCCTCAGCATGTGGGCCGCCCGATCACGTTAATCATGGCCTGTGGCCGGTTCCGCTGCCTGACAGCCTCGTTTCTCTGCCCTGGAAGGTTGGAGCCGTTCTGGCCCTTAATGGTCTAATCCGTTATCCCTGGGCACACGGCTCTCTCCTGGCATGAGAACGGAGCTGGGGCCCGGCGGGTGGGCGAGTGGGCAGCTGGCCAGGCCTGGGAGGGTGGCAGGGACCTCACCTTGGTTTATCCTCTGCAGAGCACTGAGTCTATTTTTACAGCTGAGAGAGAGGTGGGAGAGGCTGAGACCCCACAGAAGGGGATGCAGCAAGAGGTGGGGGAGCTGACCCAAGGCCCTGGCTGTAGCCACCTGCGGCCAGTTTGTGGGGCCTACCGCCAAATGAAAATCGAAGCCCAGTGTTAAAAAACCACTGATAATTTCAAGAGGGGTAACAGCTGAGTGTTGCACCAGCTGTGGGCCCTCTGACTCAGGGCACTGCATGACTAGCCTGGCCACACATGCATGAAGCTGTCCCATCCATGGCATTCACACATCCCATGGGCACACACACAGGCACACTCACATGTGTGCACATATACACATATGCACACAGGGCCTCTATCCCCAGGGGGTGCCTGGGGGTCACACAGAGCGACCCAGACTCAGACTTTGCTTGCTCAGAGGTCACGGGCAGAGCCCTCTCTGCCTGGGCTTCCTCACCTCTAAGAGAAACCTGGGACAGAGCCTGAGTCCCAGGCTGGGGTTCAGGCTAGCAGGTCTGGGTCACCAGTAATGTTCTTAATGGCTGAAACGATGGCCGTGTGCAGGAAAGAGAGCAGCAAATTGCTCCATCCTTGATTCACGAGTGACCCCCAAACATGCTGGTGTGAGCAATCCCTGCATTACTGTGGCGCACACTCATACAGCACCCACAGCACCCATTGGGGCCACATCTTCGCAGGGCGCTGACTCTTCCTGCCCAGTGCCCCCTCGAGGCTCACTCAGACTGCGACATTCTGAGCGTGCATTGACCCACCCACCCACCCACACACTTACCTCTCCATCCACCCTTCCACCCACCCGTCCACTCACCCACCTTTCCTCCCTCCCTCCCTCCAGGCACCCATTCGTCAATTCTTTTATCTGTCCATCCATCCAACTTGTTAACCACACATAAAAGGCCTTTCAAAGTGAGAGGCAAAAAGCATTCATTCGAGATAAAAAAGAATAGCTATTAGGAACAAACCAATTCAGGCAGAAGTCCAGATAGTGTTCTGAGGAGGAGACAGGGGCGAGGGGTGTGGATGGGACGGGGAGGGACGGTGACACCCACAGGAGGACAGCATCGCCTTCAGCGCAGACAGGGCAGCACAGGGAGGAGAGTCCGCACGGCGTGTCTAACTCTCGGGCGGGCGGCCCGCAGCCCCGGCACCTGCGCTCTCGCCCTTGCAGACGGCTCTCAGCTCTCGGGGCAGGGTGCTGCCCACGGTCACTCCAGCGCCCTGTTCCAGTGCCCCGAGGTTGGGGCGTGAATGGTCAGGGCGGTCCCTCCAGGGCAGCAGCTCCGGCTCCATGTGCAAGGGGCTCCGTTTCTATTATAATTATTATTATTATTATTATTATTATTATTGTTGTTGTTGTTGTTATTATTACTATTACTCCTACTGCTGCTGCTGCTGCTGCTGCTAATACTACTACTGCTACAAACGAAACTTCTATGTATCCTCTGTCCATCCATCCAACAGTCCTTCGTCTGCCTGTCCACTCCCAGCTCCTCCACCCTTCTATCCAGCCAGTGAACTTCTGTTCCTCCAGCGGGGACTCCCAGGTCCCCTCTGTGCCAGTGCCTGGGCACCCAAGGGCCGAGCAGCCTGCATGTCTGTGTTCTCTTCAGTGCCGGCTGTCAGAGGGGTGCTGGGGTGCTGTTGAGGGGCCAGGCCCCAGACCTTCTTGCTTGCTGGTGTGATGGGAACATAAGCCTGGCTGCCTGGTTTCAACACCCAGCTCCTCCATCACCACTGTGTGACCTCAGACAAATTACTTAACCTCTCTGAACCTCAGTTTCCCCACCTGTAAATTAGGGAATTGCTACATTTATTGTGAGTTCACAATCAGTTCACAAATGTAAGGTGCTTCATGGGTGAAAGGCTCTTGGCATTTCTTCCTGCAGGTGAAGCATCTGGGGCCCTATCCCCAAGCTGGCTGTGTCCCGGCCACCAAGGTGAGGCCTGGCTGTTGTGTAACCCCTCCTCTTGAAAGCTGTAGACAGCCTCCCCTTTGGGGTTGTGAATGGGGCCCCAAAGAGCCAGGCTTTCTAAGATCATAGTGCCAGGCTCTGGACAGTCTCAAAGGGATATGGATTTGTCACAGACACGGAGGTGGGGCCCCTAGATCGGTGTAGCACGTGTCCCTGGAGAGAGAGAGCAAAGATGTCATCTCACCCTTAATGAGGGCCAGGCTCCAGGACTCGATGCCCAGGGACTCTGGACAGAGCTGGGGAGGATGCTGGCCAAGTGAGGCCTACTCGAAAGGAGGGGCTCCGTCAGTCAGGCACCTCGGACAGCGAGTGCGCCGTCTGTCAATCAGCACCGCGGACAGCTCACCACTCGCTAAATCAGCGCCACCGGCAGCTGCGCCGCCTGTCAGTCAGCACCACGGGCAGCGCCCTGCCAATCAGCACCGCGGACAGCGCGCGGAGAAGCAAAAATGAGCTGGGGACAGGAGCCCCGCAGCCTCAGACCAGAGACTACGTACACAATGGAAGCAGTCGGGGGCAGGGCCAGGTGTGCGGGCAGCTTGAAGGGCTTGTCGCAGGTGTGGAGGTGCCGGGCAGCCAGCTTCCTGTCAGATGACCACTGGGAGGAATGGAGCCCCCCGCAGCCCATCCAGGGCCCCTGAGCACAGCTCTGCTGGAGCAAGGGGCCGGTATTCAGGGCTAAGGGAGGAAGGTGGTGGGCACCCCGGCACAGGGGCCTGCACGGGCAGCGTGTGCGCTGGGGCAGCAGAGAGGGACTCTGCTGGCCCCGCACGCCTCCCCCCCCGACCCTGGGGCCACCGTACCCCGTCTCCCATGGCATTTCCGGCCCTCCGCCTGCTGTCCTGGAAGCAACAGGACCCTGGCCTGTATGGGCAGCCAGGAGGACTGGGGCACCCTTTCCCGGAGCCAGGCCCCACCTGTGGGGCAGGAGTGGGCAAGCAAATGTCCAGCCTCCCATCTCCAGGGGCCACTTATGGGCCCTGGCCACACTCTGCTCGCAGCAAAGGGGCTCTCCTTGGTGTCTCCCAGCAACCCCGCCATGTACAGAGTGCCTTCTGCTACTTTCTGGTGCCATGACCTGGGCACATGCAGCCCCTGAACCATGATGTCCTTGTTTGGGATGAGACGGCACTTGGGGAAGCGCCCAGCCTGCAGCTGTCAGAGCATTCTGGAGTCACTGGCGGGGTGGGGGGGCAGTCCAAGAAGGAGGTGAGCGCGACCTCTCAGAGTGAGTTCAGGGCCCTCCTGGCCACGGCCCGCTGCCCTGGTGGCCTGACCGGAGAAGCGGGTCTCGAGGGGCGGGCAGGCCTGCCTGCTGGGGAGCTCACTGCGCCCAGTGTGGAGAGGGGTACATAGGGAGATGGAAAGCAGTGTGACCACCATCTCAGTGACAGCGTGGCTGCAGTGGGGGCACCGAACCCGAGGGACTGTGTGCATCCTTGTAAGACAGGGGCTGAGATTGTCTCCCCGCAGGACAGGGCTTGGGGACTGCAGCTCTCCGAGTCACCTCTGGGAGGCATGGTCCCTTCCTGGAGATCCTTGCAGCTCAGCTGAGGTGGAGTGGGTCATGTCCCAGGGTGACAGGGCAGAGGGAAGGCAGGACCCCTGAAGGGGGCAGTCTGGGAGGTCACGGGAATAGCTGGAATGCCGATCTGGGGAGGGCCCAGTGGGGATGGACCAGGGAGGGTGCAGAGGACCCGCTCGGTGCTGCCGCAGCTGGGACAAACCCAAGCAGGGACAGCTCACTCTGCTCCTGGCTGCCTGGCCCAGGGCCAGCTTCTGTCTGATGAAGGTGCCAGGTGCTCCCTATCTGTCTATGATCTTTGGGAGGGACCCAGGGAAGGAAAAGCATTCTCTTCCTCCTGCCACCATTTCACCCGGGGCCGCCTCCCATGGGTTCCGCCAGCACAGCTCAGGGCCCAAGCCAGGGTTTGGGGGGCATGCTGTCCCATGCCAGGTAAGGGCTGGGGCACTCCCTTGGCTGGCACCCTCCTGGGTGTGGCCTCATGGGGCATCTCGAGGGCAGACACGTTCTAGTCTTTGTGTCCACATCTCTCCAGGAGGGCAGGGTGCAGGCCACATTTTCTGAGATCGGTTTGACCTAGAATCTCCTTCAGCAGCCTCTCCTGGGGCCTGCATTGTGAGGCAGGAGTGTGGGGCCTGCTGCCAGGGAAGGTGGGCTTGCTCCTCCATCCTCTGCTGAAGCTGCGGCCCCAAGGGATGGTCCACATCCCTGCCCTGCCCTGGTGGCCATGTCGGTGCCACCTTGGGGGCCAGGAGACCCTGGGAAAGAAGCAGTGTAGGTGTGAGCTCCGTCTAGGATGAGGGAGGCTTCGATCCAGGGTGAGCCGAGGAACAGAGCACAGGGCCTCCAGGGGCCCATGTGTGGTAGTGGGGACTGACACCTCTTAAAGGGGGTGGGTTGTGTCCTGTGAGGAAGCTGGGGCCGAGACATGCTGAGGCCCCCCCACCACCACTATGTCCTGACACTCACCCGTGGTCAGGTATGGCCCTTCTCATCCATGAAGGGGTACTCGGCAGCTCCCGGGGTGACAAGAGTCATTGGAAGTGGAGAACCCTTCCCAGCGATGGTTGGCGGCCCCTGGAGACTCTGGGAGATGGTGCCCTGCTCTGACTGTGGGCGGGCTGGCCGCTCCCCTGGCTTCTGGGGGCCCTGGAGATGCATGGTGCCGGGTCCTTGTGCTGAGGTCTGCGCCGGCCCAGAGAGAGGCCAGCACCTGTGGGGTGGGCGGAGGGAGCAGAACCAGCAGTGTGACTATCAGGGAGCTGGTACTGGTCATAAACTTTAATCGATTTAAAACTCGTTTTTCTGGATATTAAACTGCACTACCTGTGCGATTCCTCTGCTGCAGGGGATTGTGGGGAAAGGTGTCTCTGCCTGAGCACTGCCTCAGACCTGCAGGGCAGGAGGTGGGCCAGGCTGCCCAAGGACATCGAGGTGTCCCACGGGGGTGCGGGGGGTGAGGTGGGCTGAGCTGGGGCCGGAAGTCATGGGTCAGGGAGCTGGTGCTGGGGTCCCCACTGGCCCCTGTGGCCTCGAGCCAGGCTGCTGGTGGTCAGGTCCTGGGAGCCCCAGACAGGGCCTCCAGGAAACCAAGTGGACAGAGCCAGTGGCCCCGGGTGGGGGTGGCGGTGGCGGTGTGTGCCCCAGTGTCTGCCCCCCCCCAGTGACTCCTCGCCCCTCAGCAGGAGCTGGGTGGGGGTGTCTCTTCCCACTTACAGACGGGGGAATGAGGCCCTGAGAGGCTACACAATTGTTATGGCTCCCACGGACATAAGCAGCAGGTTCGGAGTGCCTAGTGCGTCCGCAGACAGACACACCAGGGATCGTCCACATCGGGGTCCCGCCTGCCCCACAGCCTGCGGGAGGGCTGTGGCCCCGTGTCTGGTAGCTCCCTTCACAAAGAGAGGAAGTGACGTGGCAGTTTTCATTGCCCCCCACCCCCCGGCCATGAACACTGGAGTCTCAGAGCCAGAACCCCCAGGACCACACCTGGTTCTGTCTGCAGAGACTTGATTGAATAGTAGTTGTTACCAACAAAGCTACGGGCATCTAGGGTGCCTGCTATGCCCTGGGCCCAGGAAATCTGCTTTCCCCACTTACCTCTGGTCCTCGTTCCCTCCACAAGGAAAGAAAAGGTCACCACAATCAAGCGACTTGCTGAAGGGGCCAGTGCCACTGAGCAGTGGCGTCTGGACTTGAACCCAGCTCTCCGGTAGCAAATGCCACACCGCCTCTGAAGGAGGCGCTGAAGTCTCTTGCGCCTGGGTGGTCCTTCTACATGAGCTCTCATCTCCAGCCTCGGTTTTCCCATTGGCCAGGGGAGGGGCTGCCGTGGATGCTCTGCAGGCTCCCCTCCAGCACCCATCTGCCCCTCACGCCCCAGGCGATCCTCCCTGCCCGGCCCATCAGCCAGAGCTTGTCCTGGCCCTGCCAGCCGCCGCCCTCTCCTCCTCTGCCCCCAGCCTGGCTGCCTGCCAAGGGCCACGCTCCCTTCTGCGAACAGCCGTTTTGGGCTCCCTCCAGGAACCAGCCCCCAGGGTGAGAAGAAGGCTCCGCTCTCGCTTCCAAAACCCCCGACACGCTCGCCCGGAGTCGTGGGTGGCAGATGGAAGCTGACAAGCTGAATAAATTAGGGCGCGATCACTTGTGAGCAGACGTCACGTTGAACAGCCGGAGGCCCCACTCGGAAGGCGCGCCAGGCTGCATGTGGGGGCGGAAGGGTCTCTCCACAGCCCACGGACGACTCTGGGACGCTGGGGTCTGTGCAAACCCCTCCTGGCTGTAGGGTCTCAGCCTTTCCAGGAAGGTCTGGGAGCCAGGGTTCCTGGTGGGGTGATGGGATGCAGGTGGCAGGTGAACAGGAGCACAGCACATGGAGCATGAACAGCTCTGTGACCTGCGTTGGACTAAGGGCAGGCGGTGGCCCGAGGGAGCCGTGTCGTGATGGGGCGGGAGGCCTGGGCTGCGGCCTGCGACCTGGGTCCTAGCTGGGAACCAGGGAGATGTGAGTGGTCACCATCAGCCGGAGGTGAGGAACGTGCTGCTCTCTGGCCTGGTGGCCAAGTGCCGGTGCCAGTGCTGGGGACGGGGCACAGGGTGGTGCACCACCCCTCCTCCAGAGCCTGCTGTGTGTCCAGTGTCTCCCTGGACATATGTCCTCGTTATGGTGAATGCTCCCACATCTCTGAGAAGCAACTCCTACTAAGGTTGCCCAGAGGGTGTCGGGACGCAGGCCCACCTGGCTCTGGCTGGAGTTCCTTCTGTCCCTCGGTCCTGGAGGCCCGGCTGAGGCTGGCGGCAAGTGGGAGTTTCAGGGGCCCTGGGGACCTCCAGGGACTGGATGTCCTGGTTTGGACCCTGCCCGAAAGGGCTGGGCTGGGGACGAGAACTCCGTGGGTGGGGCTGGATCAGACACTCCCCCCTCCCCCAAAGAGAGGAGCCACGCCTCCCGTCTCATCAGACCAGCAAACAGAGGCACCCGGCGGGTCCCCGGGCCTGATTCAGCCCCGGCCCATGGCCACCCCGCGCGGAGCTCTGGCTTTGTTCCCGACTGTGGAGTGGCTCCGGAGACAGCTCACGGCTTTGTAAGAATCATGATGAATTGGCTGAGAGTCTCACAAATTATTTGAACTCAATTACCAGGAAGGAGAAGAAATGAGTCAGAGCTTTCTGAGCGAAATGGCAGGACGCTGTGCCGGGGCGGGGGGTGTTGGCGGCCCCTCTCTCCTTGCTTCCCGGGGCCCTGGGGGGCGGCTCCAGCTGGGAAGGTGGGAGTGATGCGGCTGACAGCCAGGAGATGCCTCTCGCAGGGCTGAGTCAGGCTGTGGGTCCCTCAAGTGGCCAGGAATGAGCAGGGGAGTGGGAAGTTCTTGCTGTCCCCAAATTTTCTTCCAATTTTGTAGAAATTTCCACTGGCATGAAGGCACAGTGGAGTGGGCCCTGCCCACACGTAAATGCCTTGAGACCTAGGTTTAGGGTCCTCACTGCCCCCACATTCTATTGGCTGAAGGAGTCCAGGGCCAGCCCCACTCCCCAAGGTGGGGAACCAGACTCCGTGTCATGAGGGCTTTGCACGGCAGTGAGCAGATTCCCTTTGTTGACCCGAGAGACCCCAGCAGCTGTGATTACACATCAGGATGATGGCCATACAGAGCACCATGCGTCAAATACATCCAAAGGCCCCCTCCCACCTGTAATGACATGGACATGCGGGGATCAGTCTGCCACACACTCACTGCATAGTACCAACACATAGGAGGTCCTAGGCTCATACTTGTTGAAAGAATAGCCCAAGCCTCACCTCCTCCAGGAAGCCCTCCTTGATCATTCCCTCTGGCACAGAGTGGTTCAGAGCACAGATCTCAGAGCAAGGCGGCCCAGTTCAAGTCCTGCCCTTTGTCTTTTCCCAGCCTTTCCGTGCCTTAATTTCCTTATCTGTAAAATGGGAATAAAATAGCAAACCCAGCTCGACCGAATGCCACTGGCCCCCCAGGGGTGCCTGGAGGTCACAGTTGGATGGGACTGGACACGGCTCACTGCAGGCCAGCCATCCCTCCAAGATCCCCAAACACCAGCCCGTGACTTCCTTCATGCCCTCTCGTCCAGGGCTCTGGACCAGCGGTCCCTGGGGCGCCCCCCAGCCCCACCTGCTCTGGCCCTGTCCTGAGGCTCTGTGACTCAGCACTGTGACAGCACTTAGGAGTTAGAGAGTCATTTCCAGGCGTCCAGGGCTCTGTTTGATGACACGACTCATCTCTGTGACCGGTCGCTCTGTTCCATGACCGGGACGCACTGTCCAGGCCCTGTGGAGAAGTGTCTGGAAGCTGGCTGCAGAGGGTAGAGGGGGAGGGTGGTGGGGACCAGCTGCCCCATGGACGAATCTGGGGGCTGCTTGTGTCCAGCAGTCCAGGGCTCCTCCTTGGGCACAGCCTCTGGGGCTGCTGGAAGGTCTGGCCACCACAGGTGGAGAGGGCAGCCCCGGGGAGGGCAGTAGCCTGGACTGGGGTCCGGATGAAACTTCTCCGGTGGTGGGGGTCTGCACCCCTGTGTGGCACGTGTCTGTGAGGCCACGGAGTGGCCTCCTGCGTCCCCTCCTCTATCACCTCTCGGCATCACTGCCTGCCCACTGGGGCTGGGGGCTGGCAGGCCTTCCCTGGGTGAGGGAGGGGTCCCGCAAGACGTCAGGAGAAAGGGTGGCCTGAGAGTGGAGACGCTGCTGCTGGGCGAGGCTGGGCCCTGGCTTCCAGGCACAGCAGGTGTTTCGCTCCCTTGGCCGCCCCTGGGGACGAGAGCCTGGACTGGTCCCCCCTTCGCATTCAGCCAGGGTGAACGCTCCCTCCCCGTCTGCCAGGCAGCCTCCTGGCCACCTCCCAGGCCTCAGCCCCAGTGAAAAGCCTCGTGCTGACGTGTCCCAAGGGACTTGCTCAGAACCTTCTTCTGTGACCCCAGGGCTTTCCTCCATGGGCTCCAAGCTCACCTGCACCTCAGCCCTGTGCCTGCCCCCAGTCTGAGCCGCCTCCTTGTCCATGGCTGACCTTTGAGTCAAGGAGTGCACCAGACTGGGACCTTTGAGAGGCAGTTTGGACCCAGTTCTTCTGGGCCTGCAGGGCCAGGCTTCCTCCCCAACCCTCAGCCTCCTCCTCCCTGGCCCGTTTCCCAGCTCACTGCCCCTGGCTGGGGGCCCTCCTCATTCGGGAGGCTGCGCTCTCCTTGCTGGGCACCTTCCCCCACTGACTGAGGGACACCGGTGGACAGTGGGGGCTGCACGCCTCCCTGGCTCTGGTTCCCGTGGGGTGAGGCTGCCTGGGTGTCTCACTCCTGCTCCTCCCCCATCCTGCCCCCTTTGACCTCCTTCTCCTAAAAGCTCTCCCAAAGGAGACCCCACCCCAGGAGCCCCAAGCCAGGGAGCCGGGCTCGCATGCTGGGACCAGAAGTGGCTGGAGGAAGCGGGTCAGATAGGAGGTGGCTACATCGCCCGCTGATGGCAACATGCCTCATTGCTGGTCCCATGTGGATGGTCCCCAGAGACTGTCGTGGTTGGAGGGCCAGGTGCGAGAGCAGGAGACCCGTGGGAGTGGGGTCAGGGAGGACGCAGGTCCTTGGGTGGAGGCGTGCGGGAGGGGTCAAGGCTCCGAGGATTGCACCATCGCACCGGCTGCTGTTGCTAAGAGCCACTGACGCATCGGAGAGAGAAATGGCTGTCTCGGGTCTGTTACTCATCCGCTTAAAGCCAGGTGCGAGGGTCGGAGGGCCTCCCTGGAAGCGTTTGGAGAGAGACTCATTTCCTGCGGTTGGCCCCGGGTTGGCGATGAGCACAGACTTCACCGGGCGCAGGTGGGATGCTGGGGCAGGTGATTTCTCAGGGCGTCTGTGCCCCCGGCCAGGTGTGGGGGGCTGACAGGGAGGGCGTGGGCTCTGCAACTGGGGCTTTCTGGGGAGATGCTCTGAGAAGCCCAAGTGCCCCTTCTGGAAGAGTCCTCAGAGACAGGCTTGCCCTCCTGTGACTCTGTTCTAACCTCTGGGCCAGGCCAGACTCCTCTGCTCCCGAAGCCTCTTGGAAGCCTCCAGTGAAAAGACTCGTGGGTCCCATACCTGCCGGGGCCACAGTGCAGCTGTGAGCCGGGGGATAGCCTGCTGCAGAGGGCAGGGACTCCTGGCTGCACCCCGAGCCAATGAGCGCAGCCGTCTCCACAGCCGAGGCCATGGCAGCTCCACTACCTCTGGCTATAGGCCCAGCTCTGCGGCCCCGGCTGTGAGTGTATGTGTCGGTTGGCTCAGCTGCATGTGCCTCAGTTTCCAGGCCAGGGCGGAGCCTCTCGGTGTGTATCCGAGTTCCTGGGCCCTCTCAGCCCGCTGCCTCCAGCCCTGCCTCCCTCCGTCTGCCCAGGAGCCTCGGGGCTGGCTGCCTCCCCTGGGAGACAGGCTTCTCTTTCGCACCAGCCCCCTGGATGAGCTCCGTGGGGCCCACATCTCCCTGTTCCTCTCACTCTTTCACAAATCTGACTCTTCTGCCAGGAAGCCTCACACCGCCATGGCGACCTCCTCTCGTGGGAGCCGGGGACCCAGCACTTTCATTGTTGCGATGAAGTGGGTGCCATCACCTCTGCCTGGAACGGACCAGCTGCAGTGGCTGCACTGGACTGGGAGCTGGTGGTTGAATGGGGGTGCAGTGGGGGTGGCGTGCAGGTGTCAGCCACCCCAGGGCCGTGTGGGCGTGGCCACTCCGGGAACTCACTGAGGGCCCTGAGCGACAGGCCTAGGCCTCAGGGAGACGGCTGTGTGTCCGCTGAGGCTGGCAGAGGCTTCGGTTTGGGAAGCTGGCTGTGATTTGGGGACTGTGTTGGTGGCTGTGTCCCTTGGGAGTAAATTTAAGAGAAAATGTTGCTGTTTCTCAGCAGTGGCATCCCGCATCTGCAAAGGCCCCTCCCTCCCGCTGAGAACTCTGCTTGGCTCTGGGCCAGAGGAGAGCCTCCGGGAAGACGGGGCTCGCCTGGTTGGGGCTGCCCTGCCCAGCTCTGCCTGGCCATGCCAGTGCACCTGACAAGTCTGTGCCTCCCTCTGGCCTCGGTTTCCCCTTCTGACGTGTGTGTGGCCTGTGCAAAGCCCATCCTGGCCCATGAAGCTGCCCACGCCCCTGCAACTGCCCCTGAGGGAGGAAGGATGAGACATTTTCCTCCAGCTGATCTGGGGGCGGTGTGATTTGCATATGATTTGCATGAATATGCATGCCCACTTCATAAAGGCCCTGGCTCCAGGCATTTAAGAAAATTCCAGCAAACAGATCCAGGCGAAATGTTTGTGATTATCTTAAGCCTCTGAAGGCAGCTTTGCTGAGGACGTCCCTCCTGTGAGTGTGTCCCCAGGCCCCTCCAGAGTCTGGACGGGAGGCAAGTTTCTCAGGGAGAGTCTGGTGCCCTGGCCTGAAGTGCCCTGGGACCCAGAGGAGCCCCGGGACGTTCTGAGGGACGCCCAGCAGAGGAGGGTGGGGCGGATGCTGGGCCCCGGGGTTGGGGTGCCCCAAGGGAGTCTCCCATACACTCCCGTCCCTGCAAAACTCCTCACTCAGGAGCCACGGAGGGGGAGAGGGGCGGGCCCTTTAATTCAAATCAAACTGCTCCCCAGGTCGCCCCCCCTGTCCCCCTCTGCAGCTTGGGAAGGGCCCTCCTTCCTCTGCGCCTGGATTCCTGCATTGCTCCCATCCATCCACCCCCTTACCTGGCCAATTTTACCCCCTAAATGGCTCTTACATTTCACCCTTGAAGCTGATCATACCACCCCACCCCAAAAACAAAATCCAAAACAAAGCACAACCCAGATGCTCCAGCTGCTTCTCCTCGCTTTTGGAGGAAAGACAACACACTTGCCCATCAGCCTGCAAGCCTCCTCCGAGCTTCCGCCGCACCCACGAGAGCCCCAGCACCGGGCCCACTGCTCCTCACACCCCCGTCCCACTGCTTCTCCCTGGACGGGGCATTTGTACCCACTGTTCCCGCCAGCTGTCCCCCCGCAACCCTGCCCGGCAGCACTCAGCTCAGCCCCTGTCCGGCTGGGTCAGACACCTTCCAGAGCTGCTCCCCTCACTCTAACAGCCTGGGTGTGCTCTGACGTTGGTGGATCTCTCCGTTTTGTGAGATCTCGGGTCCCCCATCCCTGCCCGACAGAGAGCTCCACAGGGCCGGGTGCATGCCTGCTTTGGCTCTCCCTGGTGTCAGCACAAAGTAGATGCTCAGTGAATACATGAACTTGTGGTAAATGACTGCATGTGGGATTCCTACCTTGGTGTCAGACGACCATGCAGACGTGGGCTCCCTCACGCCAGGGCTGTGTCTCTCCTCCCAGGGTGGCCCCACTGTGCGGAGCATGCAGTAGGACTAACCCTAGCAGGAAGGGAACCTCTCCAGACACTGCACAACCACCGATGGGAAACATGGCCACACCAGGAGCTTCCTGCCTCGGTCAGTGTGGGGGCCGTGCTTTCAGAGGCTTTTGTTCTAAGCTGTATTTGGCCCTGTCATGTCTGCCGGTGACAGAGCGGCACTGGTGGACGACATGTTCCAAAGAGACCCCTGCCCTCACTGGGAGGGTGATGTCTGCCCTCACGTGGTTCTGGCCTGGCGTGGGGGCTGGGGGTCTTGCTGCTGCAGGGCTTCTGGCTCCTAGTGGCTGGGCCGGCCATGCGCAGCCACCACCGGGGACCCAGGGACAGCCTTGGCTGCAGGCGGTGCTGGCACCCTCTTGCTGGAGGGACACAGAGCCAGGCTGGCTCCCTCCCCCATTCAGTAAGTGGCAGCAAGCGAGTCCCACGTGCCCCCTTGGTTCAGGGTGAGCGTGGGGCTCGAGGAAGGCCTGTGTCGATGCTCTGGCCTGAGAGTGCCTTTTCTGGAAGAGTGTGGGCACCAGGAAAAGGAATAGCCAGGCCACCAGCCCAGGCCTAGGTGAGCTGAGGGCCAGCGTCGGGGCAGGAGGAGAGAACGGCTGGGCTGAACCTGGGGGCCTGGGGGTGGGGAACGTGGGGGGAGTGATTCTGCTGCCGCCCCTAGATGTCTGGCCTCAAGCACCTTTCATAGGGTGGGGTCAACCTTCAAGGTCAGGTGCACAAGCCCTCTAGGAGGGATGCTGGGAGCAGCCCCCAATTCCAGTCTCCTGCCTCCAGGACTTGCCATTGTGTGGCCCGGGGAGCCACTCCAGCAAATGGAGAGTGATCACTAATGGCGGGAGTCTAGGTCGAGGTCAAGATCAAGGTCAGGGGTTGGTGAACCTTTCCTGTGAAGGTTCGAATGACAAATAGTTCCAGTTTTGTGGCATATATCAATAAATGAGCATGACAGCTTCAACGAAACTTTATTTACAAAAACAGACAGTGGGCCAGATTTGACTAGCAAGCTATAGGCTGCTGACCCATGGTCAAAGGGATAGGGAACTCCTTTGTACATGCCCAAATCCTGGAGAAATACACACCACCCTTAGGTGGCCTTGCCATGACCTTGTGAATAGCATGGGACAATTCCTCTTATGAGCAAACTCATCCTTGGGGTTGTGGGGGGAAACACCAGGGAGGGCTTCTTGGAGGGGGTGATGTCTGAACTGCCTGGAAATAGAAGAAGGTACATTGCAAGCTGGAGGGGAGGGGGATCCAGTTGAAGACCTTTCCAGTGCTGAGGGGGAGTAGCGAGCGCGAGGGGCTGCTGCTGGCAGGTGCAGAGCAGGCCCCCAGAGTCTCTGAAACCATGATGGACAGGCCTGCTTCCAGCGCCGCCCACACGCTCCGGAGCAACGGTGATTTATGACGGCTGAGGTTTTTTTTAAGCCGGTGGTTTTCAGAGAAAAAAGAAAGGTCACAGTGAGTTAGGACTTACATATCTTATCTTGTTCTCCGCTACCCGCAATTCCCTCTGAACTCAGCAGAGTCTGGTGGGCGTGTCGACCGTGGGAGTGGACGCTGATACCCAGTAACAATCTCAGGACTCATGGAGCACACACCCGGCTGGGCAGGGGTGCTGTTCTGTCCTTGGGGGTTGGTGGCAGGGGTGGGCCAGGGGTGGCCCCCAGCAGAGCCCAAGGGCTGAGAGGAGAAAACTCACACTGGGCTGGAGGAGGAGGCAGCTCCACTCGGCACCTGCCAGTGGTCAGACTCTGTCCTGGCCCCGGCTGTGCTTGGGGCCAAACCCGGCGCCCCTCGGTCCCTCGCTTCCCTGTCCTGTCTGCCTGACCTCTTGTGGTTCACTCCATGCCTCCTCAGCCTTGGTTTCCTTGTTGCCAGCCAGCAAGGGGAGGCTGTCGGCTGTTTGATTCCTTGAGCCCAGAGCTATGAGTGTCAGGTTCCAGGGGGCCAGGGCCCCACCCCGCTGTGGTTTGCCAACCCGGAGGTGCAGGTAGAGACAAGGTGGGGGGGGGGGCTTCCTTGTCGTAAAAATGTCTCTACGGCCTGGCTGTGGGCCTCAGAATTAGGTTCAAAGCTGCAGCTACTGGTGTCGGCAGACAGTAACATGTGGTAAGAGGCAGGGACGTGTTTTGTTCAGCAGGCTCTGTTTCCATTTTTTGGGTGCGTTTTATTGATTTCTGCACTGAAATAGTGCTCTAGGCGTTTTAAAATAGAAATCTGGGCAAAGGGATTCCAGACTTGGGATTTAAGTGGAAATTGACACAGCTCTTCACGAAATCCCCTGAAGAGCAAGGCTCCGGGCTCCACACACCGGCCCAGGCGCTCAACCTCCCCGCACCTCTGTGGCCGTCTCGGCTTCCGCCTGGAAAAGGCGCTCGAACAACTGCCCGTCCAGGTTCTGTGGCGGGCGAGGCTCTCCCTCCTCTGTTACTCCTTGTGGCGGGAGAGGCAGCCCTGGAGCCCTCAATGACCGAGAGCTGCCCGAGGGATTCACCGGGCTCACCTGTCCCTCATCTGGAGGGTCCTCTCCCCAGGTTGTCCGGAGCCAGCCAGCCACCGTGGGTCCCTTCCCTGCACCCCCTGTAGGTGCCTTGGTGAAGCCCCACCTTGGGGAAGGCGACCTGGACAGGGGAAGTTCCCCTCTGGAGTTCAGGTCCCACTGCTTCCTGTCTGAGGGACTTTGTCCTTCAATGGCAAACGGGCCTGTGTCCTGCTCGCATGGGGACTGGTCAGCACCTCAGCCTGCTGTGCCTGCTCTCTGCTCCCTCCCCTGCCTCCCCATCTCCCCACCTCCCCCCACCCCTGGAGGCTTGGGGCCTCCGCCTCTAACTGCAGGCTGGGCACCAGAACAAGCAAGCAAGGCAGAGGGGGATGGAAGGGGCAGGAGGGAAAGGCAGGTGCCAGAGGTGCTGGCCGGAGGGGGCAGCACATAGGGCAGAGGCTGAGACAGGGGGTGTGGGTGGGGACTAGAAGGGTGCAGAGAGATGCTAGAGGGTACGAGGTAGGTGCCCACCACACTGGGTTCACCGCTAGCGGGGAGCTGGGGTACAGGGGCTGGGTGGAAGATAAGGCATCTTTGGGGGCCCCTCCTGGGCCCCTCCAGGGTGCACATGGCCCCCACCCCGAGGGCAGGCCAGGGGCGCCGTCCCCACCAGCCCCTCATCAGCGGCCCTGTTCCTCCCGCTCCCAGCGCCGTTTGGAGGGTAATTAGCCCGTCAGCTGGGACTACATTTTCTGAGCAGGTGCCAGTGAGAAGTTCGCTGTTCCGGAGTTGGAGTTGCAAACATGTAGCGTCTTTTTTCCCCTTTTAATTTATAATGTCCCTGCTTTCTCCTCCTCTGGCAGACTCTCTCGCTCCAGCTGGTGCTGGGAGGGAAGATCACAAGGCCAGGCTTTGGTGGCTGCGGCCACGCGTCCCTGGGCCCCTGCCGCGCGTCCCAGCCAAGGGGGTTCAGTGTTAATTTTCAATCCCCTCCCTCGCTTCCTGAGAGATGACGTCATGCCAGCTGTGACTGTCTGATGGGGAGTTTTTGTGACTTGTCCAAGGTCGCAGTGTGAGGAGGCCGTAGCGTGTCCCTGAGCCCTCGTTCCGAGAGTGGCCCCCAGGGAGGGCTCCAGGGAGGGGGACCCCAAGGGAGAGCCTGGCCAGGCCCCCGAGGCCTCCTGACAGAGGGGCAGTGAGCTAGTAAAGGGGGTTGTTTTCCGCCCCTGCATGCTGGGTCACCTGCTATGTGACCAGAAAGCCCACACAGAGCCCACGTGGGGTGAAGGTGGCAGGCTGAGCCAGCCGAGGAGGGGTGTCCTGACCCCGAAATCTGAACTCAGAGGGGTCTCTGGGTGGCCAAGCATGTGACACTGGGAAAACCACCCTGACACCAGACACCAGGGCGCAGCAGCGGGCAGGCGTCGCACCCTGGCCTGGAGCGCCACGCCATCTCCCGACTCTTCCTCGGAGGCGGACGCCGTCAGAGGGGTCCCATGCTCCCCGGTGCTGGACAGGTGCCCAGGAGGGAGCCACACTGCTGGGCCAAGGCCTGTCCGGCCTGTGCTGGACACCACAGCAGCAGAAAGGGTTGCCTTTCCCTTGGACGCCAGGAGCCAACTTTCTGAGTTGGTTGCTTTGAGCTCACGGTGGTTTCTAGCAACAGGATCCTACGTCTGGCTGCCCAGCCCAGTCCCCTCAGTCCCGGTGGCCCCCCTGGCTCCTACCCCCGCTGCTCCTGCTGCCACTTCGGAGCTGTGTGTGGCACTGCTGCAGGATAGGCTAGGGCCGCCGGGTCCCTGCTGCTGAGAACATGAGATTTCCTTCCCGGCAGCGGGAGGTCTGACATCCTATTAGATCAGAGCAAATGGTGTTGGCGGAACGGAAGCTGACGGTGCCACAGAGAGCTGTGCCATGCTCCACGGGGCGCTGCAGTGGGCGCTGGGCCTGGCCGAAGGGAGGCGTCCCCTGGGCGTGGCGGGGGTGGGTGTGTTGTCGTGTGACAGTGAGCAGGAAGTGACACGTCCGAGGGCCTTTTCAGGATGGCCACCCTGCCCGGGGGTGCATAGCAGGGGGAGCGCGGAAGGAGGGTCCGGTCCTGTCCCGTCCCCCCATCACTGGGTGCCCAGGCCTGCCCTTGCTCCGTAGCCAGGGCAGGAGAAGGGGCTGCCCTGGGGCGAAGGGGTCTGGCCTGAGTGGTGAGGGGTGACGCTGCCTCAGGCTCTGCGATGTCCCTAGCACCCTGTCCTTCTGGCCTCTCCACCTGTCACTCCACACCCCAGCAGGGCCAGGGGCCAGGTGGGGCGGGCTGTGGCCACGCCCACCTTCACAGGCCTTGGAGCTAGGAGACAGTTGTGAAGCAGGGCAGGGAGGGCTGAGTGGCCGGGGAAGGTGGGGTGAGAGAAGGCTTCATCCTTAAGCCATCCTTGGAGACTGGGTGCCCAGACCCAGACTCCCTCCTCCCTGCTCAGCTCCTCATGGTGAGCTGACAGGCGAAGGGGAGCAAGGTGAGGTCAGTCCCCCCTGTGACTGGCAGGGGCAGGAGCAGGCTGAGGGACTGAGGGACTGGCTGCGGCCCAGGCTCCAGCAGAGACTGCCCCTCCAGGCCGGGACTCAGCCCCAGTGCCGGCTGGTTCTGGTGTCTGACTCTCCCTCCATTCCACCTGGCAGGCATTCTCGGGGTACCTGCTGGGGGCTGGGTGATGGTCTTGGCCCTTGTGAATGGGCAGGAGGAAGCTGAGGCCGTGTGTGAGTGCGAACAGGTTCCCAGCAGGAGGAGAAGGGGCCTCGCCAGCCGCATCGAAGGCCCAGGGAGTGGAGGCTCTGTCCCTCCCATGGGGGGACCTTGGGGAGCTCAGTGGGAAGCAGGCCCTCGGCTGGCTCAGCAGCCCCCTTTGGTTGCTTTTGCAAACTGGGCTGTGAGGTCCTGCCCAGTTCCGGCCATGCTGGACGGGCAGACATGATTTCTGAGAAGCGGCTGGAACCTGCAGGCCCCCATTGGGGTAAAACAAAGCAGTCTGCACAGAAAGTGGACTCCACGCCTCTCCAGACCCCAGCTGGTGTGGGGGTGCAGGCCACTGCCCAGTGCTGACGTGCAGCTGGCAGATGCGCTGTGGCCCAGATGCCCTGTGGACCGCAGCCACGGCACCGGGGCTGGGGCGGCTGTCTCTGCCTTGTTCACGTGTCCCCTTGTGGAGATGGTCAGAGCTGACTCGGCCATTGGCTCGGCTGCCTTTTCTGGCCCCGGCCCTGCTGCGCAGTCCCCCCCTCTGTCTCCTGGTCTCCGAGGGGCTGGGACGGCTGGGGGCCGGACACCATCCTCTGGCCAAGTGCATCTCTACGACACCACCACCCGCTGCCACTGCCTCTCCCCTGTCCCTGCCCCCGAGCCCCAGTGCCATCTTCAGAGCAGGGCTCTATAGTGAGAAAATGGAGGACCAGACATTAATTTAATTAAGTTCATGCTCTAATTGTCTGGAGAAACTTCTTACGCACTGATATTAATTTATTTCCACTTAGGGCCAGTTACGTTAATTCAAATCCCCCTGAGGAGCTTAAAACCCTGATACAGTGAGCCAGATAATGGAGCCGTGTGAGGGAGTTGGGGGAGACCAGGGAGGCTGTGTCTGCGCAGGAAGAAGGCCCGCCCTTGCGGCCTCCAGCCGGGGATGCAGGGCCGGGCTGAGGGGCATGGCTCCTCCCTGTGACCTGGACCTTGGTTGAAGGAGGACCAAGTTCGTACCCCTCTCCTCCCGCCGTGTTGTCACTGCTGTACCCCAGGTTTACTCCTGGGGAGCCTGCTCTCCCTCCCCCGTGGCCACAGCCCACAGGATGAGGTCCTACCCCATCCCCGGTGGCCCCAGGGTCAGGCAGCTGACGGCTGAGGTTCAGGCTCCTGAGGGAGACTCACGGGGGATTGCCTGGGACAGGAGCAAGGTGCATAGGTCACAGGGGCCAGGGAGTGTGACCTGCCACTCCCCTCACCGCCATTGGCATCACTGTCACCATCATTGTCCCTGAGTCCCCTGAGTCCTCTCCTGGAGGAGCTGTCACATCTCCCCCGGGTCCTTCGCCTCTGCACCAACCCATCAGACCACCCCCAGGTGGGTCCCTGTGCCCCCTTCCCCTCCGGCGGCCAGGGCCCAGATGCGATGGGCCCTGCACAGTGCAAGGCTCTGGGGTCAGAGGGGCCACATCAGGCTTTTTGGGACCCAAGGGCAGAGTGGTGCAGCCTGAAGCAACAATTGGGGGGACGGTGGGGATAGTGCGTGTGCCCCTCCCTCCACTCCCGCTCCCTGTGCAGACTGCATGTCCCATTCCGACAGCTGGAGTGAATAAATGAATGAATGAGTGAGTGAATGAGTGGACTGTATGGAATGACCTGGTGGAGGCTCTGTCCCATCCAGGGGAATGTTGTGACCAGGGACAGGTGGGGGCAGGTGGGCCTTGTGGGAATGTTCTAGGCTCCAGCCAGATGCCCGAGGTTCCTCTCACAGCCAAGTGGCCTGCCAACCTAAGGCAAGTGCCAGCGGCCTCTGGTTCCCACAGGCGTGGACACTGCCCTGGGGGCCACGGGGGCCCTGGGCCTCATGTAGGCAGAGCCTCTTCCATCCGGACAAGGTTGGTGGGGGGACTGAGTGCCAGGAGGGGCTGTGGGAGTGGCGGGGACCAAGCCCTTGTGCAGCTGGGGACGCACGTGGAGGCAGATCCCCCAACCGGTGAAGACAGCAGCAGGGCCAGCAGACAAGCTCCACGGGGTGCCCAGGCCAGGGCCTCGTCCTCACTGGGCTCCTCATGAGCTGTGTGGCTTTGGGCACGTCAGTCAACCTCTCTGGGACTCACTGGCCTCGAGTCAGTGTGGGCTAGGGGATGGGCTCCGCAGCCTTGACGCTGACCGCCACCCACGGGCAGGATGCGCCCTCCTCCAGGCCTCAGCCTGGGAGCTGAGTGCTCAGCGTGGGGGCGGCTGGAGCAGTGCCCCTGTGCTCCAGCAGCTGTGACTCAGCCGGTGCTGACGGGGTAGGGCGTTGGGCCAGGGTGCCGCCCACAGCAGGCCCACTGACAGCACATCCTGGGGCCCCAGCTCCCGTCCTCACAGCTCCCACTCCCCTCCTGCCTCCCTACCCGCCTGCACCCCCTGGGCTGCTCCAGGAGTCCTGGGCCAGGGCTGCCTCTGGTCTCAGTCTGTCGTGGCACTGACAGGCAGGCTGACGTCCGGAGAGGGGTCATGGGCGAGACAGCCCACACGGACACCCCACACCAGGAAGCAGGCATGGGGGGCAGAGTCCAGGTCACTTAGTTTCATCTACAGCTGAGAGCGAGCTGGCGGCCTGGGGCTTGCTGCACCACCCTGGGGCTGGGAAAGGGCTGGCCCTGGGCCTTGGCTGCCGGGACAGGTGAGGAGGCCGGCGAGGGGACAGGAGCCAGTGGAAGAGCTTCACCCCCCCATAGGAGTGATTCTGCTTCCTCTTGTTTTCTGCTTTCTCCCACGTCTGCCCCGCCAAGTCCATAACCGACAGTGTCTGGGGTCTTTTTCTGTTATAACTGTGTGTGTTACCCTAGTGACGTCAGAGCCAGGACTGCACAGGTGGATGCTCAGTATGTGATCTTGAGTGGATGGACCTGGGAGAGCATGGGATGTGGGTGGAGGGCCAGAGAGGCAAATATGTGGGTGGGTGTATGTGGGTGGTGGGTGTGCAGATATATGATGGGTGAAAAGGTATGGACAGATAGATGGGTAGAAGGCTGGGAGGATGGGCGGGTGGGGGGACAGGTGGATGGATGGATGGGTGGCCTTGTGGGAAGATGAATGGTGAGACACACTGTTGGATAGGGGGATGGACAGGTATCTGGGAAGATG